>JAWWNH010000109.1:3190000-3502500 GCA_034641385.1 Darevskia mixta | reverse complement strand
GCTCTACAAATCCTGCAATGGGCATCATCTGATGACAGTCTTCCATTTTTATTATAGAGAGAGACATCCTGACCCGTCTCAATGTATAGGTCACACATCATGTTGTAAGCACAGGAAGATGATCCTAGGTCAAGTTAACATGGAATCTGCCCCTGGATATATTGGGCTGAGGCTCCTTGGGGGCTTTGTAGGTCATCACCAGGTCTATTCCTTCCTGTTCAAGTTTGGGGCTCAAATGTCTTTACCCTTTAAATGATGTCTTGGCACTCAGTCCCAGGGGTTAGAAAGCCATGGGTAAATTTACTGCTGTGTTTTCCCTTTGCCTGCTTTCCAAGGCTGCAGTGATTGAACCAGGGACTTGTAAAGCTACTGCCTATATTTCTTGTGTCGTTACACGGTCAGACGTTGGTGGTTCCCTAATGCCTTCAAAGCATCCATCATCCCAGCTAGGAAATAACCATCCATTTGGATATTTTTATTAAAGACTTCCCTGACCTGACGTTGCAATTAGAGGGCCATGTAACGGGAATTTGGTTATCTGTCAGGTGGGTGGGAGGAAACATCCTTACCCAACGCACAGGATAATTTACCTGTCAAAGAACTACGGAGGTTGGCAAATCGTGCTGAGAAGAAAAGTGCCAAATATTCTATTTAAAATAAAAAAGTGCCCAAAATACTTCTTTCAATTGTATTATTATGCGGGGGGCGGAGGGGAGGCAGGCCCCCATAACCTCTACATTCAGTGAAGGGTTAGAATTTGAGAAAACTCATACATTCATGAATTTAGCGAGGGCTGGGAAATAATACAGGCTAGCTTCCTAATGAAGCCACTCGCTGAGGATGGCATATCCCCCGACATTCCTCAGATGAAAATAAGGATATTCTATTCTACACCAATATCACTGCTAGTTTGTTGTATTTATTGATTTGGGGGTTCCCCCCCAGCTCCCCTAAATGCAATACATGAATTTTAAGATTCCTGTGCTTAAAATGATGCAGTTTTGTGTACAGTGGACCCTCAACTTATGAAGTTAATCCGTTCCGATGGATTCCTCGTAAGTCGAAATCATCGTAACTCGAGTCCCCATAGGAATGCGTTGGAGAACGCATTCGTAGGTCGAAAAAGCCTTCGGAATGCGAGGAAACCGCATTTAAAATGGTTGCGACTTCCGATCGGAAGTCGAAAAAATTCAGAAGCGGTGGCCGCTTTCATCCCTCGCAACTCGAAAAACTCGTAAGTCGGGTCATTCGTAAGTCATGGGATCACTGTACTTCCTCTAATAACTCAACCTAGAGGAAATGCTCATGCAGTGATGTTGATGTGGAATAGAATGTCCCTATCTTGATCTGAGGGGCGTTGGAGGGCATGGTGTGGGTCTTGGAGAAACATAAGACTAATGATGTAATGATATCACTCTTGGTAAATGAGGGCAATTGACAGTGAGAGTAATATTGGGAAAGCCAGTAAGGGGTTGTGTCATAAATGGAATTATATGGTGACGGTACATAGGGAATTAGATTTGGCTGTGTGATTGCGTCACTAAATCAATTCAGAGTAAGAGCAAACAGAAAGCAGTGAAAAGCAGCTGAATGGAAGGGAAAAAAGAAGTATTCAGAATGTGTGCCCAAATTTTTCAGCACTGCTGAAAGTTTTGCAGACCATTCCTGTGAGCAGTTTGGGGCCAGGCTTAGCCAAGAACCAAAGGGCACCATGCACAAAGAACTCCTGTGCAAACCCTGTTGCTAGGAAGAAGAAGAAGAGTTTGGATTTGACATCCTGCTTTATCACTACCCGAAGGAGTCTCAAAGCGGCTCACATTCTCCTTTCCCTTCCTCCCCCACAACAAACACTCTGTGAGGTGAGTGGGGCTGAGAGACTTCAGAGAAGTGTGACTAGCCCAAGGTCACCCAGCAGCTGCATGTGGAGGAGCGGGGAAGCGAACCCGGTTCACCAGATTACGAGTCTACCGCTCTTAACCACTACACCACACTGGCTCTCACATGCAAGAAGTGCCAAAGTGCTGCAGGAGGAAATGCCTGACCATTGCAATGGGATGCGCAGACTGAAATCACATCAATTAGAAGCATTAAAATCCATTACACTATTAGGGTCACTGGGAAATAACTGCAGCAAGGGGAGAACGTGCTTAGTAAATAAAATTTAAAATTTGACCGAGTCCTCAGGATTGTAATTGGGTCCCCCCCACAATGTGGAATGCAGCAGGGTGGGGCCCATTTACATGGGTTGCCTCTCTTATCTCCATCATCCTGATTAAGGCAGGTCAGAAGGCACAGAGGTTGCCTTTTATCAGCTGCTTATAAACTTGCAACTAGACTATGCTAAGATATTGGATTAAAGGGGGGGCTGTAATTACATCAATTACCCAATTCATTGCAGGAGATTGGACTAGATTATCCTTGTGGTCCCTTCGAATTACTCTATGAGTCTATGAGAGTGGCTTCATGAAAAATTCACAAGCATTTTAGTGCAGATCTCTCCTAATATACACATTTGCGTGCAATATTGCCTAATATACATGTGTTTTGAAAAGCTAACTTCCCCAATATAATGCAGTTTTGTATAGTTTTCACCAATATACAAATTTGTATGCACACTATTACCGGTATATGCATTTTTGTACACATTAGTTTGTTGAAGAACACCATTGCAAGAGTCACATTTTGAAGGATGGCTGTCTTTCAGTTTGTGCACAGTGTTGGAAAGTGCAAATTATGCAGATGCGCCTTTAAACGTAAACCGAATCAAATTCCTCTCCCCTACCCTATCCCTAGGCACGCTGCTGACATTTCCAAATTTAGACTCGTACGGTTTCGAAATCATATCCATCCAAAACAGGTAAGTCGCATCGTTGCAGTTACAATCAGCCCCCAGTAAGGGGAGTTGAGGCTTCGCGTCTTCCTTGGCTTCGCAAACCGTTTTTGACAAGGTCACATCAACAGTCATCCTTTTGAAAACAAAAGTCAGAAATTAAACACTGTTGGATACACAAAGACATATTCTCTGCACGGTCAATCAAGCAGCATCTCTCTGTCCGAGAGGTGAAGCGGAGAGAGTGAGAGAGAGGAGGGATTTCTGCCACTGTAATCATTAGGTCCTGCTTTCTCTGTTTTGAAGCCAAGCAAATGAGGCGTGTTTTGGAAGTCAGGGGTCTCCTGCCCTTTTCCACCTGAGTGACAGATCTTAACAGACAAGTTGCCTCTAATGGACAACTTTGCCTCCCATCACAGTCACGGACCTCCTCCCTACCCATTAGTAGTGCATGGCAGGCGCAGAAATTACTTAGATAGGGAAAGCAATCAAAGGGACAGGGCTGGGTGGAAAGGGACTTTTATAAGTCATTGCAATGCGTGATGGTCACAGCCAGCAAGGCGCAGTGACCCCGGGGACCGCTCATGGCTCAAACACCCCAGCAAAGATGGTCATTAAACTCCTAAACCCTGACAGGAAAATATATACGGTGGAAGCCTTAGAGGCCCGAGCAATTGCCATAAAAAAATTAACCATCTTCCAGTGGTTTTTATTTTCCAGTAAATGCCACAGAGCTCATAGGTTTATGAGAGCCCTGAATCTCTGTGGCAGGGAATGGGGGGGGATGTCCACCCAGGGAGGGGGAATAGCAAATGTTCTCCCTGGTGCCCAAACCAGGGAATACGGAGGCCAAGACATCGTTGTTGTGTTTCTACAAGTGCCTGGACATGATTTGCAGTTAATCAATCTGCAATGGAGGGGACCCAGGTGGCGCTGTAGGTTAAACCACAGAGCCTAGGGCTTGCTGATCAGAAGGTCGGTGGTTCGAATCCCTGCGACGGGGTGAGCTCCCGTTGCTCGGTCCCAGCTCCTGCCCACCTAGCAGTTCGAAAGCATGTCAAAGTGCAAGTAGATAAATAGGTACCACTCCGGCGGGAAGGTAAACGGCGTTTCCGTGCGCTGCTCTGGTTCGCCAGAAGCGGCTTTGTCATGCTAGCCACATGACCCGGAAGCTGTACGCCGGCTCTCGGCCAATAAAGCGAGATGAGCGCCGCAACCCCAGAGTCAGTCAGGACTGGACCTAATGGTCAGGGGTCCCTTTACCTTTACCTTTACTAATCTGCAATGGAATAATCACTTCCTCTATTTCCAATGTTCAGAAGTGAGTGCCGCCACAAACAGCCTCAATCATGAATTTGTTACATGAAGATTAGCTTCGTTTGGTCAATCCCGAATCTTCCAATGTTCAGCTTCGTTGGGTGTCATCAAGTTCTCATTTTATGAGAGAGGAAGAATATCTGCCCCCAGTTTAAGGAACGCTTAGATTTGTGTCTGCCCACTTTCCAAGTTCTTCTACAGTTCATAATGTTAGCACATCTGCATGCTGTTTAGCTACTGGTAGAGATAAATGATAAGTTGGATTCAGTTTGCATTTAAAAGACAAATCCATTGAATTCACACTTTCCACAACAGGTTAAACGGAACACTGCTGTCTGTCAAAATTTGCACCTACCCAAATTTTGTGAAGCAGTTCTCCAGCCAAGCAATGTTTACAAAAATGCACAAGGGAAAGTGTGACTAGAAATGAATATGTTAGTGGAAATAATGTGCAAAACGCATTACGTGCAAAAAAAAAATGTGTTCATTATTCGAAACTGCATGCAAAGGTGTGTTCATTAGGAGAGATTCACACTAAAATGCTGGTGCATTTTCATGAAGATTTTGCTGTATAAATGTTGAAAACTGAATTTGCGCTTGGGGAAAAAAGAGAAATGGAGAGAACTGAACTGGACCAGTCCAGTGTTGGTGTGTACTCTTAGACACTTTTACTGTTTTCCGTGCATAAGGTGAGGGAGTAGAGAGATGCCCAAGGAAAGAAAAGCCAAATGCTCATCCTAATGGACACATTCTGTTTTTGAGGTTCAGATATGCCCTTCTAATTTCCCATCCTGCTGTTCACATAAATAGCTACTCTCTACCAGGCAGATTCCCACATTACTCGTCATATGCTCCATATCAACAAACAGCAGCACAGTACAATTTACACTACACAGAGAAGACCTGTTTTTTAAAAAATAAAAAATAAAGTTTGCAATCTAGCCATTTCTGCCTGGGTCTGATAGAATTTGAGCTTCCATTTCGCCCAGTGAACAATAGGAACGGACCCCCTGCGTTAAGCGCGCCACTATCTCTGCTCGCAGCCCCCTGGCCCCCTGCTGTTTCGTGTTTATTAACTGAGAAAAAACATGGGCAAATTGCCACCAGGACTGGTGTACTTCTGACGAAATCAGCAGGTGCCCACTGCCCTGGGAACATGCCAAGCGAGCTGAAGACTGCTGATTACCCATCAGCACCTGCTTCAGCTGTCAAAAGGTTGATTGGATGGGATTGTCTTCCAAATAAGCACCAGAACATCAATTTGCAAAACTTGCGCATGAGATGGAGGAACTGGGATGTGCAGAGGCGCCGGACAGGAACTTCAAGAGTGGATGGGAGGCTTCCTAAACATGCTTGTTGGTTTCCCATATGCATGATCTGGTTGGCCAATGCGAGAACAGAATGGTGGACCAGATGGACCATTGCCTGAACCAGCAGACTCTTGTTATGTTCAGGACCAGTGTTGCCATCTCATTTGCCCACCAACAAAAAATAGGCTGGAACCGGGGAATTTGTGAGTGGCGATCCTTTCATCTTCCATTCTGTGGGCATGACCAAGCCAGCATAAACCTTGCTGAGACCGGACTGTGAACATGCTGGGAATGCACAATTCAAAGTGTTGGTGCTGACCTTTAAAGCCCTAAACGGCCTCGGTCCTGTATACCTGAAGGAGCGTCTCCACCCCCACCATTCAGCCCGGACACTGAGATCCAGCGCCGAGGGCCTTCTGGCGGTTCCCTCGCTGCGAGAAGCAAAGCTACAGGGAACCAGGCAGAGGGCCTTCTCGGTGGTGGCACCCGCCCTGTGGAACGCCCTCCCATCAGAGGTTAAAGCAATAAACAACCACATGACCTTTAAAAAACACCTGAAGGCAGCCCTGTTCAGGGAGGTTTTTAATCTGTGATATTTTAATGTATCTTTATATTTGTTGGAAGCCGCCCAGAGTGGCTGGGGAGACCCGGCCAGATGGGCGGGGTACAAATAATAAATTATTATTATTATTATAATGTGGGCTTGGGAGAGCACATCTTTGCTTGAAACTCTGGCTTGCCATGTGATGCCCAAAATCTTCCTGATGCAGTGCACGTGGAAGGCGTTGAGGCATTGCTCCTGACGGCAAGTTGCCCACGACTCAGCAGCGTGATCAGCACGCAAGCCTGGTGGACCTTCATCTTGGTATTAGATGTGAGCATCACATTCTGCCACACCCTTTTGGAGAAGTGAGCCATTGCTTTAGCTGCCTTGCCAATTTGCTGGTCCAGTTCAGCGCCAACGGAGAGGTTGCTGGTTTTGGTGGACCACAAGGAAACAAAATCTTCTACCACCTCAACCGTCTGTTCCACGGGAAGCTTGATTCAGGCACCAAGCCCATTGGCAGATCAACTCTTTGTTACAAAGATGTAAGTTTCCCACCATAGCTGTCACCCCTCCCTTGTTTTGCAGGAAACTCCCTTATTCCAATGCTGTTTCCCGCTGCTATCCCGGATTGTTGATATCCCTTAAATTTCCCAGATTTCAAAGGAAGCAGCTCCTCTCCCTCCCTGCCGGCCAGGGAGGCTCCACAGCTGCGTTGCTCGGCTGCCAATAAGGAGTCTGAGACCGACTGGGGGCGGAGCTTGCATGCCTTGTGCAGCCAGACCCTCACGCCCAACCAGACAGACAGCCTGCCTGCCGTCTACACGCTCACTCTTTTGCTCACCCATTCGCGCGCAGCCTCTGGAGCGCAGGGTGGTGAGGCTGCTTGGTGCCATTGCACCGCCCTTGCGGCATCCCTTATTTTCAAATCCGAAAGTTTGAAAAAATCCCTTATTTTCAAATCCGAAAGTTGACAGCTATGTTTCCTACCCTGCTCTAATATCTGTCTAACCTGGAGCAAAACGATGAGGTATTTCTAATTTATTTTAAGAAATACTACTGTATTATATACCGCTGAGTGCCCATTCTGCGGGGCCATTCTGATTGCGGCATTCATCCTTCTGTCATTCTAGCCTAGTTCACTGCAGCTTAGAAAGAAGTGCTTAACTTTAGATAAATCATGGTGATGTTTTCCCCAGGAGCCCAGCTGTGGTTTTCCTTTTAGGGAATTAGCCCTGATCTCCATTTATTCCTAAGCCTCATCTGTAGACTTTTTAAACGAAAAAGCTGAGCAGCTGGAATGTTCATAAACATGCCAGAGCACAGCAGAAGCTGAGACAATAGCTCTGGTTCTTTCAGAGACTGTACATAGTGTTCGCCCCTGGCTTTTGGGGGCTCGGGAGCAAAGTTGCTTCCAGACTGGTTATTTATCAAGCTCTCATCCTGATTTGCTTGCAGCGAACTTACACGACACCGGCTGTTTATTAAGTATCCATTCTGATTTGTTTGGGTGGGTGGGGGTTTCAACAATGCTCTGTAGTGCATTTCCCCATCACTTTCCTTACTGCAGAAACTCTTTTCCTCTCTCCTTTCTTGATGTGGGCTGCAACAGTGCCAAAAAGCACTTTTAATTTCGCCATGTGACTTTGTCAGTTTGAGGTTGACTCCTTCCTGCCAAACAATGACTTAGGTTGCAAGTATATACTGTGTATATACGGACAATGACAATAAATTTATCTTAATCTTAATCTTAATCTTGCAAACATGTCGTACATGTAAAGCACATTCCCCACCCCAAAGAATCTTGGGAAATGTAGTTTACCCCTCACAGACCTAGAATTCCAACCACCCTTAACAAACTACACTTCCCAGAATTCATGTGTGTGCATGCATTAAATTTATACTGTGTACACAGCAAGTCTGGAAGTGTCCTCAATTTATATGTGTTTTTGTAATAATTTGGGGAAACCACAATATCAGTCCAACCCTTGCTTTCAGCTTGATGCCTTTTTAGTTTATTTATGACCCAGAAGAAAAAGCATCCTTAAAGCTGACTGAGAGCTGACTTTTTGACTGTGAAAACACATACAAGGAACACCTTTTGAGGCGCAAGGGCTGCAGGTTCAAAAGCAAGAGTCTATTTCAGTTTTCAAGAGCAACAGGAGGAAGTGGATGAAACAAAATAAAATAAAAATCCTTCCAGTAGCACCTTAGAGGCCAACTAAGTTTGTTATTAGTTACAGGTAGGTAGCAGTGTTGGTCTGTCATAGTCAAAACAAAATAAAAAATAAAAAAATTCCTTCTAGTAGCACCTTAGAGACCAACTAAGTTTGTTATTGGTATGAGCTTTCGTGTGCATGCACACTTCTTCAGATACACTGAAAGTCACCAGACCCTTATGTGGTAATTGCAATTGTTCACAGTCGTCAACAGGTTGACCACACCTATCAGCCAATCACCCATTCCCACCACCCTTCTGAGTAATACCCCTCCCCACCCTCTCACTATATATAAGGGTCTGGTGGCTTCTGTTTCAGTGTATCTGAAGAAGTGTGCATGCACACGAAAGCTCATACCAAGAACAAACTTAGTTGGTCTCTAAGGTGCTACTGGAAGGAATTTTTTTAATTTTGTTTCAACTACGGCAGACCAACACGGCTACCTACCTGTAACTAGGAGGAAGTGGACGCAAAATAGAAAAAAATCCTTCCAGTAGCACCTTGAAGACCAAGTAAGTTTGTTCTTGGTATGAGCTTTCGTGTGCCTGTAACTAGGAGGAAGTGGAGACAGAGATACAAACGAAGAGATACAAAGGAAAGCTTTCATAGGCCAAGAGGAGCCTGTATTTATTCCACAGGCTGTAGCTTTTCAGCTGCTGCTTCTTGGCACGGATGTTTCCCCTCACTTGATCTTCGGACAAATGACAGGAGTGTTAAACATGCTGCTCCAATATACACAGGCGGAAAAACTCTGTATGTAGCTCATTTGCAGACTGAGCTCCTGGCAAGAAGCACCACCATCCATGGAAGCTCCGGAAAGTAAGTGACTTTCTAGAAATGTACAATGATCTGACTCCTCTCCTTATGTTTCTGCTGTGCTGAACATTAAAAAAAAAAAACAAAGTATGCTAGAGATATGCACCGAGGGGGTTCTCCTTTCGATGAGATTTGTTCTGAATTTGTCATTAGGATCTAGGAACACAGGAAGCAACCTTATCCTGGGTCAAATCATTGGTCCATCTAGCTCAATATCGTGTGTGCTAACTGGCAATGGCTCTCCAGGGTTTCAGGCAGGTTGTCTCTCCCAGACTTACCTGGAGATGCTGGGGATTGAAAGTGAGACCTTCTGCATGAAACACAGATCCTTTGCTGCTGGGCTGCAGCCCTTCCCTGAGCAGAGTTGAAAACAGACTATTATGTTGATTGAGTGTGTTGGTGGCAAAAAACAAGCAAGCCCTCTTTCAATCCAAGTTGACTGTTGGTCTTAAGCAGAGAGGGGTTAGAGTTCAAGTTCTTGGCCTAGTACCAACTGATGCGGGGGTTGGAGTCAGGAGTCAAGGCAGCGTGTTGTGCAAGAAGGTTGCAGTGTTGCAACCTTGGGCAGTCTTTTTCTGCAATAATAATAATAATAATAATAATAATAATAATAATAATAATAATAATAATAATAATTTATTATTTGTACCCCGCCCATCTGGCCGGGTCTCCCCAGGCACTCTGGGCGGCTTCCAACAAATATAAAAATACATTAAAATATCACAGATTAAAAACTTCCCTGAACAGGGCTGCAAGGTCACAATCTCCATCCTTGCAGCCCTGCACACACCTGGGCAGTCCATGACTAGACCAGCTGGAGATGTTTCAAGGAGATGTTCAAGCTGGAGATGTTTGCAGACATCATGAAGCAAAAGAAGAATCAATTTCTCTGTGACTTTATGCCCTTCCTCCTCCTCCTCTTCTTTTAATTTGATCCAGCAATAAAACTACTCAGCCGTAGGAGTAAAAAAAATCTAGGAAAATCGCACAGCTAAACGCTCTGTTGGCAAAGTCTGCTTCAACAGCAAAGTGTTTGGTTCTGCTTTCAGATTCCATTATGAGCTGCATAGATCCCTCATTGGTCTGAGAAGCGGCCCAGTGCTTTTGGCCTGCCAGTCTTCGCTGAAGCTTCGCCTTCTCCCTTCCTGAGCAATTCAAGTCCCTTCATTTAATTTCAATGGAAACTTTAATGTTTTCAGCCCTGGCCGGTCTGCAGCTGAACGGCTCCTCTCTGGATCTTGTTTCCAGGTCTCAAGAGGACTGGTTTTGATCACCTCGTCTGATTACATCTTTGACAGCTTTAAAGGAATTTGCACAAGGGGAAAGGAGAACAGCGGTGGCTCCCGTGAAGGTTTGGGAGCCGGGACTCCCAAGTTTGCTGCACCTGCCGGAGACTTCAGAGTACACCTTGCCCTGCAAGGAACAGGTACAAACCTCAGCCAATTTGTGTGTGTGCAGTTTTGTCTTTCGGTAAAATAAGAAACTGGCTTATACTGAGGCTGAACATTGGTTCATCTAGCTCAATACTGGCTGCACTGACTGGCAGCAGCTCTCCAGGGCTTCACATGGAGGTGTCTCTCAGTTCTAGAGAATTGAATTTGGGACCTTCTGCAAGCAAACCAAATGCTCTGTCACTGAGCTACAGCCCTTCACCATATACAATCTTTAATCTTTGTCCTTGAGACAAAGTCTTGCAATGGAGAGAAAAGCAGAAAATGTAAGGTGATTGTCTCATGTCTCTTGGAATACTTTAGCAGAGGAGGTCCATTTTGTATTTTACTTTTAAATACAAAACACTTTCTTGGGGGGGGGGGTCCTTTGAAAGCCAGCCGTCCTGCTGTGTATTTTTAATGCAATGTGCTTAAAAAAAAAAAAAAATCTCCCTCCAATAGCAAACAGCTGTTGAGCGGTTGCTGGTTGCTCAACAGCTCATTCTTCTTGTGCAACTGTTACACAACTGCCAGTACCATACTTGTAAATCCCCATCTGCAACAACTTCCTGTCGGTGCAACAAGTGTCCCGCTAAGTGACTTTCACTTAGCACTATTATTATTATTTTTCCAAAAAAATTATTGGTTTTAACAAAGTAATACAGTTAAAAAACAATCATTTATAAACAAACAAAAAAGAAAAGAAAAACAACAAAAATACACATAAAAACGTACATAATTCCTTTTAACCTGTTCATCCTTCTTATCATTGTGGGTTGACTTCCTCCCGTCCTTTCTTCCTGCGTTCCTTGTATATCATCTTTAGTAATTTCTTGACATTATTAAAAACATTTTTAATTAATTAATTTTCTCTTCTTATCTTATCAATACCATTTATTCCAACAATTATAAACCTTAATTCTATCCTCTAGGTCTGCAGCCTCACTTATCTTCCAGCTTACTTCTACTCTTAAATCTTACAATACTTTTTTAAATATAATTTAAATTCCTTCCAGTCTTCTTCCACCGCTTCCTCCCTCTGGTCACGAAGCTTCCCGGTCAGCTCAGCAAGTTCCATATAGTCCATCATTTTCATCTGCCATTCTTCTATCGTTGGTATTTCCTCTGACTTCCAGTTTTTAGCTAACAAAATCATGGCTGCTGTTGTGGCATACATAAAGAAAGTCCTATCACCTTTTGGCATTTCCTGTTTTACAATTCCAAGTAAAAAGGCTTCTGGTTTTTTGCTAAATGTGTTTTTCAACACCTTTTTCAGTTCATTATAAATCCTTTCCCAGAAGTCTTTCACCTTTGGGCACGTCCACCACATGTGGAAAAAGGTTCCTTCTACTTCCTTACATCTCCAGCATTTATTACTCTGTGCATGTTACATTTTGGCCAATCTAACCGGTGTTAAATACCACCAATACATCATCTTCATAACGTTCTCTCTAATAATATTACATGCCGAAAATTTAATACCTGATCTCCACAATTTTTCCCAATCCATCATGATGTTGTGCCCCACATCCTTAGCCACTTAGCACTATTATTAATTATTATTAATTTGAATGCTTTGATGGTGTTCCTGCTTGGCAGGGGGTTGGACTGGATGGCCCTTGTGGTCTCTTCCAACTCTATGATTCTATGATTCTATGATTCTATTATTTATTAAATTTGTATCATTGTCAGATCTCAGGGCGGTTCACGACAACTTCACGGCATTGGATGCAACCCCATTTTCCCCCAGCGCTTTTTAAAGAAGGATCCCATATTGTGAAGGAAATGTGGTACAGTTGAATAGATCACTCACATAGCCTTAAGAATATAACGCCTTGCATGAAAAGCAGCAGCAGCAGCGGTGGTGGGGGAACCTCCCTTCTGTATCAGCTTCCATGGGAGTTCAACTAATTGCATATCTGCCTTTGGAGAGATGTTCCCACACAGCCCAAACCACTAACTTTGTAGCAGCCCTCTAATATTGTGTACAGTTCTGCTCAGCTCACTTCAAATGGGATATTAATGAGTTGGGAAAGATCTACATTGGCTGCCAGCATGTTTCTGAGCACAATTCAAAGTGTAGGTGCTGACCTTTAAAGCTCTAAATGGCCTCAGCCCGGACACTGAGGTCCAGCGCCGAGGGCCTTCTGGTGGTTCCCTCATTGTGAGAAGTGAGGTTGCAGGGAACCAGGCAGAGGGCCTTCTCGGTAGTGGCACCCGCCCTGTGGAACGCCCTCCCATCAGATGTCAAGGAAATAAGACATAGGAACGTTTTTAATGTTTGATGTTTAACTGTGGTCTCATCATTTATTGGAAGTCACCCAGTGTGGCTTGGGCTACCCAGTCAGATCAGCAGCACATAAATAAATTATTATTATTATTATTATTATTATTATTATTATTATTATTATTATTGGTGCTGAAATGGTCAAGGGATTGTAGTAACTCCTCTATGAAGGAAAGTTGCAACATTTGGGATTTTTTAGTTTAGAGAAAAGGCATGTAAGAGGTGACATTGTAGAAATCTATAAAATTATGTGTGGCACGGAAAAAGTGGACAGAGAAAAGTTTTTCTCCCTCTCTCATGGAGAGCCAGTGTGGTGTAGTGGTTAAGAGCGGTGGACTCGTAATCTGGGGAACCGGGTTCGCATCCCCGCTCCTCCACATGCAGCTGCTGGGTGACCTTGGGCTAGTCACACTTCTCTGAAGTCTCTCAGCCCCACTCACCTCACATTGTGTTTGTTGTCAGGGAGGAAGGGAAAGGAGAATGTGAGCCGCTTTGAGACTCCTTAGGGTAGTGATAAAGGTATGAAATCCAAACTCTTCTTCTTCTTCTTCTTCTTCTTCTTCTCCAACACTAGAACTCGTAGACAGATAAAAGAAAGTGCTTCTTCACGTAACACAGAGTTGAACTGTGGAACTCCCTGCCACAGGAGACAGTAATGGCTACCAACCTGGGTGGCTTTAAAAGAGGATTAGGAAAATTCATGGAGGAGAGGGTTATTGATGGCTCCTAACCATGATGGCTATGCTCTGCTTTCACAGTTATAATAATAATAATAATAATAATAATAATAATAATAATAATAATAATAATATTTTATTTATACCCCGCCCATCTGACTGGGTTTCCCCAGCCACTCTGGGCGGCTTCCAACAGAATACTAAAAACATGATAAACATCAAACATTAAAAACTTCCCCAAACAGGGCTGCCTTCAGATGTCTTCTAAAAGTCAGATAGATGTTTATTTCCCAGACATCTGATGGGAGGGCGTTCCACAGGGCGGGCGCCACTACCAAGAAGGCCCTCTGCCAGTTGGAGGCAGCAATGCTTCTGAATACCAGTTGCTGGAAACCACAGCAGGGGAGAGTGCTCTTGCGCTCAAATCCTGCTTGCTGGTTTCCCACAGGCAACTGTTCAGCCACTGTGAGAACAGGATGCTGCACCAAATGGGCCATTGGCCTGACCCAGCAGGGCCTTCTTACGTTCTTAATCGGGTTGCAACGGGACATGATGTTTGTGGTTGTTTTACACGGCTCTGGATAATTGCACCTGACAAAGGGGAACCCCATCCTTCGCTCTTGCTGTGAAAGGAGGCTATACCCTATTATTTACCAAATGTGTCCAGAACATTAGAGCTGGAACTTTGAACGGAGGATCGGATGATGCGTGGGAAGCTAGAGAAACAGTGGAAGCATCCTTCCTGATTAATTCATTATCAGCCCGTTTGGTGAGCCTGATACACCAGCTTCCAGTTACACCAGCACACTTTGCTGCCTGCTATTACATGATTTTGTTTTCAGATTGTACGAGATAAGGTTACTTCATTATTAATATATGCACAACCGCACACATATATATACATAAATGTTGTATCTGTGCCGGAGCACACAGCCTCTGGAAGTGTTAATAGTTAAGATAAACTAAGTCCATTATCACTGGGAATGACTATTTCTATGACCCTATTTGCAATAAAACCAGATTCAATGATATGAGAAAATTGCTGGGTTTTGGAATAATTGAACCAGGCTGCATGAACCCGTACAAAGGCATCATTTACAAAGTACTTTGCTTGTCTCAAGTATTTATTCCTGCAGAAGGAAATGGGGGGGGGAGAAGAGTTCATATTGTTTATGCTGTTTTCCTATGTGCATACTCTGTCTATATCTATCTATCTATCTATCTATCTATCTATCTATCTATCTATCTATATCTATCTATCTATCTATCTATCTATCTATCATCTATCTATCTATCTGTCATCTATCTATCATCTATCTATCTCTATCATCTATCTGTTTTATATCTATCTATCATCTATCTACCTATATCTATCTATCTATCTATCTATCTATCTATCTATCTATCTATCTATCTATCATCTATCTATCTGTATCTATCTATCTGTATCTATCTATCCACACACACAATGTCTACTGTTAGACTTCCCATTTCCTTCGTTGGAAAGGGCAAGAGAGGAACTGTGAGCTTCTGTTGATTCACATTCCTCTTTAGAAGAGTTGGCACTGATTGAGAAGACCTCTCACTCACTCGACAACCTGCAAAGTGGCTTGCAGAACGTTGTAAGTGCCTGTTCACGTACTATTCATTTAAACCAAGCATACCCAAACTCGGCCCTCCAGCTGTTTTGGGACTACAACTCCCATCATCCCTAGCTAACAGGACCAGTGGTCAGGGATGATGGGAGTTGTAGTCCCAAAACAGCTGGAGGGCTGAGTTTGGGGATGCCTGATTTAAACAGTCAACATACATATATACAGCTTGTATCGAAAATATCATCTTGCCCTTCTATACCCAACGGATCGGTGCATTCTGCAGGAGAGAGCAACATGCAGATACCATCTGATCAGGAGCCCCATTCCACATGATGTCGAAACCAGGCACCTACCCTACAAATTTCTCCGTTACGTATCAAACTGGTACCCTCTTCATAGTCTTTTCTGTGCCTCTCTAAACATGAAATATGAAGAAAGGCTCACCCAGCACTTGCTTGGACTAGATGGTCCTTTGGTCCAGCAGACTCTGCTGGTTTTCTTTTGTTCTGTTGTCCACACCAAAGTAAGAGTCAGCAGCCATGGAATGCAGTGGTCATAGAGAAATGATCGTTGTCTTGGCCAATGGCAGCAAAATGTCTTGGGCCAGGAGCTGAGCTCTAATGGTTTTCATACCCATCATCATCAATGTTTTTAATTGTCATGGCTTACTCCCTCTTCAGGTCTGCTTGAGATCATCTCCGTGACTATGGGGCAGTGGCTGTGAGGAAGCTGCATGTTTTTGCTGGAGCAGGAAGGACATAAGTGCCCAGGTAACTGCTGCAAACTCTGTAAATTGCATGTAATCACACTTTGGGCAGGCCTGGTACCCAGCAGTTTTAGATAGCCCATGGTTGCAGTGGTTAAAGGGTTGGACTAGGAATTCTGAGCTTGGGATCATTGGTCTAGCTAGTTCGGTATTGTTGGCCTATAGAGTCTATATGCAGAAGAACCCTACCTGAGAAGGTTGTGGTGAGGATCGCAAGGGGAGGGGAAGAACCATGAACACCACTTTCAGCTCCTTGAAGGAAAGGTGGGATATAACAAAAATAGGGCCAGCCCATACCAATGCCTGCCCTGTGACACGCATACTGGCAGTGCTGAATGGCTACTTCTGCAAGCCACCATTTTTAATTTCCCAGAATGCCCCTGATGGAGCGGTGTCCCGTGGCATCGTCCTGCTGCCGCCACCAAGCTGATGTAGGAGAGGGCCCAACAGAGGCCACCTTGCCAAGGACCACATAAAGCCAGTTCTGACTAAGAACCTAGGAAACTGCCTTATAGAGAGTCCGTCTTGGTCTATCTCACTCAGTATTGTCTATACTGATTGGCAGGGGTTTCCCGGGACTTCATATGGAAGTCTTTCCCAGCCATACCTTGAGATGCTGGAGAATGAGCCTGGGACCATTCGGGTGCAGTGCATGTGCACTGCCACTGAGCTACAGGGCTTCCCCTGAACACTTTGTGTGCACAACCCACCCAAAGCATCTCAGTCTGCAGATGTTCAACATCTGTGCAGCTCCCATTCATTATGTTGGGTCTTATGCAGAAGAGCCTGCCGCTAGTGACTTGGCCAATCTGTGCTAACTGAGTTATGCGATCCTTGCAGAAGCCATGAACCAACAACATTCCCAAGACTTTTGGAAGTTCCACAGATGTCCATTTTTTGCAGCATGAAGGTGTTCCTGCAGATTCTCCAATGCACTGTGAAGGAAAGGTAAGGTGGATTCTCGGAAAATCTCTTCAAGCTGTTGCTACCAGCGTGGTCACAGCCCATAGAAGCACTGAGCATTCTCTGGTGGCAAGAGAATGTGCTGCTGTCACTATGTCCATGGACATGAATTGGCTGAGATTGGCTCAGTTGCAGTGATGTGGGGCTCTAAAGTTAGGGACTTGGAGAAGCTCTTATTTGAATTTCCAGGTTACATGAGCTGTTTTTTAAATGTGGGGGTGGATCTACACACAGCAAAAAAAACACGCTATGAGTCAGAAATTAAATCGTTATAACAAAAGGAAAAAACCACTATGTGAAATCGCAAGAATTTTTTTTACTCTCCACCGCCATCTGGTGTTGCATGTTTATAACGCATCCAAAACACTGTTTTTTGACTAATGTAACTCAGTCCAAAGTGCTAGTAATGGTAACAAACCATGGGCTAGTCTTGCATTGTTTTTAATTTTTAGTTTTAAATTGTTGTAACTTGCCCTGGGACCTCATGGTGTAGGGAAGAAATGTGAAATTTCAGTAACCTTCTGATACTCTCCAACACTTTGAAGTCAAAATCCGGGACGCCATCTTTCCGGATGCCGTCTTCCCCCCTTTTTTAATTGCAAGAGCACGGCAGCCATTTTGGTTGTTGCAATTTCGTGAGATTTCGCGTTGTGGACCCCCCAAAAAACACCCTGCTGGGGTGGGGAGTAATCTTGCTTACAGAATCATCCTTACAGAACTTCCCAAATGACAGACAAAGCTCCCATTGTTCTGCAGCTTATAGTGACCCAGTAACAATTTTGTCTGTGTAGCTATTCCTGAGGCATTCATAACTTGGCAGTTTTATGGTAATCGAGAGCAGCATTAGACTTCTCCATCTCACCCAGCAATAAAGAGGCGTCATATCTGAAAGGCTTTTATAGGGCTTTCATCCTGGTCTTAGGAAGAACACAAAGGCAATGGGGTCGACAAATAGCCCTAGGAAAACAAAAGAATAAGCTCTTGCATGTGCTATTGACGTGGCAGGAACAATAATAATAAAAAAAACATATTTCAGCAATCATCGCCGAGCCATCTTGACTGAAAGATGTATGTTTAATGATGGCAGATCTCCAGAGTTTTACCAAGGACTTTGAAAGCAAATCCTCTGCAACAGTAAATCATGTCTTTTCCCAACTAAAATTCCATCAATAGTTTTACTGAAATATCTGTAGGAAATCCTAATGTTCAAATCCCGCTTTATTACTGTAATAATGGATCTAATTTGTAAAACAGATAAAATGTGGCCTTAACGATATTGGCATGGGAGAGATATACAATCCCTTCCCAGCTAGGTTGTTTTCTGGCTATTTTAGGGTTGCTTTATTTCAAAAAGTAAAAACCAGGGCACCCCAAAAGTTTTACAAAAATGCAAAAAAAAAAACCCACAAAAAACCCACAATTTGACTTATCTAAGATCCAGGAGAAGCGATTTGACTTATCTAAGATCCAGGAGAAGGCACCACCTTTTGGAAATTCCCCCAGATGTCAATTCCACCTTTGAAATCCAGAATATATAAAATATATTATATAGAATATATAAAATAGCCCTGGGCTATTTTAATTCCCAGAGAAAAACCAGGACAAAGGAATGAGGGCAGTGGAGAGAGAGAGAGAGAGAGAGAGAGAGAGAGAGAGAGAGAGAGAGAGAAGAAAGAAAGAAAGAAAGAAAGAAAGAAAGAAAGAAAGAAGAGTAAGGGCACACACTCAGTGGGAGAACACTTGTTTTGCATGCAAAAGGCATACTCCCCAACATTTTTGTCCCCATAATTGGGACGTCAGCAAGGTTGTGCCAGAGCACCTTCTGGTTTGCCACTCTGGCGTGAGTCAGAAGGGTCATCAGGATTGCGCCAGAGTGCCTTCTGGTCTGGTGGTCTGGCCTGACCCTGCTAACTCGCTCCAGAGTGAGCATCTTTTGGACCAAACAACAGGATGTTCCAGGATGCAAACAAAAGCCTGGATTGACTTCTCTGATTCCGGGATGTCCCACTTAAAACAGGACAGTTAGCAGGTATGAAAAGGTCCCAGGTTAAATCCCTGTCGTCTCTAGGTAGGGCTGGAAATGTTCCCTAATCAAGACCATGGAGAGCTGCTGCCAGTCAGTGTAAACAATAGTGAGCTGGGTGGGCCGATGCTCTGACGCTGTATAAGGCAGCTTCCTGTGTTTGAGCTGAGCTGCAATCTCTCGTTAGACCTTTTTCAGAGAAGATCTGAGATTTTTCTTTCTCATCCTCCACACTCACTAGAAAAAGGAGGCCTGGGCTACTAGGCACGATGGCTATGTTCTGCCTTCAGTGTCAGGGACAGCATGCCTCTGAATGCCAGCTTCTGGGACTCACAAGTGGGGAGAGTGATGTTGCAATCAGGTCCTGCTTTTTTACTTCTCATAGGCATCTGGTCGGCCACTGTGAGAACAGGATGCTGGACTAGATGGGCCATTGGCCTGATCCAGCAGGTTTTTCTTTTATCTTTATGGAGTGGGTTTGGGTGTTTATGTATCCATTGGTGAAAGTGAGGTTGTCATTGGAGTTCAGCTGAAACATGGAGTTGAGGTTCATGAATGTATAGGACAGCTGCATATTCGGTTGGACTAGATCAGGCATGGCCAAACTGTTTTGGGACTACAACTCCCATCATCCCTAGCTAACAGGACCAGTGGTCAGGGCTGATGGGAATTGTAGTCCCAAAACAGCTGGAGGGCCAAGTTTGGACATGCCTGGACTAGATGATCCTCAAGGTCCCTTCCAACTCTGCAATTCTGTGATTGTAAGAGAGCGAATGGTGCTGAAGCAGCATACCTAAATAGTCACAAAACCTTTCCCATAAATGGTAAGTTGAGGAGTGCTGCCCCCTCAGAAACAGACATTTTGCCTCAGTAAAAAGATGGGTTCAATAATTCAATGCAGCTCTGGTCGTCGTCTGTGTGCATGTGTGCATAGATAGATATAGATCAGGGGTCAGCAAACTTAACGCGCCTCGGGCCAGTGTCTGCAGTGCCAATCACGCGGCAGGCCAGAGGGTGGGGGAGCGCACGTCCATACGTGTGCGCACACGCTATTTCTGGCGCACTTCCGGGTTGGAGGAGCAATGGAAATAGCTTGTGTGCAGGTGCACGGGCCTCCTCCGACCCGGATGTGCACCGGAAATGATGCTTGTGCATGCGCACAAGCTATTTCTGGTGTTCCTCCGACCCGGAAGTGGGCAGCCACACCACGCCACTCCGGTAAGAGCGGGCGGCGGCAGGGGTCCGGATAAATGAGCCCCTCGAGTCATATCCGGCCCCCGGGCCGTAGTTTGGAGACCCCTGATATAGATATTGTTTTTCTTTTTAGACTCACTACACCAAAAGCCCTCCTTCCATATTGAGGAAAAGATCATCCATGAACAAAGCTCTCAGTCAGAAGCAAAAAGTAGGGAGAAGAGTTCGTTTCCAGGAACCAGAAGAAATTATTGGACGTGTTCATGGTATGCTTGATATATGACACTAACAGCTCAAAGTTGGTCTCTCTCATACCCTACCCCTTTGAGGTTTTATTTGCAAGCTCCAACCATCTGTTTACCCCAGAACTGTCACCGGGGCCTTTTCATTGTACCTAGAGCCATGTAGAAGACCCTCTGGGGACTGCTAGAGGCATGGTTGACTGGCATAGAAACTAATTATAAGAAATCAGTTGCTGGATTGAACAAGGTATAAATAGAGACTGAGAAGAAGAGCACTCTGGGAAGGCAGATGCACGTCAAGGCTCCATTGACTTGTGTGGAGGCCACACAAACCAAAAAGCCTGCTCTAATTTCACAAATATTGACCTGGTTTCATATTCTTCTGTTTATGCTGCCAGGGTTAAGAGTGAAATGCACAGAGACAGAATCTGCAGGAGTGTGCTTCTGTAAGCCATGGAACCATAGCCTTGGTGTCATCCACTCCAAGGAAGCTAGTACAACAATTTGCCTGATAGAGATGGTGCCGAGCACTCTCTCTCTTTGGCGATCCCTCGTAGCCAAGTAAGATTGTCTTCCATAAACTCGGTTTTAACAGTGGGTCCGTAAGTGACTGTGGAAGCCAATTCTGGATCCACGTCCTTCCACAGTGGGGGACATCGGTTTCCGGGTGGGAGTTGATCATGGTGAGGGTTTGCCAAGCGTGCCTTCTCCCTTTCACCCTGAGTTTGTGCTTCTTCAAAGTCCATGACACCTTTGGTAAAGGCTGTTCTCCAACAGGAGCACTCGCAGACCAGTGTTTCCCAGTTGCTGGTGTTTATACTACATTTTTTTTAGATTTGCCTTGACAGCATCTTTAAACCTCATTTGTTGACCACCAGCATTACGCTTTCCATTTTTAAATTGGGAATAGAGTAGTGCTTTGGAAGACGATAATCAGGCATCCGTACAACATGTCCAACGAAGTTGATGTTGAAGAATCACTGCTTCAACACTGGTGATCTTTGCTTCTTCCAGGACACTGGCATTAGTTTGCCTGTCTTCCCAAGTGATGTGTAATCATTTTTGGAGACACCGTTGATGGAATCTTTCGAGGAGTTGGAGATGGCGTTTATAAGTGGTCCATGTTTCACAAGCATACAGTAAGCTAAGCACTACAGCACACCTCAACATTACAACTGGGAAGGGCCATAGCTTAGTGACAGAGCATCTGACTTGCATGCAGAAAGTCGTAGGCTCAATCCCCAGAATCTCCAGTTAGGGCTGGGAATGCCTCCTGCCTGGGACCCTGGAAAGCCACTGCCAGTCAGTGTAGACCAGGGGTCAGCAAGGCTTACCGGCCATGGGCCAGATCACTCCCACGGAAATTGTCCGTGGGCCAGACCAGCACAGCGCGATGCCGGAAATCACGTCTGTGCATGTCCGCAGCACCAGAAATCACTTCTGCGCATGCCCAGACACCGGAAATCGTGCCTGCGCAGAAGCAATTTTCAGCGTCTGGGCATGCGCAGAAGTGATTTTCGGTATCTGGGCATGCACAGACGTGATTTCTGGCGCCGCTCGGCGAGTCCCCGCTCAGCGCTGCACCGGTTTAGCGCAGCGCGCAGGGGACTCGCTGAGTGAGCAGCTCAGCTCGGGGGCCAGTAAAACAGTCTTCATGGGCCGCATCCAGTCCATGGACCGCACGTTGCTGACCCCTGGTTTAGAGAATACTCAGCTGGATGGACTAACAGGACTGACTCAGTAAGGCAGCTTCCTATGTAGTGACAGAGTTGAGTTCAGTAGTTCCCAGCAGCAGTCATCATCATAGCTGTCAACTTCCGGATTTGAAAATAAGGGAATTTTCCAAACTTTTGGATTTGAAAATAAGGGAAGCCGCGAGGGTGGTGCAATGGAACCAAGTAGCCTCACCACCCTGCGCTCCAGAGGCTGCGCGCAAACGGTGTGAGCGAAAGAGCGAGCTCATAGACGGCAGGCAGGCTGTCTGTCTGTCTGGTTGGGCATGAGGGTCTGGCTGCACAAGGCATGCAAGCTCCGCCCCCAGTCGGTCTCAGACTCCTTATTGGCAGCCGAGCAACGCAGCTGAGGAGCCTCCCTGGCCGGCAGGGAGGGAGAGGAGCTGCTTCCTTTGAAATCCGGGAAATTTAAGGGATATCAACAATCCGGGATAGCAGTGGGAAACGGCATTGGAATAAGGGAGTTTCCCGCCAAAAAAAGGGAGGGTTGACAGCTATGGCCATCATGCTTAGGACTGCAGCTTTTCAACCCACATTCTGCCTTCTATCATTTACGCCAGCTGTTATAGAGTTATCTGGAGCCCTAAGTCCAAAATGGAAAACTCACACCTGAAATGTTTTGGTAAGACAGGGAGGGGAGTGGGGAACAGGGTGAGGGATCCTAACTTTTTGGCTGCCAGCTGCACCACTTGTGTGCTTCAGCGCAAACGGTCTCTGACAAATGTGATTTTGCTGTACGTCAACACACACGCCATCCATAAGGCTCAGCTACGGACTGGGAAATGAAAGCTTTCTGGCACCAAAGACATTTTTCCATTTGCAGTACATTTCTTCCTAAATCTCAACTTGTGTGGGTGTGCTTTTTATTTTTTATCAACAAATGCCATTCCAAAACACTGTTGGATGATAGATCCACAATGTAATAAGAGTCATTTTTTTTCTTTTTCTTTTTTTAAAGAGCTTATTCCCCTCACTCCCACCCACATCCTAGCATTTTATTGTGTAACACTTTCTTTTGGGAAAGAATACAGAGGACTGGTTACAAAGTCCTTGTTTTCTTGCAATGGGCTATATTTCTGCAACAACAGCAAACCCATCAACATTCCCATTCACCTTTGAGACGAAATGAAAATTTACCCAAAGTATTCTCTACTCAAGACATTCAATAAAACTCCTATCTTTCCAATCGCCGGGTATGATTATGTTTTAAAATCCTGAAACAGAGTTTTAAGATAACTACCACAAATGCATAATCTAGGATCTGAGGAATTAAATCATGTAATCTCTTTGGAGGGGAAAGGGAGGGGATTTTCAATTCTCTGAATGTCAATATCCTTGCAAAATTTTCAATTCATGTTTTCCTGCACTTCCAATTGCAGCTGTTGGTATTTTAGCGGGGCGGGGGACGGGGTTGCATAGGCAAGAGAATGCTATAAAAATTGTGCTGGGAGCACAGAGGGAGGGAGAGAATAGGTCGAAGTGGGTTACAAATTGCCAATTTTTTAATCGGTTGCAGTGGGGGCAGGGGGGCACTTTTTACAGCTTGATACTCCTGGACCCCCATGAACTTGCAGCCAGTCCTATCCTACATGCCACATATCTAAACACTTTGATATGGTGGACACAATTGGGATTTTGTTTTTCCTAAAAATGATGTTTTGCAAAGACCTGTGGGTGTTTGTGCAAGATGTTCCAATGAAGAAGAACATTTCAGTTTCCCTACAGCACCAAAGAGCCCTCTCACCCCTATAAACTCTCAGAATGCTTTCCATTTGCAGCTATAAATACTATGACATTATTATCTGCTCCCTGTAACGTTTTCAGAAAGTTCCATTTCCTTGTTTCACTTGTCATGGCTCTTCTTGCACATGTGTGTGTGTGTGTGTGTGTGTGTGTGTGTGTGTTCTGTCTCATCACAAAGCTTCAACAGAGACGGGGGAATGTTTATCTGAGAACAAATCCCAACACACGTGTTGGAATTTCCCCTTTCACAACAGACTGTTCCGTTTAGCGGCACATCTGCTGATTGTCATCAAGGACAAGCCGCATGTTAACTCAGCAAACTCACAGTCTGAATCCCACAGCTGCTGAGTTAATGATGGAGACGGCGGGGGGGACGGGACAGGCAGAATAAGACAGGAAAAGGGAGAATGGTGGGTGGGAAGAGAAGAGAAGAGAAGAGGCTTAATCAGGGGTCGGCAAGGTTTGCCTAGCCTGGGCCAGTTCAGTCCAGCGGAGATTCCTCTGTGGGCCAGATCGCATGTGCGCGTGAGCATGCGCGCCCACAATTTCCATCATTTGCATCTGCGCAGAAGCGATTTCCAGCGCCGCGGAAGCGAGTCCCCGCGCCTCGCTGTGCCGGTTTAGCGCAGCACGCGGGGACTCGCCGAGCGGGCTGCTCAGTTTGGAGGCGGCTCATGGGCCAGTTAAACGATCCCCGTGGGCTGCTTGTTACCCATGGGCCTTAGGTTGCCAACCCCTGGGCTTAATCATAGGTGCCAACTCCCTGGGGTCCTGGGTGCCCGAAAACACCCACAAAATTCCCCATGAAGGGGCCGGGCATGCACAAATTTCGGTGCCAGCGCCATGCATGCTGCATGGCACCCATGGCCCCAGGCACCCACGGTGGGGTGGCACTTCTGGGCTTAATAATTCCTACACCCATCTATTCTCCACTTGCAAGACTATTTTTCCTTCCTGTTGGGCTCAATTTTGTCTAGGGATAACTTGATACATTGCATACAAAAGAAGAAGAGAAAAGCTATTGGTTTCAGTTTTACAAACTGATAACAGGGTGAGGTTCTAAACATCTTTACTAAAATGTAGCTTCTCTGCTAAAAATCACATACAGTGGTACCTCGGACACAACTGGACCTAATGGTCAGGGGTCCCTTTACCTTTACCTATAGACAATGCAATTAAAAATAATATTTTATGTAAGTTAAACTTATAGCTTCAACGCTCTTGGATTCGTTGTTGCCGCTTGAGGCTCAGGTAGCCTCCGTACCGCAGAGTGCCTTCCATCAGCTTTGACTGGTGGTCCAGAGACGCCCCTATCTGGACAAGGAGGGCCTAACATCTGTTGTCTCTGCTCTGGTAACCTCTAGGCTAGATGACTGCAACGTATTACATGTGGGGATGCCTCAGAAGATTTTTCAGAAACACCATTTTGGACAGACGAATCCCAGCTATGCCTGGAAATTTCCGGACATATGACAGCCCTACCCAACCTGATATATAGGAAGAAAGTGGAATCAGCAGAACCAGCTTTAATTATTTTCTCAGTGAAAATCCAGCTCATTATTGTTGCAAGTGAACCATGTAAAATCTGCATTTGCCTTTTAACAGAGCAATTTCCAACCTGCAGCTAGGTCCTCTACCGAATTTGCCCTTTTTTATTAGTCCAAAGAGGTTCCTTCTTTGCAGTGCTAATAATACATCCCTTTCATTCTGTTTTCTATCTAGACATTTCCTGCTGTGACTACATAGTTGGTAAGTTGAAATCTCTAACATGTTCACCGTGGGCCATTTGTGGAACTGACTGATGATGGCTTGCTGCTTGGATTATTAATAGCCTAGGTTTGCAAAAGGAATAAAACATTAGCTGAGAGTAGCAATTCACATTAGGTCTCCTTCGACATACTTCATCTGCAATATGGGGGTGATAATAGTGAGCTACTTTACACTGCTGTTCTAAAAAATACACTTAGCTAGGGGTGAGTTGCTTTAAAAGAGGACTGGAAAAAATTGGGGAGGGTAGAGTTATCAATGGCTACTAGCAATGATGTCTGTGTTCTGCCTCCACATTCAGAGGCTGCAATATTTGGGAATACCAGTTGCTGGAAACCACAGGAGGGGAGAACGATCTTGTGCTCAGGTCCTGCTTGTACAGTAAGTTTTCCATGAGCTTCTGTTTGGCCATTGTGAGAACAGGATGCTGGACTGATTCAACAGGCTCATTTAAAGTTTTTAACCTCCAGACAGCAGGCTAATCTCGGGCCGCACTGGGTTGGTCCAATTTGGCCCATGAGGCCATTCCCCCCCCCAACCACAACCACCTGTCAAACAGCTGACATCACTTCTGGTGCCCTCCAGATGTTGCTGGACTACAACTCCCATCATCCCTGTCCGTTGGTCATTGTTAGGAGCGAGCTGGCAGTAAATCACACCGTGCAAGTTGAAGTTAAGTCTTTATTAGCAAGAACATGATATGCACAGTCTTGGCAGAGTGTTGGGCCCATTGAACACAACAGTTCACCCCCAGTAGGTCAGTTGCCGAGATTGAAAGCCCCTGCCTCTCCAAGGTTTTTCCCAAGCAATCAGAGACTGCGCCTGTGTGAACCAGCCTCTCCTCCGCCCTTTTCATGCCTCTTCTGGTTCTGGGAGACAAGCTGGGAGGGGAGCTTGTTGCAGCAGGTGGGGGAGACCCTTGTGATTCTTCACCAGCCTGACTCAACTCTGCCTCTTGTGCTTCCTCCTAATTTCTCACTTCAGCCTCTGATTCTAGACTTCTCTCTGCCACGGGCTCTCCCAGTTCACTAAGCCCTCTTCACCTTCTCCTCCCAGTCTTCTCCCTCTGACCACTCATTGTTGTCCCACCACCAATCTCCAGGCTCTGAGCCTTCTTCCCTTGGCGGTTCGTCAGCTGGTTCCTTCCACCATTCCTCTGCGTCCAACCAGTTCATGACAATCATGCTAGATGGAAGTGATGGGAGTTGCAATCCAGCAACATCTGGGGGGCACTTCCCCATAGCTTTGCATCTTAAGGGACAGTTGGCCATGCTGGGCACCCTGTTTTTTAGAGTTCATCATTTACCACCCAGATAAGCTTCAAAATAACTGTTCCCCAGGACACAGTTTGAGAAACCCCAGCTCCAGCATTGAGAATGGAGCAGTTTTCTGTGTCCAAAAGCAATTTCACACTGTATGTTTCAGATGCTATCTACTACAGTGTGATTTTATATATATATATATTCAGTCTACAAGTGCAATAACATTTGAATCAGTCCCTCACAGGAAGGAGTTAGCGAGCGAGCCACAGGCTGACATTTATTCACAGAAAGCACAAAGAGAGTAATTTTAAATAGCAATCGATTTAACAAAGAAAATGGAAGCCTGTTCAGAGATAATTTGCAAGCGGAAAGGAGGGCTTCGTTCGAGATGAATAAATCATTTGCTGCAAATAGTTCCCCCCGACTCTATTAGAGAACATTGATTCGCTTTCTCGGGTTCTTTAAAATGATTTGCTCTTAGCATTCTGCCTTCCCCCCAAACACACACACTTTTTGATACATTATTATGGGTTGGGTTGCCTGCCTTTATGACTCCTACTTTCCTCCCTGTACCTCAGCATGACAGCTTAATTGTTTACCATGAATTCTGGGACTAGTAATAGCAGCTAATTTAAATAGGCCAGAGTGAACAGTGGACCTTTACCCATAACGATACAGACCACAGCGGAGTTTATATGTATATTTTTAATCTTACCCATACTGGGTGCGCTCATATACCAGGCAAATGGTTATACTCTGTATAGTATTTTTTTTTCTTCAAAAAAAGGTTATTATCCAATGCATAGATCGGGCGTTTCGTAGCGCTTTCCATACCCAAGCAGCTTTATAAAAGGAGGCTGTTGTTATAAAATAATGGCAATGAAACTTACATAAAAATTGCCACGCTGGGTCAGAGCGATGTTCTGTCTCACTCAGCAGCTTGTCAGTAGATATTGGTGTGACGGTGTGTCTCACACAGGATCATCCACAGGGCATATAAGAACAGGGGGAGCTGCCTTCTGCCATGTCAGACTGTTGGCCCATTGAGCTCAGTCTACACTGGGTGGTGCTGTGGCCTAAACCACAGAGCCTCTTGGGCTTGCCGATCAGAAGGTCGGCAGTTCAAATCCCTGCGATGGGGTGAGCTCCCGTTGCTCTGTCCCAGCTCCTGCCAACCTAGCAGTTCGAAAGCACACCAGTGCAAGTAGATAAATAGGTACCACTGCGGTGGGAAGGTAATGGCGTTTCTGTGCGCTCTGGTTTCCATCATGGTGTCCCGTTGTGCCAGAAGCAGTTTAGTCCTGCTGGCCACATGACCCGGAAAGCTGTCTGTGGACAAACGCCGGCTCCCTTGGCCTGAAAGCGAGATGAGTGCCGCAACCCCATAGTCGCCTTTGACCGGACTTAACCATCAAGGGGTCCTTTACCTTTACTCTTTTTTTTTTTTTTACACTGACTGGCAGTGCTTTTCCAGAATTGTGGAAGAGTTTGAAGAAGAAGAGTTTGGATTTGATATCCCGCTTTATCACTACCCGAAGGAGTCTCAAAGCGGCTCACATTCTCCTTTCCCTTCCTCCCCCACAACAAACACTCTGTGAGGTGAGTGGGGCTGAGAGACTTCAGGGAACTGTGACTAGCCCAAGGTCACCCAGCAGCTGCATGTGGAGGAGCAGAGACGCAAACCCGGTTCACTAGATTACGAGTCTACCGCTCTTAATCACTACACCACACTGACTCTCATTCTTATGTTGTAGATCATAAGAGACTAGTCTAGTGGATTAGACCAATAGCCCATCTAGTCCAGCATCCTGTTCTCACAATGGCCATAGGAAGCTACCAAGCAGGACACAAGTACAAGAACCAGCAACTAGCCTTACTGAAGATGCCAGAGGTTGAGCCAAGGACCAACTCTCTGCAAAGCACATGATCTGCCACTGAGCTCTGCCCCTTCCTGTGCCTTTAACACCATTTAATTTCATTTTCATTTTTTCATTTCACTTTTTATTTGCATACCACAGACCCTCCAAATGTCCCTATTTTCCAATGACTATCCTGATCTAGAGAAGCCGTCCCGGTTTCTGATTTGATCCCAGAATGTCCCACTTTTCCTTAGGACAGTGATGGCTAACCTTGACACCCCAGATGTTTTGGAACTACAACTCCCATCATCCTTAGCTAACAGGATCAGTGGTCAGGGATGATGGGAGTTGTAGTCCCAAAACATCTGGAGTGTCAATGTTAGCCATCACTGCCTTAGGATGTCTCTATTTTCATTGGAGAAATGTTGGAGAGTATGGAGTTCTTTGAACCCCCAAGCCATCTGAAGGCAATCCTGTATAGGGAAGTTTAATGTTTTATTATGTTTTTATATATGTTGGAAGCTGTCCAGAGTGGCTGGAGCAACCCAGTAAGAACTGTGGGGTATAAATAGTAAAATTATCCTTATGGAATGGGACATCCCTATGTTCATTGGAGAAATGTTGAAGGGTATGATACCACCTTTCTAAATCACTACACGCACGGCGGTTTACAAGCTGAAGAAACAACAAAATAGATAGCAAAGATCACATACCTAATAACCATCTGATCCAATACAAAAAAGTCACAATAAAAACATAACTTTGAAATGTATAGCAAATCAAGCAATATTCAATAATCCATTAGAATATAATAGTAAAGAATAAATTTAAATCAGCAAATAATAATGAAATAGTTTGCACTTAATGAAGGTCAACAGAGATTGTGGTGTCATTGGGACATATGGTTTTATTTATACATATATACAACCTAAGCAGGGACCCAGGTGGCGCTGTGGTCTAAACCACTGAGCCTAGGGCTTGCTGATCAGAAGGTCGGCGGTTCGAATCCCTGCGACGGGGTGAGCTCCCGTTGCTCAGTCCCAGCTCCTGCCCACCTAGCAGTTCGAAAGCACGTCAAAGTGTAAGTAGATAAATAGGAACCGTTCTGGCAGGAAGGTAAACGGCGTTTCCGTGCGCTGCTCTGGTTTGCCAGAAGCGGCTTAGTCATGCTGGCCACATGACCTGGAAGCTGTACACCGGCTCTCGGCCAATAAAGCGAGATGAGCGCTGCAACCCCAGAGTCGGACGCGACTGGACCTAATGGTCAGGGGTCCCTTTACATTTACATTTACAACCTAAGCAGAGAGCGAAGGGGCTCACAGCATCAACACTCCCAAAGATCTTGCTTCCCCCTTAGGTCTCCAGGGTAGCCCCAGGTCACAGTTTTGGATCCAGCACAGAGCAAGGCATGTCTCTCTCTCTCCAGCTTCCAGCATCACCCCACATCCACTCACATGCACAACCTCCCTTGGCCTATTGCTCTGCATCCCAGGATGACACGGCACCCAGACAGGTGAGGTGGCAAAAGGCCCACCTATTTGTCTCTATGGAAACGTAGCTCACGCTTTGAGATGCTGATGAGGGCACTTCACCAGCCAGCTAAGCCAAGGCCATTACCCAACAAAGAGACTTTTCTGACAGCTGCTTCTGCCAGATTCGAAACCTCACTAGATGTGCAATCACAGGCCTGGAAAGGGCCCATGTATATCATCCAGGCTAACCCCCACACAGCCTATAATGATAAACAGCTACCTTGTACCACTGGTTCACCCACTTTAGCATTGTCTGTACTGCCTAGCAATGTCTTCACAGACAGGATGTCACTCCAGGTGTTGCTGGATTGCAGCTTCCGTCATCCCTGCCAATCAGCCAAGCTGGGTAGGGCCACTGGGGGAGGAAGAGGGGGGCGGGAGGAGCGTACCGCCCCCGGCACCACGATCCTGGTGGGTGGGGTGCCATCGCAGCTGCCCCCCCCAGTGCTGGGCGCCATGCCCCAGGATGCGCACCACGCCCCCAGGATGCAAGCCAGCCATGCCCCCGCCTGCTCTCCGCCCCCGGTGCCGGAGCATGACGCTCCGCCACTGGGTAAGGCTGATAGAAGCTGGAGTCAATCATCACCTGGAAGGTGAGCATCAGAATTGGCTGTCCCTACAACAGGGTGGCGCTGTGGGTTAAACCACTGAGCCTCGGGCTTGCCGATCAGAAGGTCAGCGGTTCGAATCCCCAAGACGGGGTGAGCTCCCGTTGCTCGGTCCCTGCTCCTACCAACCTAGCAGTTTGAAAGCACGTCAAAGTGCAAGTAGATAAATAGGTACCACTGCAGCGGGAAGGTATACGGCGTTTCCGTGTGCTGCTCTGGTTCGCCAGAAGCGGCTCCCTCGGCCAGTTAAGCGAGATGAGCGCTGCAACCCCAGAGTCGTCCGTGACTGGACCTAATGGTCAGGGGTCCCTTTACCTTTTTACAACAGGGGTCAAGGATCTGGAAACCATGCCATATGCATAGCTGTCAATCTTTCCCTTTTCTTGTGAGGAATCCTATTTGGAATAAGGGAATTTCCCGCAAAAAGAAATGGAAAAGTTGACAGCTATGGCCAGGAACAGTTGAGGGAGGTGGGTAGGTTTAGCCAGGAGAAGAGGAGACCGAGAGGAGATACTAGGAGATGGTCATCTTCTAGTATCTCAAGGGCTGTCACATAGAAGAGGGAACAACAAGCTTGTTTTCTCCTTCTCCAGAGGGTAGGACTTGATCCAATGAATTCAAGTTGCAGGAAAGGAGATTCTGGCTAAACATCCGGAAGAACTTTCTGAGGGTAAGAGCTGTTCAACAGTGGAACAGACTCACAGAATCACAGAATCATAGAGTTGGAAGAGACCACAAGGGCCATCCAGTCCAACCCCCTGCCAAGCAGGAAACACCATCAAAGCATCAAAGCATTCCTGACAGGTGGCTGTCAAGACTCCCTTAGGAGGTGATGGACTCTCCATCCCTGGAGGTTTATAAGGTTTATAAGCAGAGGTTGGATGGTCATCTGTCAGGGGGGGGTGAGATTCCTGCATTGCAGGGGGTTGGACTAGATGACCCTTGGGGTTCCTTCCAACTCTACAATTCTATGATTCCATGAGAGTATTGAGACTAGTGGTATCCTCCCCAAAGGCTTCACAGAAAACTTAAATAAAAATAGGAATGCAAATGAAAACATTGTAAATCCCATTAAATACAAAAATTAATACAAATTAAGATGAACGCTTACACACAAGCATTTCATTAAAAGAAAGAGAACGCTTTCCTAGATCAGCCTGTGAAAATTAAAACATGTCAAATGTTTACTCGGATGATCATTTTAAGCCTGCTTGTATTTTATGCCGCACCAAGTGCACAACTAACTCTCTTTTTTCCAGTTTGAAAGGACTGGATATAAAAGGCTCGTGTTACAGGCAGAAGGCACGGAATCTCGTTTCTTTATAAGCTGCCAATGAGCATTAAATAATTTGCCAGAGCTGCCTAGCGTTCAGAAGTATTTAAGTGCTCACGTTTTGCTGAAAGGTTTTTGTTTTCTTTTTTTAAAGATGGCAGCGAGGGTATCCAAGAGCATGCATTAATTATGGTAATCCTGTTCTTGTTGTATATAATCAAATCCTTTCAACGCTCCATTAGATTTCATCATTGTTATTCAGTCCCCTTTCGGAGGGAGGTGTGTGTTGTTGCTATTTGAGCTAGGCGTGCCAAAGAGCTGTATTCGAGGGCAGGAGGCCAGAGGAACACATGCAGTGGGCAGAGACAGGCCTGGGAATTGCTGCCACACAGCTGCAAAGAGGCAGAGCGAGGGCCGCTTTATAGCAAATCCTGGGCAAGCACAGGAGGGGGGGGGAGTCACATTTCTATGTGCAGATCAATGCTGCTCCTCCTCCTCTCTCTCTCTCTCTCTCTCTCTCCTGCTTCCTGTGTTGCCTTTATACTGTTCAAGAAGCAGGCCTCCTGGCTGCCCGAAAAGCTGAGGTGTAGGGATGTTTAAACCATGGAACTCACTGCCACAAGAGGCAGTGATGGCCACCGACTTGGATGGCTTTAAAAGAATAGGCAAAATTCATGTAGGAGAGGGCTATTCATGGCTCCTAGACCGGATGGCTGGCTCTCAGCCAGCAGCACATGGGCTCAATCCCCATATGGGATGAATCCACACTCTCTTCTGTAACTACAAACTACTTACATTCAGGTTCATACTGTGAACTGAATGTAAGTAAACTTCTTATTACTTTTAAGAGAAGACTGTTGTGTCTTTATTCTTTTTAAGAGGGAACGAAGGGGATTTACCAGGAACAAATCCAATCTGGACAGGCCAGGCTGGATTGCTTAACTCAAGAGATTCAAACAAATCTTACCAACTAGCTTCCTGTAGTATACAGGGGAATGTACTCTGCTAGCAGCTCACTAGCGTGAGTTAGGAAGGATAATATTTAATCAATATATCCTCTCCTACTATCCACAACAGGGACGAGGGTGGCGCTGTGGTCTAAACCACAGAGCCTAGGGCTTGCCAATCAGAAGGTTGGCAGTTCGAATCCCCATGACGGGGTGAGCTCCCATTGCTTGGTCCCTGCTCCTGCCAACCTAGCAGTTCGAAAGCACGTCAAAGTGCAAGTAGATAAATAGGTACCACTCTGGCGGGAAGGTAAATGGCATTTCCGTGTGCTGCTCTGGTTTGCCAGAAGTGGCTTAGTCATGCTGGCCACATGACCCGGAAGCTGTACGCCGGCTACCTCGGCCAGTAAAGCGAGATGAGTGTCACAACCCCAGAGCCGTTTGCAACTGGACCTAATGGTCAGGGGTCCCTTTACCTTTACCTTTACTATCCACAACATTCCCACAAGGAGGAGGCGGCGGCAGTATACCCAGAGAGAGTTCCTCTGAGAGCAGCATGCTTAATCGCTCCCCAAATAAAAAGAAATGGATAGTGATACCATACCTTTCAACATTTCTGAGATGAAAATAGGGATATTCTATTCTACATCAGGAAGCTTCTCCCATGTTGGGTCTCCTGCACGGAAAGACATCATATCCACATCTACATCGGTCACCTTGAGTCAACTGCAACCTCTCAGCCTCCCCAACCTCATGGGGGGGGTGGAATCAGGACACTTGTGACATATTATATGACACTGAAAGTAAGATTTCTCCAGCAAAAGGGGAGGCGGGGGATGTTTCAATATGACTGGGGAGGACCTAATTTTAGCCTCGCTTCTTTCTGTTCTCCTCCACTACATCCCAGCGCACAAGAGGCCCGCAAGCGTACTGCCTTTGTTCCTGGGGATTTTCCTTTGTGCGCTCCTGCTTTTGGCTTTAAGTCTCTACTACAGCAGCGTGAGGCGAGATTTCAAAGTCTTGGAAGAATTTCACACCCAGCTTGTTATCGTCCTCCTTCAGATCAGGCGCGTTGCTGTGCAATGTTGGGCCTGGTTGATGAGGCTGTAGAAATCCCCGCACATGGAGCCACACAGGGCTGGGGCAATGGCTCGCTTCCTCTGGGATACCGTCCGAATGTGTCTGAGAGAGAAAAAGAGCTTCTTTATTTATGAAGAAAAAATTAAACTGAAAATGAAGCAGCTGTCTTCTTGCAAAATTACGACGCTACCCACGGTGGGCATTTTTTCCCTTTCTTGTCGCCGTCATTTGGGTTCTGCATTTCTTTTCATAATGCCATTATCGTCTCCTAGCAATCTCAATTGCAATTAGAGGCCCATTGTGTAAGAGCCTTGAAGCATTGAGAATATTCTTTATTTCCAACCTGGGGATGTGTGGGAGCTGCAAACAGGATTTCAAAGTATTGCCAATCAAACGTCTTAAAATAATAATAATAATAAACCCATGAGCTAGACCATACAAAAGACTAGTCTTCAAAAATGACTTATTTTTAAATGATAAATGTTGGGTGTTGCTTACAGAGAAACGTGTGGACAGACAGGGTGTATAACCTTATCAAAACTTGCTTCCTTTGAAATTCCCCAGCAGTTTCTTCAGGGAGGAGCCTTTGAATTCAACTCTAATTTTGGCTTGGATGAAACAGAGTAGCTGTGCATATTTTACTCTCCCCCACTGGAATCAATGGGGAGTAAAAGTGTTTAGCTGGAGCTGAGTCAAGCCCCTTTGTGTCTGATGTATATTTTGAGGCGAGGGTAAAGCAATCTGGGTATTTGTGAGTGGTATGTATGAATATCACATTTTATCCATTGCACGGTTTGAAATCTATTCTATATATGTCAGCTTATGGATAGTTGCTGCTAGCTTTCAAAAGATAGGTGACCAAATGTCTAACCACACAATTAAAAATTACAGGAATGCTGCAGTCTCCACTATCATTAGTTCATTGCTTAATAAAATATTGTGTATACTAATACAAATTAGTTATAAACATGTGTTTTTTTAAGACATTGATGCCTTTTTTAGCTTACTGGAATCACACCAAGACTCTTTAAAAAAATGAACACAATGCAAAAATGCCTTCTGTATTGTAAAATTATGATTAAGAATGAATAAATGCTGGTAACAGTTACTAAATCTCCTTGTCACACATTGTAGTTATTATTATTAGTATTATTGTCTGCACTATACATTTAAAGTCCCTGCCTCTGAAAGGTCTACAAAGAACTATATAAAAGATTAGTCTAAAAATGCCAATAAAAGCAAATGTTTAAACGAGACTGGCATACAATCTTAGCAAAACATAAATAAAAAAAATCAGCAACTTTAAAAAAAAAAATCAGTGGTACCTCGGGTTAAGAACTTAATTCGTTCCGGAGGTCTGTTCTTAACCTGAAACTGTTCTTAACCTGAGGTACCACTTCAGCTAATGGGGCCTCCCGCTGCCGCCGCACCGCAACCACACAATTTCTGTTCTCATCCTGAAGCAAAGTTCTTAACCCGAGGTGCTATTTCTGGATTAGCGGAGTCTGTAACCTGAAGCATCTGTAACCTGAAGCGTTCGAAGAGTCGGTGAGGAGTCAGTCCAGAAGAGTCAAGGCAGGGAACGGAGCAGGGAACCAGGCAAGGTCAGGTACAGGAACACAGGCAGGATCAGGCAAACAGCAATGTTGCTCCCGCAACCTGGGGCGGGGTCCGGCAGCCTTTTATCTCTGACGAGGTAATGGCCGGTCCCGATCCCCCGACGACTTACCACCTTGTCTCGCCCAAAGGCGAGCACTCCTCCTGCGAGTACTCAGGTCTCTCCTCCTCTCAGACCTGAGTCTCTGCAGCTCGGGAGACGCTGGTGGGTTACTAGACCCAGGGGCCGCCTCTCCTGACCCAGCCGGTAGTGGAGCAGCTGACAGTGATGGCCCAGCTGACGGCAATGAGGTATTCTCCGCACCTGGAGCCAGGACAGGCTCAGGCCCCTGACTCAGCTCAGCTGGTGCTTGTTGCAGGGGAACCTGTGCAGACTGGGGCTCCTCAGGATCAGGCCCCAGACTTGGTTCAGACGATGTCTGGGGCAGAGGATCCTGTACAGACTGAGACTCCTCTGGTTCCAAGTCCAAGCCCGAATCCCAGGCCATCACACCTAGATCCAAAGTGAGTGCCTGTCCAAATCAGAGCCCCATATAATAACTGTGCTAGGGGCTTAGCTTGGAACACTTCCAGGACTGATGGTATATGTTTACCACCTTTTGTGTGGAAAATGCATGTCAGAATTTTGGCGCTTTGGGGCGCTTTTTCTTTTGCACAGGCTGGCCTGAGGGCCATTGGCCAGGTGCAACAGACTCCACTTACCTGTACATCCTTATGGTTGCTACCACACTGAAGGGTTGATTCATTGCAAGTGCAGAAGGAACATTACACGGCAGATGAAAAAATGTTGAAAAGGCATTGACTGAAGATGGAAACTCATTTTTGTTTTCAGACGGAAACATCCCCCCACAAAATAATAATAATATGGAGAACATTAAAAGGAATTATTCTAACCATATTTATAACACTTGCCTCGGAGGGTGGCATTAATGGATGGTGCATTGCTGGGAACCTTTTAAGATACACACTGACCCACTTGTATGAGTGCATTAAAGGTCGACGTAGGCAATGTTCTTCCTGGGGTGGGTTCTGCACCATAATTGAGACCACCTGCCTGCACCGATTATGTGAACCATATTTGACTTCTCTTCGTATTCAGGCATTATCCCTGCTGCGACAAACAGTTCTTGTTTACATAGCAAAAATAAAAAAATATATACATGAAAAGGAGTTTATTTTAGCTGCCATTTAATACATGTCAGCAGCTGGAAAATGAAAATGGGGAACAGCCCTCCCAGCTTCTAAAGAACTGTGCAAGAAGAAATATGAAAAATGAGGTTAGACACACAAGAAAATGTTTTATTTTCTTTTTTTTAAAAAAGAATTATATCCTTGTTAGATTCCTAGATCTGCACAATACTTGCCAGCAAGACTTGTATAGCCTATAAGGGAGGCAAACTATTCAGTTCCCAACCATCAGTTGCTTCATACGTCTTGTGCTAAAAAATCTAAATTATTCTAACTGTGTTTAAATAAAACACCAAAACGCATTAAATTTTCAGACAATTTATTTTTATATGGCACCAGATCAGAAGCCCAATATGCTCTCCAGAAGGGGTGGTGGGCAAACAATGGATATAAAACAATAATTTCCTGTTTTAGGCAACCCTGTCCCCACCAAAGACAATGGAAACTCAATCGTTGGTTGAAACAAGGAGAATGGGCCTTGCAATCTCAGATTTGCTTGATGTATACAAAGTATTGCAGCAGAAGGTCATCAATGGTGGTTTGGGGTACATCTTAAAAAAAACAAAAAACCTACTCCCTGTTCAGTTTTGTATAAAACAAGCAGCACTTTGCATTTCCAAGCTCAATGGTTTCCCTGCACTTTGCATGCAATCCATGCCCAACTAGACAGCACAAAAGACAATGCAGATTGTGAGTGCAGACACTCAAATAGCATCGTGATAACAAGCTCTGAAATGAACGCAACCTATTCCAGTCCCAATTTCTTAACAATTTTGAATTTGACAGTTATGCATTGTGCAATAGTAAACCTGTTCAGAAGGTCAGGTTCTAAATCTTAGGACATAAAAGTTGGTGGATGTGATAAAGGTAAAGGTAAAGGGACCCCTGACCATTAGGTCCAGTCGTGTCCGACTCTGGGGTTGTGGCGCTCATCTCGCTTTATTGGCCGAGAGCCGGCGTACAGCTTCCGGGTCATGTGGCCAGCATGACTAAGCCGCTTCTGGCGAACCAGAGCAGCGCATGGAAACGCCGTTTACCTTCCCGCCGGAGCGGTTCCTATTTATCTACTTGCACTTTGACATGCTTTCGAACTGCTAGGTGGGCAGGAGCTGGGACCGAGCAACGGGAGCTCACCCCGTCGCAAGGATTCGAACCGCCGACCTTCTGATCAGCAAGCCCTAGGCTCTGTGGTTTAACCCACAGCGCCACACAACTGCATTTTGAGCCCCTCTCCCAGAAGGTGACTTAGAGATCTTTCTTAAAACCACTTGTTTTAAAAACCTGACATTATGCCTAGTTTGGTGCTTTGCTCCTGAATCCAGAAGAAGTTCAAGTTTGAGCTAGGGAATGCGCACACACACACACACACACACACACACATATCACAGGGCATCAATTCAAAAACAGAAGCATTCATCCCCTCCTTTATGTACACAAATATACAATAAAAGTTCAAACATCACCCAGTAGGAAGTTATCATTAATTGTACACTGAATTTGCTTTCTCACTACTGGGCATTGCAGGAAAGGAAGGTTGAAGGATCAGTCCCGTGATTTACGGCATCTGCGCATGCACAGAAGTGATTTTCAGCGCCACAAAAGCGAGTCCCCGCACCGTGCTACGCCGGTTTAGCGCAGCGTGCGAGCGGGCAACTCAGTTCGGGGGCAGCTCGTGGGCCGGTCAAACGACCTCCACGGGCTGCCCATGGGCCTTAGGTTGCTGACCCCTGCTCTAGCGAATTAAATATAATTCTATATCCTCTTACCAATTCTTTCGCTGTGATTCCCGCACTGCAGGGAGTAAGACTAGATGGCCCTTGAAGCCCCTTAAAGGTAAAGGTAAAGGGACCCCTGACCATTTGGTCCAGTCGTGTCCGACTCTGGGGTTGCGGCGCTCATCTCGCTTTATTGGCCGAGAGCCGGCATACATGCATGTGGCCAGCATGACAAACCCGCTTCTGGCGAACCAGAGCAGTGCACGGAAACGCCGTTTACCTTCCCGCCGGAGCGGTTCCTATTTATCTACTTGCACTTTGACGTGCTTTTGAACTGCTAGGTGGGCAGAAGCTGGGACCGAGCAACGGGAGCTCACCCCGTCGCAGGGATTCGAACTGCCGACCTTCTGATCAGCAAGCCCTAGGCTCTGTGGTTTAACCCACAGCGCCACCTGGGTCCCTTACAACTCTACAATTCTACGATTCTGTAGTTGTAGCTGTTTTAATTGTTTTATAACTGTGCTTCCCACTGCTACAACCCTTGGACCTTAGGTTAAAGGGTGGGTAATTAATGCATTGCTTTATTCCCCACCCCACCCCACCCCCACTTACCCATAAGAGCAGACGACAGCAACTTCCAAAGTATCTAGCTCTGGTTAGTGATAAACCTCCTCGGGTTTGCCTGATCCTGAAAACAAATCCTGAATCCAATCCTAATCCCATAATTCTGAAGTGCAACTTCCATCTCAAGCAGTTTGCTAAAAGGGAGAGAGTGCCCCAATTCAACCACTAACAGCCTGCCTAAGTAGTTGTTTGTGTTATACACGCAGATAGCTGTACTTTGTAACTTGGAATAATTCCACATACTGTATGGAGGCAACATTACAGATGAACATTAATACATTAGAATATGTCATTAAGATTCTACTTGTATATATGAAGAAGCAAGCATTATATATCAATCACTTTACAAGGCAAGCTGTTATACCTATAGCCCATTTTACTACATTTTACTAAGCAATAATAATATATTTTGCATGCCAACCTCGAAGCTAAGCAAAAGTGCCCTCCGTAATCTCCTGGGAAGATCTACGGAGAGCAGCTAATATAATGCAATGAGTTTTCCCTCCCACCCCATTTCAAATACACATCTTTATCATAATCTAAACAAGTGTCTAACAAGCCACGCTGCTCCATATCTTCTCAACTGAATCCAGGAGCAGATTTTTTTTTTAATGGAACTGAAAAAAATTTAAAAGCAAAGCTCCAATCTGCAGATTTTCAGCTTGGCTGCTGTTTGCAACAAATTAAATTTGGTAAAATGATGCTTGGATTTTTAAAAAAAATGTTTTTAATGTGGTGATTCAAGGATTTTTGAGGGGAGCACCTCAAACTTTGCATAAATACTCATGGTTTTTAACCCCTTGGTTTTCAACATTTTGGAATCAGGAACTCCAATCTGGAATTTTTTCGTTCATTCATGAATGTGCAACTTTGCTTCAGTAAATGTTTCAGTAAATGTGTTCATGTGGCACTTATGTACCTATTTTCACACAGGGCAACATCCATGAAAGAACCAGTATCTGGTTTTGCTATAAGCAATACTCATTGCTGCAAGCTTTTGAGTTTCTTTTCAAACAAATCATTTTGTAAATAAATCAGTAAGATGATGCTGATACTTAGAAAAAGCTTGGGTTTGTGTAGCTGGTAATACACTTTGAAATCATCACCATGCCTGTTCCCAGGGCCTACATTATGTGCATATGATCCGATGCAGCACACTTTCAACACAGGACCACAATGGTCACATCTAAACAGCTGACTGATAAATCCTGTGCATCATGGCTGAATTCACAAAAACCCTCCCTTCCCCAATGTATGGAAGTTCTGTGATTTGACCCACAGATGTCAGACGTAGGGTAGATAGAACATAGGGTTTTTAAGTCTTCTAGGCAAAGCTCATACACAACCCCTCTGCGTTTGAATGGAGCTTGTGCGAAGGATGCCATAAGTCCTGCTTGGGCGTTAATGCTCCTGTGTTTATCAACAGGGGAGTGATAACAAGTAACTCTGCCCACTAGTCTTTGTGCAAAGAGTGTGACAGCCTGTAATGAGTTTCTGTGCCTTCAGCTGCATGCAATAATAAGGCTTCCGTGTAAACCAGAACTCTGCAGAATCAGGGCATTTGGATTTCAAGGAAGCTTTTGCATGTACAGTCATACCTTGGTTCTCAAACGCCTTGGTACTCATACGTTTTGGCTCCCGGACATCGCAAGCCCGGAAGTGAGTGTTCCGGTTTGCAAACGTTTTTTGGAAGTCGAATGTCCGACGCAGATTCCACGGCTTCCGAGTGAGTGCAGGAAGCTCCTGCAGCCAATCAGAAGCTGCGGCTTGGTTTTCAAATTTTTGGGAAGCTGAACGGACTTCCGGAATGGATTACGTTTGAGAACCAAGGTACCACTGTACTGCAGTATGTACAAAGACTCAGTTGCACTCTTCATTCAAGGGCACATGGCTGGGCTACTTGGCATGCACAACAAAGGAGCATCGATGCCCAGAGAGGACACTATTAGTGGGGTCTACCAAAAGGTAGCACTGGTGGTCACACCCAGAGATACTGTCTGAGTCACAGGACAATTCTTTAGAGCTACATTTTGAGCATGAGATTGCAAGTGTTGCAAACTGCAGACCATCCACTCACTGGGTCAGAAAGAGTCGTCATCACATAACATCACACATACGATGCAGGCACAAAATGCAGATTCCCCAATCCCATGGGCGCTCAGTTTGGACAATTCTCACCCTCATTCCTCCTCTTTGAGGGGGAAGAATAACTGGGCATCCAACGTAGCTGGACATCAGCGTTGAGTGCCCACATCATGCATGACATTATATTTGTGATGGAGCGGAGGAGTGTATGACTTGGGCTTATCTCATCAAACATCTGGAGAAGGAACATGACAGCCAAGGAAGAGAATCTATTTCAAAGTAGTGGCACACAGCTTGCTGTCTACGGATTGGTTCATGCGGGCATAGCCATCACATGGCAACTGCAGCATCAAAGGATGGTTTGCATGTGTGTGAATGGGCCATCATAAATGAATCCCCAGGGATGGACCTTCAATATAACCCAATTCTTTTCAAGCGAGTTTGTACATTTGGCTGAGATTCCTCAAGCTCAGCTGATGAGAGAGAGAGTGATGGACATGCCTGTGTGAACCAGTCCCATGTGTCAATGCTAAGGATCTACTTAACAGGATCCAGATTCACTTTCCTTTCTTAAAACCAGTACCATTTTCTTGAACTCCACCTAGAACTGCCAAATTATTAGAATTATTTTAAATTTTTTTAAAAAACAACCACCCTACAACCTGCTAGGTACACTGGCTTGTCTGCCCATTAAATCATGCCACTTTTCTCCTCCTGGAAAGAAGTTCGTGATGAGGATCTTCCTAGCAAGAGCTCCTTCTCATGAATCAGGCTCTCCACAAGGTCCTCCTGCCGGTAGTTATGGTAAACTTTCAAAAAGGCCAAAATGGTAATTCCGAGCCAAGTGAGCCAGGCAGCCCAAAGGCCAAACTAGAGAGAGAGAGAGAGAGAGAGAGAGAGAGAGAGAGAGAGATATGATAAGATAAGATAAGATAAGATAAGATAAGATAAGATAAGATGATAAGATAAGATAATTTATTGTCATTGCACAAGTACAAGCACAACGCTATACAAGTGCAACGAAACTGCACGCCCCCCGTAAAAACAGAAGAAAGAAAAAACAAAACAAAAAGCAGCACAAAACACACACACACCAAAGAAAGCCACACATACACACACATACGCCCATCACAGCTCTCCAAGGTCATATTATCTGGTTACAGCGTTTAAGATGGTTATAGCTCTTGGGTAGAAACTGTTCTTCAATCTATTTGTTCTTGATCTAATTGTTCTATATCTTCTACCCGAAGGCAGTGGTGCAAAGAGGCTATGTCCTGGATGAGATGGATCCTTTAAAATATTGTTAACCTTTTTAAGGCAACGGGAACTGTATAGTTCTTCCAGAGATGGGAGAGGATGACCAATAATATTTTGGGCTGTGGTTATGACTTTTTGAAGTATCTTCTTCTCCCTGGCTGTGCAGCTGGAGAACCAAGCACAAATACAGTACATAAGAATGCTCTCTATGGAGCCTTGGTAGAAGGACACCAGCAGTCTCTCACACAGATTGTTCTTCTTTAAAAGTCTGAGAAAATAAATTCTCTGCTGGGCCTTCTTTACCAGAGCAGTAGTATTTGCGCTCCAAGTCATACCCTGCTCTATAAGAGTAACAAGGTCAAGCAATTCCTAATACCAATTTGTTTACAGTGGTACCTTGGTTTAAGAACAGCTTAGTTTATGAACAACTTGGATTAAGAACACTGCAAACCCGGAAGTAGGTGTTTTGGTTTGTGAACTTTGCCTTGGAATAAGAACATGTTTCGCTTCCTGTTGAGTGTGTTCCGTTTGTAAATTGAGTCCCCCGCTGCTTTGGGAAAGCACACCTTGGTTTAAGAATGCTTTGGTTTAAGAACGGACTTCCGGAACACATTAAGTTCATAAACCAAGGTACCACTGTACATGCAAGTCTGTTTATACAGGGAAGTTTTTGACTGAATTATACAGAGGTGGCCAACATGATGCCTTCCAGATTGTATTTGACTCCAACTCCAACTGAGAGGCAGTGTGGTGTAGTGGCTAGAGTGTTGAACCTGGACGGGCAGAATTCAAATCCCCACCTGGCCATGAAGCTCACTGGGTGACCTTTCTCCTAATATATGCATTTTTGAAAACAATGGCTGGTTTCAAAGTTCAGATCAATGCAAATTTATCTGAAGGCTGACCATCTTTTGCTTCTCACGTTGCCCCAGAAAGTGCGATTTTGATAGATCCTCCTTTAAATGCGTACTGAATTGAATTTCTACCCCATCCTCATCAGGGATGCTAATTTTGATTCCCAGAGAAGACAAGATGACACTGAGAACCTTTCCAGAGATCGATCAATCAATTAATCAATCTCTTTATTACAGCCGATAATCGGTATTCCTTTCCGGAGCCGCAACTTATCAGCTCTATGGACAAACAAAGAGACTTTGGGGGAGATCACTTGACTTACCTGTGTGATGGCAAACTGGTCATAGAATGCTGAGTTTTCTAAATTCAGCTCAAGATCTATATCCTGTAATTCTTCACAGCTAGAGGGAGAAGACATTTTGGATGAGGGGAGGGAAAGAAATGAAAATCATTTCAGCAATTCCAAATGACCTTTTCTGAGCTCCAGCTGAATCAGACCTCTAAATCCTGTCCAATAAAGCTCCATTCCCAAGAAGCAATAGCCCACTGCCATATATAACAACTGGATGACAACATCTTCATTATAAAACAATCATCCTGCTATCCTTGAAACACAGATAAACTTTCATATTGCAGCCTCTGTCTCTAGGCGCACGCCACTGAACCAGTCAGAGTTTATTGCAGTTTGATCTCAACCAGAAATAATGGAGCAAAGGCCAAAATGTCAACGTCCCTTCAAATACTTTGCCAACTGTTCCCACTTTGATCAATTTCCTGCAGATTAAGAGAAAGAGAGAAGCTGTATGAATGTTTCATCCGTGTCTGCATTCTGAAACTAAATTGGGTCTCTAATCTGGCAGGACCTTTCCATGGAATGGTAAAAAAAATATATATATATAGGGGACCAGCATGCATTTTGGCCATTGCACAATAATTGTGAAATGGGTACACAAGGGAGTTTACAGCCACAATTAGCACAACATACCAGCCTCGGCATAAGAATGTAAGAAGAACCTTCTTGTATCAGACTGAATTGACCTCTGGCCAGTGTGGTGTAGTGGCTAGAGCTTTGACTATGACTTGGGAGAATCAGGTTCAAATTCCTGCTCAGCCATGAAGCTCATGAAGTGAACTTGGGCCCATCAAGATTCTCTCAGCCTAACCTACCTCGTACCTGCTCCTTGATCTCATGAACCAGTAGGCCAAATTTGGTGATGATTGGCTTCTTGATTTCAGGTACCATCGTGCAAAATTGGGTTACAGTGCAGTTTAGAAAGCTTGAGTCCACCATCTTGTCCGATGGTATCCCAACACAGAGTTCACGAACTATCCTCGAGTTCCAGAATCATCATGCCAAACTGGAGACCTTTAGACCCCATAAGCACCATACATTTAAAAAAACAACAACAACAACACAGCAACACTGGTGGTGCCCCCCAGACTTGCAATGACTACTGGGGATGAGAAACAAAAAAGCATGCAATGCAAATGAAGCAAAAATGTGCAGGGGGAGTCCTCCATCTTACCTAAAACCAGCATTTGAAAAGCCTTAAGCACCGCCTCTTTTATTCTGCCCCACCAACTCAACCACCCACACAGACAATCCCCACTTTGGCATCGCCCCACAATGAAACTGAGTTATGAGCCTCCATTACCTTTTGACATCACCAGAGAAGACTTCAGAAGCAGGGAGTGTTTGCGTGTGTGTGTGGTTTTTGTTTGGTTTGTTTCAGATGCTCCAGAGCAAAGAGGTGGTCAGATAGAGTCTGCCTATGGGTGGTTTTGGGTTGGTTTGATTACAGGTAACTTGGATTTCTACTTGGTGCTGTGAACAATTCCCCGGGGTTCTGAGGTTTCAGAAGGCCTCTTCTCTTTCCTTCTCTGTCTCTCTCTGTCTCTCTTTTTCTTTCCTTCCTTTCCAGTGTTGTCAGCCATCTTGGATGCTTATCCGAATATTCTATTAGTCCAGAGATTTTTTTTTGTTTTCAGAAAAAAAAATCTCCCCTTTTAACGGAATATTCGAATAACCGTTGCAGCCCTAAACAGAACATTCACTAATGGCATTTTACAACATATGACAAGGTGAAACAAAGTAAACGCTTTAGCAATGCAGTTTATCTGTATCATATGACATAAAATGTCACCATTTTATCTTCTACTTTATGAGCCAGTGGATTTTTTTTTATTTTAAAAAAAACACATGAAGGGAAAGAAATTTAGACTCTCAATAAAAAAATTTCTAGTACCAAACACGCAGAATGGTTCAATACGCTGGATAATTTCTCAATTGTACAATATTGCTGGGCTTTAATACTCTACAACAGTAATAAATTTAAATTGCAGCCTGGAAGCATTTTAAATGCAGATTCCTAGTTGCTTCTGAAAATCAAACACCCCCCCCCCATCCCTTGCCAAGCTAATTCAGTAAAGGAACAACAGCATTTTCCCCACCCAACCATGTTAATGTGGATTACTGCCCTTTATTATGAAGCAAATTATGTCCCATTTTCATTTATCCAGAATAGGATAGGTGCGTATATTTCCGATTTTTAGATAGGCTAGTACTAGCTCAGGGGCGAATAACCTTTCTTCAATCTGGGGGCCACATGACATTCTGGGCAGCCTTCTGGGAGTCATGGATCTGTGATGGGCGGGGCCAGAGGGGCAAGTGGGTGGAGTAACAAGCGTGAAATTCACCTTCGTAGGCTACTTTATAAGCACACTCACGCCTCCCTCCCTAACCGCCGGGACCACATAACACCGGTCCTGAGAGAACTACATTGGCTCCCAGTACATTTCCGAGCACAATTCAAAGTGTTGGTGCTGACCTTTAAAGCCCCAAACAGTCTCGGTCCTGTATACCTGAAGGAGCGTCTCCAGCCCCATCATTCTGCCCGGACACTGAGATCCAGCGCCGAGAGCCTTCTGGCGGTTCCCTCACTACGAGAAGCAAAGCTACAGGGAACCAGGCAGAGGGCCTTCTCGGTAGTGGCGCCCGCCCTGTGGAACGCCCTCCCAGCAGAGGTCAAAGAGATAAACAACTATCTGACATTCAGAAAATACCTCAAGGCAGCCCTGTTTAGGGAAGTTTTTAACCTGTGATATTTTAATGTATTTTAATATCTGTTGGAGGCCGCCCAGAGTGGCTGGGGGGACCCAGCCAGACGGGCGGGGTACAAATAATAAATTATTATTATTATTATTATTATTATTATTATTATTATTACCTCCACCATCCCTCTCTATCCTCCAGCAAAAAGCGCTATTGGGGTTCAACAGCACATTCCAGCCAGGCAAAACCACTCAAGGAGAGTGGAGAGAAGGGCTGGGTGAGGGCTGTGACCTGGAGATGGGGGGACATGGCTATGGAGTGGTGTGGTCTGAGGACAGTTCCAAGGTCCACATACTGTAGGGGAAACATTGGACCACCTTGCCTGAGGTTCCCCATCCTTAAACTAGCTTAACTCTTTTAGGATACACATCACATCCTGGATTTTGAGGGACAAGGAATATAATAGTAGTAATCAAATGCTCTGCACATCCAAATTTTCACTTCCCGTGTGGTACGGAAGTGCTTAACCATTCTTCCTTCTCCTCCTTTCAAGGTCCAAACTGCCACATTCAATACAGGACTGACCTCCAGTAGTCTTCTTCTTCTTCTTTTTATCAAATCACAGAAAAGGGGAAAGTTAACTTCTCCCATTGCAATGCTGCTAGATAATTCTTAAAGGCACTGGATCTCTGTCCTGTGTTGCATCTGACAACGTAAGCCAAAGAAGGGGCAATTCCTTCTTCCGTTGGCCTCGCTGTAGCTACCCATCGTACCGTTAGGAGATTATTTCCAGCTCACACCTCTTTTTGCCTGTTTCCCTTGCTTCCATACCTGCCCTTCGCTTATTGCCTCCCGTCTATCTGCCCGCATGCATCAGTGGAAAGGACCCTCCCCTGCCACACTCACCTGTTGGGCATGCTTCCTTTTTCTGTGATGGCGTCGCACCACATGTTAAAGCCAACGCTTACGATCGTGCTGGCAATGAAGATGACGAACACCACAAAAGCGCTGACGAGCAGATTCAGGAAGGCGTAAAAGAAAGAGCTGCGAGGGGAAAGTGGGAGGGTGGGGGGAGAGAAGAAAAGGGAATTATAACTCACAAGCAACGTTAGAAGAAGAAGAAGAGGAAGAAGAAGAAGAAGAAGAAGAAGAAGAAGAAGAAGAAGAAGAAGAAGAAGAAGAGTTTGGATTTGATATCCCACTTTATCACTACCCTAAGGAGTCTCAAAGGGACCCAGGTGACGCTGTGGGTTGAACCACAGAGCCTAGGGCTTGCTGATCAGAAGGTCGGCGGTTCAAATCCCTGCGACGGCGTGAGCTCCCGTTGCTCGGTCCCAGCTCCTGCCCACCTAGCAGTTCGAAAGCACGTCAAAGTGCAAGTAGATAAATAGGAACCGCTCCAGCGGGAAGGTAAACGGCGTTTCCGTGCGCTGCTCTGGTTCGCCAGAAGCTGCTTTGTCATGCTGGCCACATGACCTGGAAGCTGTACGCCAGCTCCCTCGGCCAATAAAGCGAGATGAGCGCCGCAACCCCAGAGTCGGACACGACTGGACCTAATGGTCAGGGGTCCCTTTACCTTTACCTTTACCTTTAAGGAGTCTCAAAGCGGCTAACATTCTCCTTTCCCTTCCTCCCCCTACAACAAACACTCTGTGAGGTGAGTGGGGCTGAGAGACTTCAGAGAAGTGTGACTAGGCCAAGGTCACCCAGCAGCTGCATGTGGAGGAGCGGAGAGGCGAACCCGGTTCCCCAGATTACAAGTCTACCACTCTTAACCACTACACCACACTGGTTAGGACCAATGCAGCTTCCTGTTATCTCACAGTGACTGACCAGGTGCTTCTGGGAAGCTAACAAGCAAGTCCTGAGTGCAACAGCATTCGCCCCATTAGGGATTTCCAGTTACTGCTATTCAGAAGCGTTACTGCCTATCACTGTGGTATGGAGGGAGAACATAGGCGTCATGGCCAGTAGACATCAACAGCCCTCTCCTCCATGAATTATTGCAATCCTCTTTTAAAGCCATCTATCTGTAGGTTGGTGGCTATCACTGGCTCCTGCGGCAGGGAGTTCCATAGTTCATGCACTTTCTTTTACCTATCCTAACTCTTGCAGCATTCAGCTTCATTGGATGTCTGCAAGTTCTAGTGCTATGAGAGAGGGAGAATTTTTCTCTCTCTATCCACCTTCTCCGTGCTACGCATCATTTTATAATTTTATAAATCAATTTGCCGGATCCTCTTTCGAAGGCATCCAAACTGGTAGCCACCAATGGCTGCCTCTTCTGGGAGCGAATCCCGCAACTCTGTGTTTACAGCGCCAGATCACCAGTTCAGATATGTCTGGAATGCTAAAGGTTTTCTCAGTGCCAGGCAGCAAAATCCAGACGAGGCGCTCCTTTGCCTTTTGACAGATTGATACTGACAGATCTGGGTTTAAGAAGCCTATCCCGCAATCTCCTTCCCCACTCCTATGTATTTTTGGTGGCAGGCCTCAAACATTTCCTTTTAGCCTAGGCTGAATAGGGGGTATTAGTCAAACCATATGAAGAGCACTGGGTTGGCGGAGGCTAGCTTATACTTTGTCCATGCTCTTTCTTGCCCTTGCAAACAAATCAGCACTAAATAACATGTGAGGTTTGTCAGAGTTTAGTATTGTGTAGCTGCTTTCTATTTCACAAATAAGCGGCAACTATGGGAGAGTAGATGGACCCAGGACTGTGAACACAGTGTAGGAGAAGAGGATTTATCCAGTACAAGGTAGGAAGAGGTTGTTCCCATCACCATAGTAGTAGAATTCAGGCCCATTCAATGCAGCTGAATGTTGGAAAAATTGAGAGAGACTATTATTTATTCAAGGGACACGGGTGGCGCTGTGGGTTAAACCACAGAGCCTAGGGCTTGCCAATCAGAAGGTCGGCGGTTCGAATCCCCGCGACAGGGTGAGCTCCTGTTGCTCGGTCCCTGCTCCTGCCAACCTAGCAGTTCGAAAGCATGTCAAAGTGCAAGTAGATAAATAGGTACCACTCCGGCGGGAAGGTAAACGGCGTTTCTGTGCACTGCTCTGGTTCGCCAGAAGCTGCTTAGTCATGCTGGTCACATGACCCAGAAGCTGTACACCGGCTCCCTCGGCCAATAAAGCGAGATGAGCGCCGCAACCCCAGAGTCGTCCGCGACTTGACCTAATGGTCAGGGGTCCCTTTACCTTTACCTTTTATTATTTATTAATTTATTTATTAAATGCATATCCCGCCCTTTTTCCCAATGTAGGCAAGGGTGGTAAGCAACAACTTTTAAAATGTTCCACTGCCGATGCAGACTGGGAGAGATCTCAATTTAAATGTCTGCTAACCAGGTGCCAAAAGGACAACAGAGACTGCACCTGTCTGATATGCATGGGGAAAGTATTCCAAAGGGCAGGGGCCACAACACTAAAAGCCTGATTCCTAGTTCGTGTGGAATGAACCTCCTGATAAGATGGTCTCTGCAGAAGGCCCTCACCTGCAGAGCAGTGATCAATTGGTCATAGAAGGGGTGAGACAATCTTTCAGGTATCCATCTCTCAAGCTGTCACCTTGAACGTAGCCCAGTAACCCTAACCCTATCACACACCCCACTCAGCCTGCTCTTTGCCGGGCAAAACTACAACAACAACCCAGTTTCTTCAAACTAGATAGCCAGTGATATGGAAAACGAATCCTATTATGAAAGTTTGGAGAAGCTGGGAATGTTTTGCAGGTGTTCTACCCTCCTCCACCTTTCTTCAGATGGTGGCTAGACTTGGAGCAAGGCCCCTTGAGGTTGATCTTAAAATCTAAACAGCTTCATGGCGTAGCAAGTGGTCCTTTATGTATCCAGGTTGCAGGACAGCTTTCTAGTTTAAACACTTAGATCTGTGCCCGGAATATTACAAGGTGGATGCCTGCCATCGTAATCACCACCAGTTTATTTGTAAACCAAGCGTGGCTCACAGCATATCAAACTAACTGCAATAAATGTAACAATCCAAAAAACATACTAAGAAACTATTAAGAATTATCATAAGCTCACTTATGTAGAGCAATACAAGGAAACTAACCTAATTTAGGAGCTTCGACCCAAAAAGGACAGAGAATAATGTCTAACGCAGAATAAAATGGCAACATATCAAACTGCAGGCAAGAAATCAGTAATCCAAAACTACGTTCCGTAGAAGCTCACCATAATTTGGCAACCACACCTTTCGGTTCTGACAGCCTTCCCTCTGATCTGCTAGTTAGACACCCATGGACAAAATCATCCACCAGGCCTCTTTGTGAGTTTAAGACAAGGCTTGTGGGCCACCTGATGTTGTCGGACAACAAAGCCTATCATCCCTGAACACTGGCCATGGCAGCTGGAGCTGATGAGAGCCAGAGTTCAGCAATGTCAGGAAGGCAGCCGGTTCACCATATCTACAGGTAGTTTATGGAAAGCTTCATCATCATCCACCCCCTGCCCATTCTACCAGCCTTGACCAGTTCATGTTACACAGGTGAACACGTGGACAGGCAAAGGCCTCTTCGTAGCTTGTGGTACTTTGAGCTAAATTGCAGCACCCCAGAGAGATCTTGAAAGCCAACTGCATGCAGTGTATAAAACATTACCAGTGCTGCAGGCACACATCACCATGGAGATCAATGGTACATTCTATTATAAGCCTGTGGCTTGGATCACTTGCCCAACGCCTCTGGAACTGTCTGCTCTGCAGACACTGTTACAGAACATGTTGCCTGCTTTTTATCTTCTGGTTGCCATTCTGCTTGGGACTAACTAGGGATGGGAGGGATATTGACCTTAAGAAAATAGAAATTTGCCTAATGGAGATGGGGCTCTTAGGTCCTCCTGGTTGCTTGCAAACATTTGGAGAGAAAAGATCTCACCCTAAATAATCTATTTATAATTATTATACATATATATCCCACCTTTTCTCCCAAGACCAGGGTTCAAATCTCCTCCCCCTTTCCATTTTATCTTCACATTTTATCCTGTGAGGTAGGTTAGGATGAGATGCAGTGACTGCCCCAAAGTCATCAAGTGGCCTTCAGAGCTGAGTGGGGATTTGAACCCTGGTCACCCAGGTCCTAGTCCATCTCTCTAACCACTACTCCATACCGGCTCTCAGCAATAATGGCTAGCTCTCCCACTTTTCCAAAAGAAGCATAGAAATGGAATGTCTCAGAGACAGCTAATTGGTGCCCCCCCAGAAGTGGCAAGATTCCAGCTCTCACCAGTCCCAACCAATATGGCTGACAATCAGGGATGATGGGAGCTGTAGTAGCCCAAAAAATTAGGAAGGCACCATGTTGGGTACCACTGGAAGGAACCAACATGGTGCCTTCCTAATTTTTGGGGCTACTACAGCTCCCATCATCCCTGGTTGTGGTACTGAGACCATTAAAAAAGAATCAAAATTGGCTTTGGGGGGCCCAGAGGAGGTGGGTGAGCCAGGAGAAGGTGGAATTCACTCAATGTAGCAGAAAACTTTTAGAGGACCATGCCTGCCTTTCAGCTCTTGGGATGAGAAGCACCATAAACAGAAGCAGCTGCTGTCACCCCCAATATCAGCATCGGTTGTTCACGTGTTTGCTTGTTGTTGTTGTTTTAATGTTATTACTCTTATTTTGTAACGATATGTAGCAGAAACCATTATACATCAAACATCCTTGCAATAAGAAGAAAACAAATGAAATTTTAAAAAAGAGGAGGGAGGGGAATAAAGTGGGAAATGAAATTACAGATAAAGGGGGGGACAGCATAACAAAACTCTGTAATCAAAACAAAATAAAAAATAAAAAAAAATTCCTTCCAGTAGCACCTTAGAGACCAACTAAGTTTGTTCTTGGTATGAGCATTCGTGTGCATGCACACTTCTTCAGATACCTGTAATATCTTGATTAAAAGGGAAAATGTCATTTAGGTTGTCATTCCAGAAATGTAAAAATGCCCACCTCTCAATAAATTTGTTCTCTTCTATTATTAAGCATTGTGTTTCTCTCATATGTAAGCTTTAGCATTAAGATAGTTTCTCCTAACCAAACAGTTATGGTAGGGGGATGTCTTCCCATTTTTTGTGCAATTTTTGCTGTGGTTAGCGGGGTAGCAATCAGCTGTAAATCAGTATTAATGGTTTCAGGATAGGGGAGCTCTTTTAGGGTATCTTGGGAAATCGCAGCCTGTACATATTCACATAATATCCAGTATGTCTGTCCAGAAAGGTATTCATTTTCCGCAACTCCAAAAGGTATGCATTAAATCCTTCTTTATCCTGTGCATGTTTTAAATGGTCATTGTGTGTGTGTGTGTGTGTGTGTGTGTGCAGTCAAACCCCCTATGCACCCTTCCCCAACGATAGCCCAAACCAGAGCGTAAGAAGGAGAGCCCTGCAGGATCAGGCCAAAGGCCCATCTAATCCAGCATCCTGTCCCCACCTGTCCGACCAGTGGGGCTTTATTTCAGAACAGGCAAGCGTAGGAGGTAACCGGACCGAATAGCGACCCCAGATCATCCTGCTGCAAGCCTAGAGGAATGCGCACGGAGCCTTTTCGCCTAGAGTCTGGCGCGCAAGGCGTCTGGTGGGCGACGGGGAGCCTCCGTTTCCAGGGGAGGGAGGACCCCTCCCACTCTTTTAAGCCAGCTCCCTCCCTTCCCCTCCCTCCCTCCCTCCCCGGCCTCCACTTACTCCTCGTGGCCTTTGCAGAGGAAGAAGAGCGTCCTCCAGGCCTGCACTGCGGCGAGCAGCAGCGAGAGGAGGCCGGCGAAGAGGCTGAATCGGCAGGCGGACTCGGGCCCCCACTCCTGCACGGTGAAGCGCTGCCGCTCGGCCGTCAGGTTGGCGTTGAGCCACATGCCCTCGGTGAAGAGCAGGCAGCGGCCGTGGAAGTCGTTGCTGTTCTCCGACAGCGGCACCACCACGATGAAGCTGAAGAGGAAGGCGAGGAAGTAGCAGGTGCACTGCGCGAAGAGGAAGTTGCTCAGCGCCATGGTCGCCAGCCTTTGCTGCCTGCCTGCCGCCGCCAGCCGAGGAGAGAGGAGGAGGAGGAAGGCAGCAGCCCGAGGAGCGAGAGGAGGATGCGCAATGGCGAGCGCGCCTCCCTCCAGCGCCGCCCGCGCCGACCCAGCAAGGATGGCTGGCTGGCTGGCTGGGTGGATGGATGGATGGATGGATGGATGGATAGGTAGAGGAGCTCAAGGGCAAGAGGGGGCGGGGCTCGTCGGGAAGTTTAGACCCCCGCACCGCTTTTGTGAACACGTGGAGCTCCCTTCTTGCGTGGGTATGCCTTTCAGTTTAGGTGTTACCAAAGCAGGGAAGGGCAAGAGGGCAGGGGGTGGGCCCACACAGAATGATGCATGGTGTGGAGACAGTGGGTAGGTTTTATTTTATTTTATTTTATTTTATTTTATTTTATTTTATTTTATTTTATTTTATTTTATTTTATTACCAATTATCTCACTCTGTAGAACATGAGACTCTTAATCTCAGGGTTGCGAGTTCGCGCCCCCTGTTGGGCAAAAGACTCCTGAATTGCAGGGGGTTGGACCAGATGACCCTCGCCGTGCCGTCCAACTCTACAACTCTACATTTGTTGTATTTGATGCTGTTTTTAACTTTTTCTTTTTTCCTTTTAAGTCGTTTTTAATCAATGTTTTATATTTGTTGTTAGCCGCCCTGAGCCCGGTTTTTAACCGGGAAGGGCGGGGTATAAATAAAAAATTATTATTATTTATTATTATTACAATTCTATTACATATATAGTCAGGTATGATGGGAGTCGTAGTCTTTTTTATGATTTTCAGTTTTATACATTTCAATAATTTTACAATCATTTTAACATTTCAAAACTCGACTTCCTTCTCCCTCTTTCTGCGGTTCCTTACATTTATTTTTAATATTTTCTGCATATCCAAATTAACTTAATTTGCTCATTTATTCATCTACTTTAAATATATACTCTTGTAAAACTGCAGCATATCTGTTTACAGCTTATTTGTAAATATTCAATAAACAATTTCCATTCTTTTATAATAAAAAAAAAGATTTGTTATCTTGATTTCTTATTTTCCTGGTAAGTTTCGGGAGACGTAGTCCAACAACATCTGTCAACCAGATGTTGAGAAAGCCTGAGCTAGACTGAAGAGCAGCTTAAAAATGAATGAATGAATGAATGAATGATAGACATGCATACATTTCAAGTCACAATTGCGGCGGCTGGATTTTCTTTTTAGCAATAATGCTTTCCTCAGATCCTTTTTGCTGCTCACATTTCTTCCATGCATTGTTCCAGACCAAAAGCTGTCTCCTCCACTCCTAAGAAGGTTTGAGTTGCTTCCTGGTCCCTCTTTGATTTGAAGGTGCAAATGAATCCTCAGTTTCCATGTATTCAGCATGTGGAGATAAGAACATAAGAAGAGACCAATGACCCATCTAATCCATCCAGCATCCTGTACTCATAGTGGCCAAGCAGATGCCTATGGGAAATCTGCAAGCAGGGTCTGAGTGCAACAGCACTCTGCCTACCTGCAATTCCCAGGAACTGACATTCAGAGGCATACTGCCTCCAACAGTGGAGGTGGAACATATCCACCAAGGCCATTTGATAGCCATGAATTTATCTAATCCTCTTTTAAAGCCATCCATCACTGCCTCCTGTGGGAGCGAGTTCCATAGTTTAACTATGCTCTGCATAGTTTTTATCTGTCTTGAATCTTCCAACACTTAGCTTCATTGGATATCCACAAGTTCTAGCATTATGAGAGGGGGAGAAGAACATTTCCTTATCCACTGCCCTCATGTTATGCATAATTTTATATTTTTGTAAATTATTGTTGACCATTGTAAATTAAGTTCAAGGTGCTTGTAATCTATAAGAAACAGATATGCTCATGACATGGCTCTAATTCCAGTTTGAAAGTATCATGCAGATGTGGTGCAAATACAATATATGGTAAGAACCCTACAGTGTGAGTTCACACATGCATGAATGCATGCATGCTGCCGTGAGAGGTGTGTATACATGACATGCACGCACCTATTCCTGGCACACCAAGCAGCAGAAGAGATCTATTGCATTCTGGGTCCAGCATTTTGCATTGTGTGCTTCTACAAGAAAGCAGAAGGAAGGACAACTGCCTCTTGCTAGATCTCAGAGGTTCCAGTGCTTTCTAGATAATTAGTCATTCTTGGCAAATCCTAACGTATTAACCATAGTCCCACTTCACTATTTTAAACAGAATCAGAAATATAGGTGGTTGACTGCATTAATCAGCACCATGGACAGCTCAGCCATTCAGATTGCCTCTGGGAAGCTGGCTCTCTTTAGACCGCTGTCCACGGTCCTGAATTCTGCATGCAACTGCTATTAAAGAAAGGAAAGCTGAAATCCTGCCCACATAACGACTCCCTCTCCTGCTTCTTTCATTATTAATTTATATAATTGTATTGTTTAGTTTTTCTTTTTCTGATTTTCTGTTGTTCTTTATATTTTATCTTGTGAAGTCACTTCACTGCTTTTGTATAAATTGATTATATTAATAATAATAGTGATTATGATGATGTTAATTCAATCTGTACTGGCTGCTTATCAGCTACCAAGCCAGGTCTCAGGTTCTGTTGTTGACACTGAATGCCCTACACAACTTGGGACGAGGAGACCTAGCAGACTGCCTCCTCCAGCACAGACCAGGAGTTGTATCCCAGGGCCAGAAGTTCACCCACCTATGCCTTACAACAGGGTTGGAGAACCTGCAGCCCTCCAAACATGGTTGGAATATAACTCCCAATATCCTTGACCATTGGCCATGCTGGCTGGAGCAGATGGGGGTTGAAGTCCAACAACATCTGGGGAGACACAACTGTCCCAAGCCTGCCTTACAGTGTTCTTAGAAATCCCATGGAAAATCACACATATGTACAAAGGATAGAAGTGTTTTGTCAAGCACCAGATGTCATTTAGGAGAGGGCTTCTCCTCATCAAGTCCAGATGAGAGCACGACTGACATTTCCCCAGTTATCTGGACTTTCTACTGCTGCAGCTGTCCTTCCAGGGCCTTCTGCAGACACAGTGGGAATAACTCTTCCCAAAAGATAAATCATTATTTAAGAAATCATTGCTTTGCAGGGGCAAATATTCCCCTTGTTAGAAGAGACACTTTTGTCTCCAGAAGCTGCAGTTTTATCACAGGTGTCGTGCTATACTCTCAATAGTTGGAGGGAAATTTCATTTCCACTGCTGAGAACCTGATTGATCTTCTGAAAAGGCCCATCCAGCAGTTCCTCAGAGAATGAAAAAGTCACAAAACTGTGCCCTGGGCAAAGCAATTTTGCTGATAATTCAGGGCTTTATGTGTGAGGAGAAATGTGGAGGAAGTTGCCTTTGCATCAGGTTCCCAGAGGTTTTATACTACCTGGAAGGTTGAAGAGGGGAGAGAGAGAAACCAAACCTGCAAAATGGTGGCAAATTCTTTCCTTTGAAATCTAATGCTTTATCTCTCCTAGGTATTTTCTAAAAGCAAGATAGGGGTCGATCTAAATATGGAGCCCAATTTGTTGCTGACTGTAAGGGATACTGGAGATGCAGAATAAAAACCTGGCTCAGTTGATGTCACTGAGACTTTTTCTGCCGTGGGCTGTTGTGGAGCAGAATTTTACTCTTAGGCTGTGGTCCTCAAGCCTCTTAGGACCAGTACAATCATTCCAATTTCCTCTCCAGAGATCAAACTTGATTTCCTGTAAAGAAGCGGGGGAGGATACAGACATATGATCCTTAAAACATGGGTTACTGCACTGTATAAGGATGCCCGCCATATTGTTCTCAGATGTACCTATTCCCTTTCAGGAACCAATGCAGGAGGAATTGGTTCTGTGGTCTGGAAGTAGAAACAGCTCCTGCACAGCATGGATTGGCTAGTGACTTTGATGTCACCATCCTGTCTTCTCACCTCTATGCTCTGATCAGTTTTGCAACTTAAAGTTTTGTGAGTTCTTTTAAAGTCACAATATGAACATCATATTGTGATGAGTTGATGCATATGATAAGAACCTTTGAAAAAAACCTGTATACCTGAAGGAGCGTCTCCACCCCCACCGTTCAGCCCGGACACTGAGGTCCAGCGCCGAGGGCCTTCTGGCGGTTCCCTCACTCCGAGAAACGAAGCTACAGGGAACCAGGCAGAGGGCCTTTTCGGTGGTGGCGCCCGCCCTGTGGAACGCCCTCCCATCAGAGGTCAAAGCAATAAACAACCACATGACCTTTAGAAAACACCTGAAGGCAGCCCTGTTCAGGGAAGCTTTTAATCTGTGATATTTTAATGTTTTGTTTTTTAATATTTGCTGGAAGCCGCCCAGGGTGGCTGGGGAGACCCGGCCAGATGGGCGGGGTACAAATAATAAATTATTATTATTATTATTATTATTATTATTATTATTATTATTAAACCCTGTGGAATCATGACATGGAAAAGAGTTTGGCTTGTGGTCAGCATCATGCTTAAAGCTCTCCTAAGCAGACGCTCTTCTTTTGGTCGATGTAAAGTAGACTTTGATTTCAAATGTTTGGTTAGGAGGTAGATAAAGTAAGAGAGAGAGAGGATGGTGGCAGAAAGAATGAAAGTAAATGGGGTGGCAGAAAGAGGAAAAACTAGGGAAGGAGCAACAGACTCTGTGGTCACCAAGTGATGGTGCTTTCCATGAGCCTTGCCCAACAAATACGACATTAAGAAGAGCCTGCTGGATCAGGCCAATGGCCCATATATACCAACATCCTCACATTGTCTGTGGGAAGCCAGCAAGCTTGTCGTGAGTGCAACAGCACTCTGTAACTGGTATCCAGAGTCATACTGCCTTCAACAGTGGAGGCAGAACATAGCTAACATGGCTAGTAGCAAGGGAAGAGCCATGCATACACTCCCAGAATCAATTGCCTACATCTCTAGGTAAGCTTTGGAGAGACCTCCTCTGAAACCTGGAGGAGTCACTGCAAATCATTGTAGACAATGCCAAGCTTGGTAGACCAATGGTCTGACTCAGGGCTTAGCCACACTTACCTCCCCCTGCCCCCAGTGCTCTCTAGCCACAGGTCCACAAAAATGACATTCTTAACACCATTACTGGCCCGGACAACACCATTACTGGCCCCAACAACATCAAATATACCATCTCAGGACTATTTAATTGCTCATCGTCTAACATTGTGTATGCCATCAAATGCCAACAGTGCCCTTCAGCTCTCTATATTGGACAAACAGGCCAAACCCTACGCCAAAGGATAAATGGACATAAATCTGACATCAGGAATCACAAGACAGAGAAACCAGTAGGAGAACACTTCAATCTCCCAGGACATTCTATACAAGATCTCAAAGTAGCTGTCTTATTACAAAGGAATTTCAGAAATAAACTGGAAAGAGAAGTTGCTGAATTGCAACTCATTACCAAGCTTAAAACCATGAAGAGACCTGGTCTGAATAGAGACATTGGATTCTTATCTCATTATACATGACAAAGCTATTTTTAACCTTCTCACCCCTTGCTTTTTCCTGTTAGACCAATTGCAGTCGTTGACAGTTGTCAACAGGTTTACCACAGCTATCAGCCTATAACCCATTTCCACCACCCCTCTGAGTAATACCCCTCCCACCCTCTCACTATATATAAGGGTCTGGTGACTTCTGTTTCAGTGTATCTGAAGAAGTGTGCATGCACACGAAAGCTCATACCAAGAACAAATTTAGTTGGTCTCTAAGGTGCTAGTGGAAGGATTTTTATTTATTTATTTATTTTTATTCTTAATCAAAACTTTCCCATCTGGTGACGAGGAGCAAAGAGGCCGTGTTCCTACACCTTTATTCGGAAGGCGGTTAAAAGGGGAATTTCAGCAATTGCAACTTTTCTCTCCCTTGCGCAATGTGCACCAAAAATCTCCTCCACTCCTGTGCACCTGGCCACCAGCCCTAGTGTTGGCAGCTACAGCATTATTTTAAAGCACTTTCTTTCTCCTATAAAGACAGGGGTCAAAAGATCTCGTGCAAGAGAATATTCCTTGCTTTCCCAGGAGGCTGGTTTTTTTTTCCAGTTCTGGCCAGGCTGACCTTTTCTGCCACGCTGCTAAGCTCAATGAGATTGCCCGCACTCGGGCAATAGAAACTGAGAAGGCTTTTGCTTTTATTTCATTTTGACTGTTTCTGCTCCCCGAGATGGTATCGTATATTCTGCAGTCCTGCTGACACAAGCTTCTCTGTGCGAGGCTGTGCAGCATCTGCTGTTCACCTTTTGCTGTAACCTTTTCAGCTCTAATAAAACTGTACTTCGTGTCAAAGATGACAGCAGCGGGCAGGAAAACAGTTGCAATTTGGGGAAATCAGTAGAATGCTTGCAATATTTTGTAGTAATCTTGACCAAGTGCAGTACCGTGCTGAGCGAGGTTCCTCCTCACACTGTTGATCTCCAATGCCCCAAAACTGTCCTGTGTGCATTTCACTGTTGACTATCCTTCAGATAGTCATGGATTACCGTATTCAAATAATGATTACAAACCAGCCAATGATTTGAGATCTGTATTATATTCCAGTATTTTGTGGTGTGTTCACCAATGGAACACTTATCGCCTACATTTCCATGAGACAATCGACTTAAAGGCAGCTTAAAAATAAACATGATATTAAGTATTTTTTAAACTGACATGAAATGGTGCTTGGTATCTGACTGCTTTTAATGCACAACATGAAATGGTATATAGCATTAGACTACGTTTGGTAGTGGAGACACAGTGGCATATTATTATTATTATTATTATTATTATTTGCATACCAACTACTGCAATGCGCTCTACGTGGGGCTACCTTTGAAGGTGACCCGGAAACTGCAATTAATCCAGAATGCGGCAGCTAGACTGGTGACTGGGAGTGGCCGCCGGGACCACATAACACCGGTCCTGAGAGAACTACATTGGCTCCCAGTACGTTTCTGAGCACAATTCAAAGTGTTGGTGCTGACCTTTAAAGCCCTAAACCGCCTCGGTCCTGTATATCTGAAGGAGCGTCTCCACCCCCATCGTTCAGCCCGGACACTGAGGTCCAGCGCCGAGGGCCTTCTGGCGGTTCCCTCACTGTGAGAAGCAAAGCTACAGGGAACCAGGCAGAGGGCCTTCTCGGTAGTGGCGCCCGCCCTGTGGAACGCCCTTCCATCAGAGGTTAAAGAGATAAACAATTATCTGACATTCAGAAAATACCTGAAGGCAGCCCTATTTAGGGAAGTTTTTAACCTGTGATATTTTAATGTATTTTAATATCTGTTGTAGGCCGCCCAGAGTGCCTGGGGGGACCCAGCCAGATGGGCGGGGTACAAATAAAATTATTATTATTATTATTATTATTATTATTATTATTATTATTATTATTATTATTATTCCCACAGGTATCAGTACCAATATTATTTTAATTAGTGCATTTATATCCTACCATTGTCCTATCATGGAACCTTCTATCATGGAACCAGGGCTGGCACTATAACGATGCAACCTAAGAAAATCAACTTTGTTGTGGGGTTCAGGGAAGCGCCAAATTGGTGACCCCAATACCCCACCCACCTCTGGCCCTACTAAACCAGCTGCTGCAAGCAGCCCAGATTCTTGGAGTCTTCTACAGGACTCTCTGCCTCCATTCTGCCTTGCTCTGGGGAAAGGTCAAGAAGAAGATCTCAGCCTTCTCATATATTTCAGTTGCTTTTGGCAGCTTCAGTGTATATGGCAAGCTATCCCTCCATTCTTGGGACGGTTATCAGGAACCTGGAGTGGCCCCCAAGTGGGGGGGGGGAAACCTCCAACCATTCCTGACTTATAGGATGAGCAGCAAACAACATGGATAAATCTTGATAGGCATGATATGCAGGCTTTGAAGTTATTCCCTCTCCCCTCATATCTCTGTCTACCCGCCTCTCCCAAATCCCCCATAGGGCAAGCAAAACTGCATCTCCCGTTTTTTTGCACAGAATGACTGATGGGCGAGCACATTTCTAGCTGTTGCTTCGTGATCCCTCTCAGGCCATTAATTATTCTGTCTGACATAAGCAAGGCTCTCCAGTTGATTGTTGTACAACAAAATGATAGATTCCTTCTCCTCCAAAGAGCTCATTAAGACATGTTTTATTAGGAGGAAATTTGCTGATTAATCAGCCATCAATTTTGTTTCAAGAGCATCTTTTCCCCAGGAATAGATGGTTGTTCTAACCCATTCCCTGCCCCCCCCGCCCCCGCCCTCCCCAGCCTCCCCAAAATGCTACCGTCTATTCCAAATGCCTTGATGTCAAAAGATGATTCCCTAATTTATTCAAACAGATACAGATATGCCTGCCGAGTCCTGGGATTCTAAATAATTGTAAGCAAACAGAACTCCTCTGATGTATTGCTGTCACAATTAGAAGGCGTAAAACCAGAGCGTAAACAAATAGTAGCTTTGCCATTCAGGGAGAGGGGGAAAAAATATTTGGCTTATGTGAAATCCCTTATACAGTCGCGCACACAGCCGGTAGATAAATTCCTCAAGTGGCTGCCTTGTCTACTGTATATATTGCCATGTCTGCTGTATCTATCATTCCTCAAACAAAGCAGGAATGCTTAAGGGCAGCGTTCTGCTACCAGAAATGCTGTCAACGGTTGGTTTTAGCCTTTCCCCCACAAACTCCTCTCTACCGATACTCTGGGGAAGAGAGTGAGGGGGAGCTTATATATGGGCTCATCCACACTTACCTTTTCCCCACACTTTCAAGGCACAGATCTGAGCATTCCCCCCCCCAGCTGCTTTCTCCAGAAATTATCACTCTTTAATGCTGAAGGACAGGTCCTGAAGCTGAGGCTCCAATACTTTGGCCACCTCATGAGAAGAGAAGACTCGCTGGAAAAGACCCTGATGTTGGGAAAGATGGAGGGCACAAGGAGAAGGGGACGACAGAGGATGAGATGGTTGGACAGTGTTCTCGAAGCTACCAACATGAGTCTGACCAAACTGCGGGAGGCAGTGGAAGACAGGAGTGCCTGGCGTGCTCTGGTCCATGGGGTCACGAAGAGTCGGACACGACTAAACGACTAAACAACAACAAATGCTGAACTGGAACAAATGGCAGTTCAGGTTTTCTGTGGATCGCCAATTGCTCTGATTCAGCAATAAAGAGCAGGTTTTCCTAGGGAAAGCACTGGAGAGAGAAAAACACAAAAAAGAGTGCTTAGACAGGAAGCTTTAAAGCATGGACCTGTGCCATGAAATGCAGCACAGAAGCACATTATGCACACCTTGCATTAGCAAAGGCAAGATTTGAACCAGGGGTCTCCCGATTCAGGCAGGTGTGCACTATCTGCCCTTTTCCGAAACAGCTGAAGACCTTTTCCCAGCTGGATCTTTACCATGTCCACTCGTTAGCGCTTTTGTGCTATTGACTGTTTTTAATGCTCTTGTGTGTAAATCACCTTGAGATGGTGGTCAAGGAGGCAACTGTAGTAGTAGTGGTGGTAGTAGTGGTGGTAGTAGTAGTAGTAGTAATATTTTGCAGCTCAATCTTAACCCTTATTGATGTTTTGCCGGAGGGATTCGATTGTGTACTGGAAATTTAGATTTGCAAAATGAACATGAATCAAAGCTCTCGGCACAACAAATCAAAAGAAAGAAAGAAAGAAAGAAAGAAAGAAAGAAAGAAAGAAAGATGGGGGAAAGCACTAAAAAAAGTGTGGCATAAACAACTGATTAAGGGGGAGGCATAAAACCACTGTACAAGCAAATCAAAATGAATGCTCCTTGTCGTATAATCCAGGAAATGTAAGAACACAGGAGATGCTGGAGATTAAACCCAGGACCCTCTACACACAAAGCAGATGTTCTCCCACTGAACTATGGCCCCTCTTTGCAAACAAACCATAGCAAACATACAATAAAGGATGAGATATCATTTTACTCCCACTTAAGCTTTCTGCAAGCAAATCAGGACGAATGATCAATAAACAGGTGACCTGGAGGAGCCCTTGGAAAATCAGAGCTTCTCCTATATTGGAGGGATTAAAGCAGAGACTGAGACAGGGTGCTGTATTTGCAAGATACCTTCACATAACCACATAACACCGGTCTTGAAAGATCTACATTGGCTCCCAGTACATTTCCAAGCACAATTTAAAGTGTTGGTGCTGACCTTTAAAGCCCTAAACAGCCTTGGCCCAGTATACCTGAAGGAGCATCTCCACCCCCATCGTCCATCCCAGACACTGAGGTCCAGCTCCGAGGGCCTTCTGGTGGTTCCCTCACTGCGAGAAGTGAGGTTACAGGGAACCAGGCAGAGGGCCTTCTCAGTAGTGGCACCCGCCCTGTGGAACGCCCTCCCATCAGATGTCAAAGAAATTAACAACTCTCTGATGTTTAGAATACATCTGAAGGCGGCCCTGTTTAGGGAAGCTTTTAATGACTGATGTTTTAATGTATTTTTAATCTTTTGTTGTTCCTCAGAGTGGCTGGGGAAACCCAGCCAGATAGGCAGGGTTTAAATAAATTATTGTTATTATTATTATTATTATTATTATTATTATTATTATTATTATTATTCACAGAACATGGGGCTGAGCTGGATGACCTCCAAGAGCTCTTCTAACTCCATAATCCTATAACTCTATGAAAACCAAAGGTGTGCCATAAAGCAAGACTTCTCAGCAAGGATCATGTCACTTCTGAGTCCTGCACAAAGTCTTTATTTTATTTTATTTTATTTATTTATTGCACTGCTGGCACTATATAAATGTTAAATATTGGCATCAGTAGTAACACTGCCAGCTTTGCTCCGCTCCTGGGTTTCGCGTGAATGACGGGGAATTCCCGGTTGTCTGTTTAAAGCAGCTTTCCAGTTATTTGAGCAACACAAAGCATAGCCCTTTGAGAAACCGGAGAGATCAGCTCTCCCAGATGATTGAAACTGACCCATAACTCAGGTAGTAACTCACAAGCCTGGGACAGAAAGATTCATGAACTCAGTGACATTTCATTAGATTTCACAAGCTAGTAAACAGTACTGGAAATGGGGAGGCCAAGGGAGCGGGGTGGGTGGGGGGAGGTTAGAAGCAAAGGCAGCTCAGCAGGATTAGAAAATGTACATTTCCAATCAGATGGAACAAAGGCAAGGCCAGTCTCCTAAGAGGAGCTTTAGATGTTGTAAGAAGAAGGAACACACAGATACAGAAGTTTTTGGTCTTTCAGGTTCGGGTCGACAGAGGTTGGGGACACATGGTGAACAACAAAGGCTGATTATCAAGCAGGTGTCAGACTCAAGACTGGAATTCAGCTGAGTGGGTCCTAATCCTCAAAACTGGAGCCTTGAATTGGTTCCAGTGACAAATAGGCAGACAGTGCAGCTATTCATAGAAGAAGAGAAGAAGAGTTTGGATTTGATATCCCGCTTTATCACTACCCGAAGGAGTCTCAATGCAGCTAACATTCTCCTTTCCCTTCCTGCCCCACAACAAACACTCTGTGAGGTGAGTGGGGCTGAGAGACTTCAGAGAAGTGTGACTAGCTCAAGGTCACCCAGCAGCTGCATGTGGAGGAGCGGAGATGCGAACCCGGTTCCCCAGATTATGAGTCTACCGCTCTTAACCACTACACCACACTGGCACTCACAGAACTGAATCACAGAATAGTTACCCTGGCAACCTTTTAAACCTGAAGGAGCATCTCCACCCCCATCGTTCAGCCCGGACACTGAGGTCCAGCTCCGAGGGCCTTCTGGCGGTTCCCTCAGTGCAAGAAGCGAAGTTACAGGGAAGTTACGGTAGTGGCACCCGCCCTGTGGAACGCCCTCCCACCAGATGTCAAAGAGATAAACAACTACCTGACATTTAGAAGACATCTGAAGGCAACCCTGTTTAGGGAAGATTTTAATGTTTGATGTTTTATAGTGTTTTTAATGTTCTGTTGGGAGCCGTCCAGGGTGGCGTCCAGATGGGTGGGGTATTAATTTATATTATTATTATTATTATTATTATTATTATTATTATTATTATTAAACCCCTGTCTCTGTTCACACTTCAGGGTGAAGGGAAAAGAGTTCTCTTGTATTGTTAATGGCCCTCTATTGAATCAGAATCAGAATAAAGTTTATTGTGAGGACTAAGCCTTTACACATCCCTCTATTGTTCTTTTGATAGCCATAGGTAAAACAAGCTTATATTTCTCTCTTCACAGTCCTCATAATCAAAATCATACCATTTATTAATCTCTAGGGTTCAGGGAGATCCACACCCCCACCAAAATCTATAACACCATGTTGGTGACATCGGTCCATCTATGTTCCAGAGTCGGTTCCTGACTCCCTGTTGCAAGAAGTTCCAATTTGTTACAAAGAGAACAAAGCTGCAAATCAGGGACAACATGGTGTTAGATGTCAGCCATGCCATGTACTAGCAGTACATAACAGAGCAACTCATGCAAACAGATGCTGGTGTGGAAATGCCCTAAATCCTTGGGACTCAATTGGGCTCGATAGATCTCTGTTGATTTACGCCGGCCAGTAATCTGTCTCCTTCCGTATCTCAATGGTTTTCTGTACTACAGCAATAGACAACCACACTAATAGCAACTAATGGATGACCTGCCAATTAACTGCATGTACTTGCTTTTATGTATGACATATTGTACCGCGCATTGATTTTTAATCTGCCCAGGCTAGCATTTGTCATGCAGGGTGAGAAGTCCGATGTGAGAAACAGCTTCTTCGTGCATTTTTTTCCCTCCCCTGGCAATTATTAACACTAAGCTGATCTTCATAGCTTTTATGCTGGAAGCAACGGCTCTCACTTAAAAAAATCTAAAAGGCACAAAAATAGAAAGAGGAGACACGGCCACCTTGTGAAATTTAAACTGAGCCTCCCTCCTCCCAAAGGACGCAAGTCAATATGGTTGCAGACATCATCATCATCTCAACAATTTGGAGTAATTTTGTGTATTTTTGCACTGGACTGATGTTTAGCACTACAGTGCAGTGCCAGTGTTTCCAGCTGCAACTTGAGGTGACATTTTTAAGGTGAAGCCAGGAACAGCTCAGCAATAAATGACATGCTTTGTATGCGTTAAGCTCCATGTTCGATCCTAAGAACAGAAGAAGCTGGCTTAAAGTTGGTCCATCTAGCTCAGTATTGTCTACAATGACTGGCAGTGGCTCTCTGGGACTTCCCAGCCTTATCTGGAGACACTGGGGATTGAGCTTCGGACCATTTGCACGCAAAGGAGATACTCCATCTCTGAGCTATGGAGCTTTCCTTAAATATAAAGCAAGATAAAGTCCTAATTGCCTTGGATAACCAGGTACTGAAAGGCTCATCTCCCCATATACCATCTCACCTGGGTGTTGTGATCAGCAGGATACGCCCTGCTTGTACTCCCAACAGCAGGAATTGTGTGTAAAGAGCGGCTCAAGGTAGGTTGTTCACCATGCTGGTGCCTTGTTTGTGCAATTTTCTCCTGGAGGGAACCTGACTTGCACACCCCTTTTTTGACTTGGCTCAAATGCTCAGGCCACTCCAACCCTACACAAGAGATGGAACCAAATCAGAGGCTCTTCCACTAATCTACAGCCCTTCTGAGCATCTCTAGTTATCTTAAGGGCTGATTCCAAATCCATTCCCTATGCTAGGCAGTGTTAGGCACTGTTAGGAACTTCTATAGTATGTTATGAGTTGTGGGAGAGAAGTAGGATGTATGTCAGATCCTATTAACCCCTGAATCCAGCAAGTGTTAAAATATAAGCCAGGCTAGCTTCTTGTGTTTAGGTGATTGCCTAGGTGATTGCCTGGGTGATGGGCCATTAATAGAACACAGGAAAGGGGGCTCTGTGCCAAATCCCAAATGGGTGAGGTCCATCCTGCAATTCAGAGATAGTTAGAAGGACAAAGCCTGAGTTTAGAGGTGAAAGTGGTACTGATGTGACCTGATGTGACCTAGAGAGTGGTACTGATGTGACGCAGCAGGCTGGAGAGAGAGTCAGAGCAATGTTTGATTTCTGTTTGAATCAATGGGATTCATTTGAATCAATGGGCTATGGGAGAAACAAGACCCTTTCATGGTGTTAATGCTGTGAACAGGGGTAGGCTCAGATTATATATATGTGTACCTAAACCATAAAGCATAAAGACACCATAGTCTCCGCTATGCCTCATTCTGAAAGGAAACACAAACCCTAGGTTAGTGCCTGGAACCCCTGAAATCTTGCACCGCTCAGATATTGGGCTGGTGTGCAGGACCACGGGACCACCTTGCAGCACCTCAGCACTCTCAGAGCAATTCTCACTTCTTCTCTGCCAAGAAGCACTGTCTGATGGGCACATAGTGGCCACCTGCCACCAAACCATGCACTCTTCCCCTTCTGGCAAATGCCTAGAAAAGCAATACTATATTTGCTAATAATGTGAGACAATGTGAAGCACTGATCAGTGGTGCTGTATCCAGAATAATGACGTGAGTCATTAGGGAATCAGCTGATTTTCAGAAAGGCCCCCCCAGCATATTGATTTGAAAGCCAATAGGGCTGCCCAATTTCCTGTTGATTACCAATAACTAGATTCAGCAGACACCAGCTGATGTATTCGCAGTGTCCAGTACAGATGGCAGCCTTCATTTATTTATGGGGGGGGGAGAAAACACCAGCATCCCAACACCCACATTTTATATGTGGAAAAGCATGCAACTAATAAATGCAAAGTGCTACCCTCTCACATCTACTCAGCAGATCTCAGCACCCCACCCCACCCCCAGTCTAATCCATGGAACACCTCAATTCTAGCCTACGCTGCAGGGCTTTTAAGAGTTTTTTTTTCCTCCTACCAAGTTTTGCAAACTGTTCATTGCAAATGGGGCATTTGTTTTCAGTGTTCCTAGGCTTCATAACTCATTGAGGATCTCCAATTGCATGTAAATGGTTCTGAGCATGGGATGAGCAATCTTGTTCTAATTGGTTTTACAGAAGATTATTTTCCCTTGATAAAACAAAATAATAAATAAATAAATAAATTCCTTCCAGTAGCACTTAGAGACCAGCTAAGTTTGTTCTTGGTATGAGCTTTCATGTGCATGCACATGAAAGCTCATACCAAGAACAAACTTAAAAGGTAAAGGGGCCCCTGACCATTAGGTCCAGTCGTGACCGACTCTGGGGTTGCGGTGCTCATCTCGCATTATTGGCCGAGGGAGCTGGCGTACAGCTTCCGGGTCATGTGGCCAGCATGACTAAGCCGCTTCTGGCGAACCAGAGCAGCGCACGGAAACGCCGTTTACCTTCCCGCTGCAGCGGTACCTATTTATCTACTTGCACTTTGACATGCTCTCGAACTGCTAGGTTGGCAGGAGCTGGGACCAAGCAACAGGAGCTCACCCCATCATAGAATCATAGAATCATAGAGTTGGAAGAGACCACAAGGGCCATCCAGTCCAACCCCCTGCCAAGCAGGAACACCATCAAAGCATTCTTGACAGATGGCTGTCAAGCCTCTGCTTAAAGACCTCCAAAGAAGGAGACTCCACCACACTCCTTGGCAGCAAATTCCAGGGATTTTGCATCGCAGGGATTCAAACCGCCGACCTTCTGATCAGCAAGCCCTAGGCTCTGTGGTTTAACCCACAGCGCCACCTGGGTCTCTAGAACAAACTTAGTTGGTCTCTAAGGTGCTACTGGAAGGAATTTTTTAATTTATTTTTTATTTTGTTTTGACTATGGCAGACCAACACAGCTACCTACCTGTAACTTCCCTTGATAAAGATATTGTTGAAATGTGTTGGGAACACCAATCCTTGCAATTATCATGTGTGTGTGTGTGTGTGTGTGTGTGTGTGTGTGTGTGTGTTTCTGCTACCAGTGTTTCCTGAGACAATGTCTGTAAACTTTGAACACTCAGAAATATAATGTATTAATAGCTGCAATAATCAGCACCTATCACACTAGTGGTAGAATTGAAACGTTCTCTGGTGTTTGCTTTACTAATGGCATTTATTGTCTTTCTGGCAAAACCATCCATTAAAGCCCCACTTAGAAGGCAAATGTTCTGTACTCATCAAATACAAACACTGGCATTTTATTTTTATTCTTTTTAAAGGAAGCAGCTTTTTTAAATTATTATGCTGTTTTTTTGCTTTCAAGTAATGCAGAATCAAAACATCAGTTGGCTGAATCAATATTTCAGCAAACTCTGACACCAGCTTTTCAAATGATCTATTAGCATCTTTTTATTAGCATGTCAAACGCAACACGTCAGGCTTGTGCACATGGGTGAAGAAATTGTTTTTGGGAGAGTGAGCGAAATGTGTAAATGACTACTTTCCTACATGTAAATGAAGAGCTAATTGCTCTTTGCAAACAATATTTATGCAAATGACCACTTCCGCTAGGTTGATGGAGGAGAGATTTACGTGTTCTGTACTTCAGAAATTGTTGGTTGTTAGCAGAGTGGATGAAAGCTTAGGTTGATTGCAAGAAGTGCCATTCCTCTTGCAGATAATGTACTCACAAAATGTTTTCTTTTTAATTGATTAATAGATTGCATTTTTATCCCACAGATCTTGGGTGGGTTGCAATTTAAAATAGTAGCAAAACAAAAAGAAGAAGAAAAACAATGAGCAATACTGCTAAATAAAGCCAAAATTAAAACTGCAACTACCTAGCCAAATTTATCCATAGGCATATAGTAATTTATTTTCTGAAATAAATACACACTACATTACTTGCTGTGTGTCAGGGACGTGCCCTCCCCTGCCAGTCAGGCACTGAGTGGGTACCGGCAGCCTCAGCCTCTGCTGTGGCCAGACACGTCTCCCAGTGAGTCTGGCAGCTGCTCCCCAGGGGAGGAGGAGTCACCATGGAGGAGCCAGGTGGGAAGGGGTCTCCAGGATGATGCAGAGAGATCTAGCACCGCTCAGCAGACCCACTCCGAGTGGGAGACACCGCTTCCGGCGCCTGCTTTACGCAGAGGGGTCAAGGGAGTAAGGAGGCAGCACTTTAGGGTGCCGAGACTCTGGTGTTGGCGCCGCAATAGGAGGGGGGCACTTCCGGATTCTGCTAGCGACTAGATGGTCATGTTTTAGGATAGCTCCGCACTGTACATACTTTGCACAATAAAAATCATAGAATCCTAGAGTTGGAAGAGACCACAAGGGCCATCCAGTCCAACCCCCTGCCAAGCAGGAAACACCATCAAAGCATTCCTGACAGGTGGCTGTCAAGCCTCTGCTTAAAGACCTCCAAAGAAGGAGACTCCACCACACTCCTTGGCAGCAAATTCCACTGTCAAACAGCTCTTACTGTCAGGAAGTTCTTCCTAATGTTTAGGTGGAATCCTCTTTCTTGTAGTTTGAATCCATTGCTCCGTGTCCTCTTCTCAGGACCAGCAGAAAACAACCTTTCTCCCTCCTCTATATGACATCCTTTTATATATTTGAACATGGCTATCATATCACCCCTTAACCTTCTCTTCTCCAGGCTAAACATACCCAGCTCCCTAAGCCGTTCCTCATAAGGCATCATTTCCAGGCCTTTGAAAATAGTTGAAAGACAAGACGGACTTGGTCTTTACTCATGAGCAACCATTAGCGAACCTGACACTGTGTGTATGCTTATTCCACTTCAGCCTCTGGTAAAGCTGGGTTTGGCAGGTTTTGCTGCTATTTCAACAACCTGCAAACACTGTTTGACCAGAAGCAAAAGTCAAATAAAAGAATGATGTGCACACGACGGCAGCTACCAAGATGTTTGCAGAAAACCCACAAACAGGACTTGAGCATAAGACCACCCTCCGCTCCTGTGTTTTACAGCAACGGGTATTCAGAAGCATTGCTGCGTCTGACTGTGGAGTCAAGACCAGTCAAGTCAAAGCACTTTCTCTTCACTGCTTGCATCCTACCAGACCTCAGACTGCCCTCAGTCAGCCCCCTAATACATTGCCGTAATCTAACCTAGAAGTTCCAGCGCAAGGGCCACACATTTATCTGTCAGGAATTCTTCAGCTGTGATTCCTACATTGCAGGGGGTTGGACCTGATAACCCTTCAGCATAGCTGTCAACATTCCCTTTTTGGGTGGGAAATTCCCTTATTCCAGCGCCATTTTCCGCTGCTATCCCGGATTGTTAGATATCCCATAAATTTCCCAGATTTCAAAGGAAGCAGCTCCTCTCCCTCCCTGCCAGCCAGGGAGGCTCCTCGGCTGCATTGCTCGGCTGCGTTGCTCACCAATAGTTACAGAGAATAGGAAGTCATTAGACAACAGCACTGTTTGTGCTTTGCTTGCATGTAAAATCAACCACTCTGGCCCAGCCCACAAATACCCTCCTTCCAAAAGAGTGTTAAAGGATGCAAAGTCTGCAACACATTTGTATAATAAGTCATTAATGGATGCCAGAGAGCCAAAAGAGTGAACCTGATCAATCCCCCCATGAAGAATTGACGCTTTTGAATTGTGGTGCTGGAGTCCCGTGGACTGCAAGAAGATCAAACCGATCCATTCTGAAGGACATCGGCCCTGGCTGCTCACCGGAAGGACAGATCCTGAAGCATCGCATGAGAAGAGAAGACTCCCTGGAAAAGAGACCCTGAGGTGGGGAAAGATGATGGTGTGTAGCCTAGTGTAAATTAATTTGTAGCCTGGGGGTGGACTGTCCCAGAGAACCGTAGACTGTCCCCGGGACAGGTGAGGCTGCTGATCCCTTATTTTCAAATCCGAAAGTTGACAGCTATGCCCTTCAGGCCCCTTCCAACCTGGCAGTTGTCTACGATTCCCTTGTAGGGGACTTTCCAGGCCCGCATGCCAGTGTTGCAAACGCCCCAGCAGAACCTGAGCACAACAGCATTTCCCCCACTTAAATCTCACAAAAACTGGCATTCAGAGGCATACTGCCTCCAACAGGGGAGAGAGAATGCAACCAACCTGGCTAACAGCCATTCATTATTTTTGACTGCGTTTGACGGAAACGTACCACCTGGCTGGTCTCTTTCGGAGCCATTTAACCCCGCTCTTGGTCCTTCTCATTTTGCAAATAACTCGGAACGGTCTCCATTGCTGGCTGGAGGCAAGCACATGCTGAGCACTCCTGACACTGCCCATATGTCCTGCATTACCCTTTCTAGTTTCATGTTCTATTATTGGCACTCCATGGACGCGCTGCCCATGCCCATGGGATGCAATGTCAAATCCTTCCTCTCTGAGTGACATTGATATTCTGAGTGCTTTCCTGCAGCTGTATGATTCATCTGTTCACCCGAGCAGCTAAGCAGGGCTAGCTCTACTTTCAGAGAGAACTACCTACCTGGGGAACTTCGGAGAGTCACAGCTTTTTCTCTCTCTATCAGGAGCATGGCCAAGATGCACACTTCTAGCGATGGGCAGACTCCCTGTGGCCTGATTCCGAGTTGGCTTGGCATTTATGAGCTTGGGGAGGTACTAAGGAACTTAGCCACCCTCCTCCTTCTGCATATGCCCCTTGACCTCACCCAATCTGCTCCGGAGGGTTGGGGACGATGACTGCTAGAACAGAATTAGAGGAGGTGCAGAGGAAGGAAGTGTGAAAGTTCCATTTCTGCAATGCGCTCTACGTGGGGCTACCTTTGAAGGTGACCCGGAAACTACAACTAATCCAGAATGCGGCAACTAGACTGGTGACTGGGAGCAGCCGCCGAGACCACATAACACCAGTCTTGAAAGACCTACACTGGCTCCCAGTACGTTTCCGAGCACAATTCAAAGTGTTGGTGCTGACCTTTAAAGCCCCAAATGGCTTCGGTCCAGTATACCTGAAGGAGCGTCTCCACCCCCATCGTTCAGCCCGGACACTGAGGTCCAGTGCCGAGGGCCTTCTGGCGGTTCCCTCACTACGAGAAGCCAAGTTACAGGGAACCAGGCAGAGGGCCTTCTTGGTAGTGGCACCCGCCCCGTGGAACGCCCTCCCATCAGATGTCAAAGAGAACAACAACTATCAGACCTTTAGAAGACGTCTGAAGGCAGCCCTGTTTAGGGAGGCTTTTAATGTTTTATAGATTATTGTATTTTAATGTTCTGTTGAAAACCGCCCAGAGTGGCTGGGGAAACCCAGCCAGATGGGCGGGGTATAAATAATAAATTATTATTATTATTATTCCATTGCACAAGCAGAAATCCTGATGGAACAAGTCACATAGTCCTACTTGGCTACCAATCCTTGGCGATTATGAGCTCCACAATTACATGACTCTCTTTCTCTGCGTTAAGAGTATGGCCAAGATACAACCTCCTAGCGTTGGGCAAACTCCCTGTGGCTCGATTCATAATTGGCATGGTAATTATGAGCTTTGTAATTATGAGTTGCAAGGCTGCTTCTCTCTCTTTCTCTCTCCATTTAGGAGTATTGTCAAGACACACAGTTCTCTTTTCTAAAAAAGCAAACAAACCACAAAGCCTTTCTTTTAGGAATTCTAGGTGCCGAAATCCCAAGGGAGCAGAAAAGGCTATTTATGTATGTGACCACGGCTGTGTGGATGTTATTGGCCCAGAGATGGAAAGAAGATAAAGTCCCTACCAGAGAAGAATGGCAGATGAAGTTGACAGACTATGCCGAAATGACTAAAATGACCGGAAGAATCTGAAATCAGGATGACCAAAATTTTAATAAGGAATGGGGGAAAATTTATAATTGATCTTAAAAATCATTGTAAACAATTAAATCGTTAGTAGGATTGGAATAACACTTGTAGTTTAATGGTGAATTTTGGACACAATGGAGAGGTAAAAGATTTGGATTATTATAAAAGATGCAGAAGGGAAGGGCCTTCTCTCACTCCCATCAACATCAGATAGCCAGTGTGGTGTAGTGGTTAAGAGAAGAAGAAGAAGAAGAAGAAGAAGAAGAAGAAGAAGAAGAAGAAGAAGAAGAAGAAGAAGAAGAAGAAGAAGAGTTTGGATTTGATATCCCGCTTTATCACTACCCGAAGGAGTCTCAAAGCGGCTAACATTCTCCTTTCCCTTCCTCCCCCACAACAAACACTCTGTGAGGTGAGTGGGGCTGAGAGACTTCAGAGAAGTGTGACTAGCCCAAGGTCACCCAGCAGCTGCATGTGGAGGAGAGGGGACGCGAACCCGGTTCACCAGATTATGAGTGTACCACTCTTATAGACCCGTAATCTGGTGAACTGGGTTCGTGTCTCTGCTCCTCCACATGCAGCTGCTGGGTGACCTTGGGCTAGTCACCCTTCTCTGAAATCTCTCAGTCTCACTCACCTCACAGAGTGTTTGTTGTGGGGGAGGAAGGGAAAGGAGAATGTTAGCCGCTTTGAGACTCCTCCGGGTAGTGATAAAGCGGGATATGAAATCCTAACTCTTCTTCTTCTTCAGAAGCACGATTGGTGATGACACGAGGGACAGCCTTTTCTGTGACTGCTCCCGTATTGTGGAATTCCCTCCCAAGAGCGGAGAGACTGGCTCTCTTTTTGTTGTCCTTCCACTGGCAGGCTAAAACCTTCCAGGTCAGGCTGGTTTTGGGAAACGAGGGTGCAGATGTTGCTGGTCACTGGGCTGCTGTCAGAGCAAACTGCATTTTAATTGCCGGCTTAGAGGTGTTTTGATTAATAGTTTTAGATAGGTTTTTTTATTATTATTACTTTGTATTTTATCATGTTGCTTTTGAGTGTTGTAAGCCACCTTGAATCCCAACTTGGGAGAAAGGTGGGGTATAAAAGCAAGCAGGGAAGGGAACTTCCTGTGTTCCTATCTGCTCCCAAACCCAGGCTCAGTTTGCTCACTCATGAAGCCCGCCGCATATTTCAGCAAGTCACTATCTCTGAGCTCAGCCTAGCTTGCAAGGTTGTTAGGAGGCTAGCAGTGCAATCTTATACATATCTATCCAGGTGGAAGTCCTGTTGAGTTCACCTGTAAGAGGATGAAGGATTGCAACCTAAAGGTTTCATAGAAGAAGAGCTATAGACGGGAGGGTTGTTTCATTTTTTAAAAGAATTGTTTAGAATGCCATTTGCCTTTTGTGCCAGGGCACCATGCTTGTTAACCCATATTAACTGTATCCATTTCCCCACCATTGCTCATCCCAGACATGCGCTGCACGTTAATTTCCGACTTCTAGAGCACTCTCCGTCGTGATTCATTTTTAAAGCGAAATGGTCTCTTTAATTACTTTCACATTCTGGTGCTTCCACCTTTTCCTTCTAGCCTTTTAATTTCTTCCTTTCCAGCCCATCAAACACAGGTTAAGTGAATTCTGCAGGTTCGTTACCTCCAGCTTTTATCTAATTTATTCTCCCGAGTCTTGGATACTTTGCAATATTGTCCCCTTAGAAAGCCACTGTTGTTTTGTTTCCCTCCCATTCCCGAAGCTCCTCTTGGAGATTAGCCATGGAGAAAGAGCCAGCCAGATCCTTCTCCTTCTGTTGAACACTTCCTTGCTCTACTGATCGATCAGTCTTCAAACTGACTGCATCAGAAAATATTGTTCTCCCAAGTGCTCCAGGCTGTCTCCTCAAATGCCATTTGAGGCACCATTTTGAAAGTCCAGTGTTTCGTGCCATGCGTTTAAAGCACTATGGTGCCGTTTTAAATTATCATGGCTTAGCTGCCTGGGCATCTTTTCTGACGGCTGCATGTAAAAGCACATGAATCTGACGTTTGAGGAGTTTTGTAAGTAAACCATTTTATGGTTTACCAAGCATGTGGTCCATTTCTGTGCTTGGGGAGTGGAATAGCTTGGAAAGACCTTTTAAAAGCAGGTGATTTTGGGACTCATCTGAAGGGCACATTTTACAGCCTACATTTCCTGTTGTAATATTCATTCCCTGTGTGCAGTCATGGGTTTATTGTTTTTCACATGACTGGGTATGTGTTTTCCTTCCACAGAGTGGGAAGTGGGAAGTGACGGCAGACAGGATGTCTTGTCTTGCTATGTTCCCTAAAGTAGGACTATTGTCCTTTGTTCTTTCTCTTTGCTGCCTGATTGTGAGACGGATGGGTGTCTCCTCGGAAGTAAGCATCCACAAAACGCAGTCTGCTAAACTAATCACTTTATTTCATAACATTGATAATCCAGACCTTGCGATTATGCATCCGACCCCTCGGAGTCAGATCCTTCTAGTACGGATTTGCGGCTCCGCCCCCAGCATAGGAGCTTCGGAAAGCCTAGTCTCCGCCTCTCCTTTTTCCGCTTCCGCGCCCTTGACCTGGGCAGCCCTACGGCTCCCCCTTCCCTTTCGCTTTCACCTTCCCCGCTTGTGGTGTCTGATGCTCCGGTAGGCTCTCTAAGCCTCAACTCCTCCTCGGTCTCCATATTCTGATCCCTTCCCATTGGCTGTGCTAGCGCTCTGGTGGAGCTTTCCTCCCATTGCTGCACTACCTGCTCTGGCGTCAGCAGGGGCTGTGCCTGTTCCTGATCCCAGACCCTCAATAACTCTTCGGGCGTCAGCGGAGCCCTATCTAGGTCAGCTGTCTCCTCTGGCACCGCTTCGGAAACCGGCCAGCCCCTGACATCCATCCCCCCTTCCAAGCCCCCCTTCCCCTCCTGAAAAGGCACACCTGGTTGGGGCAGATTGGTTTCGGAGTCCCTTGCTAGATCTCCCAGCTCCCCCCAAGACTCGTCTGCTGTGTCAGGGGAGGAAGGGAAACCTAAGAATATTGTGGTGTCGCCACTGGACGATGAGGCAAACAGGTCTTCCCAATCCTCCCTGGCCATGGGTGGAGAAAGGGGTTCTGCACTCTCGGTCCCTTCTCCTACCATTGGGTACCCTTCACTCCCCCCTGATGGTGGGAAACCCCAGAAGTCCCCTTCCTCCGAGTCTGTGGGCTGAAACACGTCTCTTAGTTGCCAACGGTATGGTTTGGGCTTGTGCGGGAATAGTTCGTGAAATTCCCACACCAGATGCTCCTTGGTGACTTCCTCTGCCGGGATCCATGCATTTTCCGACGCTGGCTCCCCCTCCCACGCTACCAAATACTGCAGTTCATCCCCTTGCCACCTGGAGTCCAAAATCTCGGTGGCCTCGTTGAAGAGTTCCGGTTCCACCATCGGTAACCCCTGCGACCCCTGCTGGTAGCCCTGTTGGTACCTGTGAGGTTCCCTGTACTTGGACAGGAGAGACCTGTGGAACACCGGGTGAATCCTCATGTCGGCCGTCAGTCGCAGTTTGAAAGCCACGGGGTTGATCTGCTCCACTACCTCAAAAGGCCCCAGTCTACGTTGCTGCAGCTTCTTGCACCTGCCGCGAATGGGCAGCCCTTGTGTGGACAACCATACCATATCTCCCACCTGGATGTCCTCCCCCTCCCTGCGGTGCCGGTCCGCTGCCGTCTTGTAGGCTGCTTTAGCCCGCTCCAAATTGTCACTGAGCAATTGGTGCAATGCTTCCAACTCCTCAGCGAAATTCTGTGCAGCGGGCACGTCTCCATCCCCCTGTTCCCCCTCCCTTCCCGGAAAGGCCCTGGGGTGGCTGCCGTAGATCGCCTGGAACGGGGACATGCCTGCCGAGGAGTGTTGAGCATTGTTGTACGAAAACTCTGCAAGGGCGAGTTTGTCACTCCAGTCGCTGTGTTGCTGGGAAGCATAACAGCGCAGATACTGCTGCAGTATGGAATTAACACGCTCCGATTGACCGTTAGTTTGAGGATGGCGTGCTGAAGATAGACACACCTGCACCTTCAAGATCTGCATGAGCTTGCGCCAGAAACGGGAGGTAAATTGGGCGCCGCGATCCGAAATTACTCTCACTGGCATACCATGCAGCTTGAACACGTGCTGCATAAACAACCGGGCCGTCTCCTCCGCCGACACCACTTTGGGGCAGGCAATGAAGTGAGCCATCTTGGTCAGGAGATCCACTACGACTAGTACAGCCGTGTTGCCCTTGGACTTGGGGAGATCCGTGACAAAGTCCAGCGAAACCGCTTCCCAGGGCTTGCTTGGGGTGGGAAGCGGTTCCAGTAGTCCTGCTGGTACCCTTCTCTCCCCCTTGGCCCTTTGGCAGACCTCGCACCCCCTGACGTAGTCCTTAACGTCCTGCCTGACCTTTGGCCACCAGAATTCTCTAGTGACCAGTATCATGGTTTTGAATTGCCCAAAGTGCCCTGCTGTGGGGTTGTCATGAAGCTGTCTGAGAATTTTGGCCCTCATATCCTCCCCTGGCACATACAGTGCCCCCTTGTACACCAGTAGCCCCTCCTTTTCCTCAAACCCTCCTGCCCTGGGATTCCCCTCCTTGAGTTCCCTCAGTTTGTTCTGGGCAAAGGCGTCCGCCTGTGTGAGGCGCACCAGTTCTTCCCTACCACCCAATGTCGCCCCACACCGCCACTGTTCAGGCTTGAAGATGGCCCTTGCCACCGGAGGTCCTTCATCTTCCATGTATTCTGGCTTCCTGGATAGGGCGTCCGCCCTGCTGTTCTGCTCGCCAGGAACATACTGGATGTGGAAATTGAATTCCACAAAAAACTCTGCCCATCGCATTTGGCGCTGGTTGAGCACTCTAGCCGTGCGCCAGTACTCCAGGTTCTTGTGATCAGTGTGAACCTGGATTTGGTGTTGCGCCCCCACCAAGAAGTGGCGCCAGTGTTTGAATGCTGCGACCACTGCCAACAGTTCTTTGTCCCAAATGGCGTAATGGGCCTCAGACCGGCTCAACTTCCTGGAATAGAACGCACAGGGCCGCCATTCCTTTGCTGGATCTTGCTGCAGTAGTATCGCTCCTATGGCTCGATCTGATGCATCTGTCTCTATTCTGATGGGCTTGCTGGGGTTCACATGCAGCAACTGCTCCTCTGAGGCGAAGACTTTCTTGAGTGTTTCAAAGGCTTGTTGCGCCTCGTCCGTCCACTTAAACTTCTTCTTGCCTCTCAAGCAGTCCGTAATTGGTGCTGTCATGTCTGCGAACGCCCTTACGAACTTGCGATAAAAATTTGCGAAGCCGACGAAGCGCTGCACGTCCTTCTTGGTCTTGGGGCTTTTCCATTGCAGGATCGCCTCCACCTTATTGGTATCCATGGCTATTCCTGTATCTGAGAGTCGGTAGCCTAGGAAGTCCACCTCCGTGGTGTGGAACCGGCACTTCTCCAGCTTGACCGCTAATTGGTGTTCCTGGAGTCTCTGCAGTACTTCCTTTACGTGGTGCACGTGCTCCTCTGGGTTCTGAGAGTACACCAGCACGTCATCTAAATAGACCACTGCCTGTTTGTACAGCAGGGGTCCCAACACGTGATGCATGAACGCTTGGAAGCATTGACTACCTCCCTGGAGGCCGAAGGGCATCACGAGGAACTCATAAGCACCCAGGGGTGTGAACATGGTTGTTTTCCACTCATCGCCTTCTCTGATCCTGATTAGGTTGTACGCACCCCTCAGGTCCAGCTTGGTGAAGATCCTGCCCTTGCGTACCGCCGCCAGCAGGTCGTCGATCTTCGGCATGGGGTAGGAGACAGGGAGGGTCAGGGAGTTGAGAATCCGATAGTCACAAATCAATCTCCGTTGGGGGGTGTCCTTTTTGTCCACCCAGAACACTGGGCTGCCCCCTACAGCCTTGCTTTCCCTGATGAACCCTCTGGCCAGGTTTTTGTCAATGAAGTCCTTCAGATCTGCCATCTCCTGCTCCGACATTGAATAAAGCTTGCCCGGTGGCAGCTGAGCTCCTGGCACCAGGTCGATTCGGCAGTCGTAGGGGCGGTGGGGGGGTAGCTTGTCTGCTTCCCTTTCGTTAAACACCTGTTGAAACTCCGCATATTGCGCAGGGAGGGTGACTTCCCCTGCTTGCATCACGGCAGCCTTTGCCTGCTCCTTGGGATTGAGCTGCTGCAAGCAATTCTCCATGCAATACGCAGAACCAAACACTAGAGAGTGCTGATGCCAGCTCACTACTGGGTCATGTCTGTCCAGCCACCCCATCCCCAGTATTAAGGGGGGGCCTGCTAACGTGGTGACGTGGAAAGCAATAACTTCAGAGTGCCTTCCCATCCCCATCCGCATAGGTGGAGCGCTTTGCGTGACCGCCCCTCCTTTTAATTCCCTCCCATCAATGGTGGTGACTTGCAAGGGGACAGGCAAAGGCAGGAGGTGAAGCTGGTGCTGCCGTGCAAAGTCTATATCCAGGAAATCAGCCGATGCTCCCGAATCTACCAAGGCGGGAACTTGCATGGTGAAGCCATTGGGTAGCTCCAGTGTGACTTCCATCACGATGCCTGGCTTGGGAGGGTTGGGGAGGGTGTGCTCTGGCGGGCTGGGGGGGGGCGTCTCTGGTGCGTTGCTGGGGGGACCTTTTACTGCTCCTGAGCCGGGCTGGCCGTCCCCGTGACTTGCCAGCCGGCATTCCCGTTTCCCTGCCTCGGCGTCTGCTCCTCCCCTTCTCCTGTTACAGCCCCCGTCATGCCTTGCCACACCTTTTTCTTATTACACGCTTTTGCGAGGTGTCCTATTTGGTGACACACATAGCATTTTCTGGGCGCCTTCCCGCCTTGCGTGTCACTCCCCTTGGCAACCGTTGCGTTTGAAATAGGGCGCGCGCGCGCTCCTCCCAATTCCATGGGCGTTTCTTCCGGGAGGTGCGTCTGCGCGCCAGCCGGTCTCTCTGTTGGTGTGGGAATGCGGAAGTTGAACCACCTTCCCGCCTTCCCCTCCTTCCTGCTTTTGTCTCTGAGTTCCAGTCTAATGCCGATTGCCATCGCTGCTTCGGTGAGGCTCTTCATGTCATTGTAGGGACCCCCCCTCGCCAAAGAGTCTTTTACTTCATCGGCCAGACCTAACTTAAAGAGCGCTATCATTTGAGGCGTATTGATTTCCCATCCCAGACGATGGGTTAACGACAAAAACTTTGCCTGGTACTCGCGCACCGTCATATTCCCTTGCCTCAAAAGCAAAAGTTCCTGCGCTTCCAATTCCTGTTCCGAACTGCTCGTATAAACAGCGTCCATCGCTTTAAAGAACTCCTTTACTCTCTGAAGCGCTGGGTCCTTGGCCATAATCAGTGGCCTCACCCAATCTCGAGCATGTGATTCAAAATGCGAAATTACAAATCCGACCTGCTCTTCCTCATTTTTAAATGAGTCTTTTTGTAGTTCCAGGGCATATAGCATGTCCGTTCTAAAACCTATGTACTGTTCTGGTCTGCCCTGAAACCTGCTTGTTAGCATGGTGATTCGCCTGCCCGCCTGCGCACTCCTGCCCTGCTCAGCGTGGATCCTTGCCTCCTCCAACCTGGCTTGACTAATTCGGTACAGTACCTCTAGCTCACGAGCTCTATCTTCCCAGGTAGGGGCACCTCCACCGCCGGCTCCTTGGGCAGCTAACGCTGCGGCTTCTTCCGCGCTGCTCATGCTGGTTGTGCTTTACTTCTGAGGAGGTGACGAAGACTAGAAGGATGCTGTGAGACGGATGGGTGTCTCCTCGGAAGTAAGCATCCACAAAACGCAGTCTGCTAAACTAATCACTTTATTTCATAACATTGATAATCCAGACCTTGCGATTATGCATCCGACCCCTCGGAGTCAGATCCTTCTAGTACGGATTTGCGGCTCCGCCCCCAGCATAGGAGCTTCGGAAAGCCTAGTCTCCGCCTCTCCTTTTTCCGCTTCCGCGCCCTTGACCTGGGCAGCCCTACGGCTCCCCCTTCCCTTTCGCTTTCACCTTCCCCGCTTGTGGTGTCTGATGCTCCGGTAGGCTCTCTAAGCCTCAACTCCTCCTCGGTCTCCATATTCTGATCCCTTCCCATTGGCTGTGCTAGCGCTCTGGTGGAGCTTTCCTCCCATTGCTGCACTACCTGCTCTGGCGTCAGCAGGGGCTGTGCCTGTTCCTGATCCCAGACCCTCAATAACTCTTCGGGCGTCAGCGGAGCCCTATCTAGGTCAGCTGTCTCCTCTGGCACCGCTTCGGAAACCGGCCAGCCCCTGACACTGATGCTAGTGAGAGAGGGAGCCATGATGTAGAGCTCCGTGTGTGTAGATATGTAATAAAGTAGATTTAGCCAAGATACTGAACTGCTGTGGTCTGTTACGCTACTGCACACACTCTGCGGATCCCTAAGTGTGCTGGATGTCTTCTGACACCAGTCATTGTGATGTTCGGGCTGAAGAAGCTGAGAAGCTCCTGAACGATCGCCCAGGAAGGAGGGAACATGCCAGTCGAGCATGTGTCTCTGCTGAGCCTCTACTCGTGAGTAGAGACTGTTTCATAACATTTCCATGCTGCTGCTTCTTTTTTGCTGCATGTCTTGCGATGTTAAATCTCTGCTGGAGTTTTCTCACCCAAGAATACTTGCCCCAAACTTGGGCCTTGGCTTCCCACAAGGTCCAGGGGCCAAATGCCTCTCTCCAGCCTCTCTGTTTGGCCCTTGGGACTCTTTCCTAACCTGCTCCATACTCCCACTTCCCATGTTACGCCCCTCAACAGTGTTTTTGCCTGACTGGAACATGCCCTGGACGTCTGAAAATGCCTCTTGCTTGTCTGGATGAAGGATAGAGAGGGTCGTCTGAGGAGAAAGTAGCAACTGGGGAAAGATCTGCTCATGAGAAAGATCTGTTCCACCTTTTACAAGCCATCAATTTCACAGGCACATCAAGTGCTCACATATCTTTTCTGCTTGCCTGGCCTCACAGACTGCAGCACCCGCCTGTCACAGTCTCTGCAAACTTCGGAGCTATAACCATGTCCTCTTATCAAATTGCCCTAATAAACACAGGAAACTAAATGCTTAACCACGAGGAGGATGGAGAACTGCTTGCCCTTCCGTCTGCCACCATCACCCTCCCTCTGTCCCTGCAAGTGCATAAACCAAATAATCTTTCATTGCTGTCTCAAGAGGGTGTATATTTCACAGCAACGAAGGAAAGGATAGGGCAGGCTTTATAGCCTCTCAGCCATTGCTTGGCACGTTAAAGATGGAAGGCCAATGCAAGGCTCACACTTTTCATAGGGAAGGGATCCGTTTGCCTCTGATTCTGTTGGCTCTCTCCTGCTCAAAACAGCCTACACTGCTGTAAGGCTGCTGTGGTGTCTCCTCGGGAGTAAAGAGCCGGAAAACGTCGACATCTGTATTTACAGGTTTATTAACAACTACCAGTATGTACAAGGGACCCAGGTGGCGCTGTGGGTTAAACCACTGAGCATAGGGCTTGCTGATCAGAAGGTCAGCGGTTCGAATCCCTGCGACGGGGTGAGCTCCCATTGCTCGGTCCCAGCTCCTGCCCACCTAGCAGTTCGAAAGCACATCAAAGTGCAAGTAGATAAATAGACACCGCTCTGGCGGGAAGGTAAACAGCGTTTCCGTGCGCTGCTCTGGTTCGCCAGAAGCGGCTTTGTCATGCTGGCCACATGACCCGGAAGCTGTACGCCGGCTCCCTCGGCCAATAAAGCGAGATGAGCGCCGCAACCCCAGAGTCAGACACGACTGGACCAAATGGTCAGGGGTCCCTTTACCTTTACCGGTATGTACAGGCAGAGCTCTAAAGTTCATGACCGCTTGAGTCAGTCCCAGAATCCGGGAGTGGCCGCTCACGGGTCCGCCCCCAACATAACAGTTTCGGTAGTCCAAATCGTCTCCTAGATTCCTTACGCTTCTTCCCTCTACGCACCCGGGGCGACGGAAGTGCCGGCGCACCCAGCTCCTCCGTTCCCTCAGGCATTGCTAGGGGTCTTGCAGCATCTCCAAGCCCCGTTTCCACCAAACTTCCTGGTTGCTCCTCCCCTTCACCGAGGGACATCCTACTTCCCTCGCTGCTGCCTGAGTGGTGCTGTGGCTCTCTTTCCCTTGACAGCCCTTGCCCCATGCCACGTCCCTGACAACTGCATTTGTGACTTCTTGGCTTATAAGAGGAGGTGGACATGGTCTGCCAAAAGAGGGGGTAGAGTTCTGCATTAGGTGGGAAACCTTTTCGGCTCCAAAGGCCAGATCAGGATCTGCCTTGCAGGCCAAATTTGACAGGGCTGCCTACTTGCCAATCAATCAATGTCACAAATGACATCAGTAGATTTGGTGATTTGCAGTCCTGAAGTCAGCAGGTAGCAAGCAGCAAGGTTCTGCCTAAAGGGAAGGTTTTTTCCTTCCTTTCGAATGCTCAGAATGATTATTATCCACGAAATGGTACACGAATCTAATGAACGAATGAGATCCCTGCATAACAGGGGGTTGGACTTGATGACCCTCAGGGTCCCTTCCAACTCTATGATTCCATGATACACATTCCTCTCCTACAGTCCGTGCATGATCAGCTTCTGCTGACTGACAAGAATGGACCATATTTTTTGCATTCCGTTCAAAGATATATTTATCAGAACCAGCTGAAATTTCTGTTATATTCATGGATCTGAACCCAGGATTATCACTTATTCCCCCTCCCCCACTCCCTGCAAGTATGATCATATTTTGCATCCTGGAACCTTTTTTGCCCTTGTGGGTATTAATTAAAAGTTGTAAGTAATTAAGATGACAATTAATTCCTTCATTTTAATCTGCGGGGTAATCATGCATGCCTGATCAGCAGGGACAACAAATGATCCGACCCACGTGAAATAAAACATATCCTGTCTTAAGTACAGTTACAAATGTAAATTTAAGGAGGAAATGTTAGGCCGGTGATCCAAGGGGAGAGAATAACTTTCCAGAATGAATAATAGCCCGAGTATGTCTGTGCCTCTGATTGATTGACAGAAAACTCTGTTCCATTAAGGCTACGGCGCAGATGTGTTTTAAAAGTAAAATAAATCTCAACCCTAAGAAAGACAAGGTAAGGGAGCAAACAAGAAGAGTGTTGTCTTCACTGCACAATGTTGATAGGTTTGGTGAGATCGCAGGGCGTCCCCAGTCGATCGCATAACCCTGATCGCGACGTGCCCCACCCCCATTGCTATTTCCCCTCTCTGCTGCTGGGAAAGTGCGTGAAGGTCTGAGAGCTGTGGACTGTAAGGTGAGTTATTTAATTCAAGGTTCTCCCCCCCTAAAAAAAGCTCAACGACTTTGGTTCCCCCCACTAAAGAAAGCTCAACAACTATGTGCAATGACAATGGGTAGATCACTCCCAGTTTTATTATACAGTGGTACCTCGGGTTAAGTACTTAATTCGTTCCGGAGGTCCGTTCTTAACCTGAAACTGTTCTTAACCTGAAGCACCACTTTAGCTAATGGGACCTCCTGCTGCCGCTGCACCGACAGAGCACGATTTCTGTTCTTAGCGGAGTTCTTAACCTGAAGCGTACTTAACCTGAAGCGTACTTAACCCGAGGTACCACTGTACTGGGAGTAGATCGCAGTCTCTATAGAGCTGGTATAGTGGTAAGAATGCAAGACTAGTGTCAGAGAGAATATGGTTCAGATGGCCATGAAACTCACTAGGTTACCTTGGGCCAGCCACTGCCTCTCAGCCTAACCTACCTCACACGGGGATAACTATGCATGCAGTCCTGGGTGAAAAAGATGGGATATAAATCCAATCAGTGATATGATTCCCTGTTTTTTGCTGGTTTGGCTCATGTGCCATTAATTAGTCTGTTGTGCAGAGATTCTGAAAAAAACTTCACATGCTAAGCCACAGTTCTTCCACATTTCAAATCTAGTTACCAGCCCTCCCCACCCTCACTGGAGCAAACTATGCCAAAAAAGGGGGGAGGGGAACTAAGGAGGTTTTTATGACACAAAAACTAATTAAATATGAAAGCTTTTTTTAAAAGCGCTTTTCTTCTCCTGTCTAGGGAGTAGCTTTCAATATGGGAGTTACATTTTGAACGAAAAACAAAGAACGCAAACCTGAAGCCGCACATTTCACTTCCGTGGTTAGTCCCGCAACCCTCCGGGGGTTCGTTCTGAAAGCCGTGCATGCCAAATTTTGAAGTTAAAGGTATCATTAAGTAGGTTGCACAATACAATATGAGAAAAAGTTCCCACCAGCCCCAAATTAGCTTTTCAATGTGCTCTTTTACCTGTGAATCGTTGGCCTCAAACACTATTATTGTTTCATTTCCTTTTCACCTCTCTTTAAAATTGGAGAGATATTGTTCTGGGCTTCCACCTCTTCCTCCCTAGAGTAGCTTCAACCTTCTCCAAGAATACAATAAAAAACCCTGCTGCATCCGATCCAGATATTCTGGAGCATTGACAAGATATTTCCTGTGCTATTGAGAAAATTGCTCTATGGAGAAACTTCAAGATGTGTGCACATATCTCCTCCCAATAGCTGGGCTTTGCAATGAGAACACCAGGAGTTCATTTTCTTTTAAAAGGGTGGGGGGTCTGGCACTTCAAAATGTCAGGCAGGGGTCTCCAGGACCCATAGTGCCTAAGGTAAGGTAAAAGGTAAAGGACCCCTGGACGGTTAAGTCCAGTCAAAGGGTTGCGGCGCTCATCTAGCTTTCAGGCCGAGGGAGTCGACATTTGTCCACAGACAGCTTACCGGGTCATGTGGCCAGCATGACTAAACCACTTCTGGTGCAACAGAACACCGTGACGGAAACCAGAGCGCACGGAAACACCGTTTACCTTCCCGTCACAGTGGTACCTATTTATCTACTCACACTGGTATGCTTTCAAACTGCTAGGTTGGCAGGAGCTGGGACAGAGCAACGGGAGCTCACCCCGTTGTGGGGATTCGAACCACCGACCTTCTGGATCGGCAAGCCCAGGAGGCTCAGTGGTTTAGACCACAGCGCCACCCGTGTCCCTCCAGAGTGCCTACCAATATGGTGCCCACAAAAGGAATCAGTTGATATCTCCTCAAAAAATATCCCCATCAGGTACAAGGAACTGTCCTTCTCCTACTCAGTTTCTGTACGCACTGACTTGGTCTCTTCTAAATTGAGCATGCACCCTTAAATATGTCCACATTTCATTGAATGCCAGGACTGGATATAGACCCTCCCTTCCTTTCTGAACAGAGCTCAAAGAACTTTCTGCAAGTGAGCAAGTGTGGCGATGGATGATATGAGGACCGGGACATTCGCAGTGAAACCAAAATGCTTGTTTACAAAGCTATTGTTCTACCAACCTTGCTGATACTGTATGTTTGTGGAACATGGACCACTTATAAACGCCATCTCCAACTCCTCGAAAGATTCCAGCAACGGTGTCTCCAAAAAATTGTACACATCACTTGGGAAGACACACAAACTAATACCAGTGTACTGGAAGAAGCAAAGATCACCAGTGTCGAAGCAATGATTCTTCAACATCAACTTCGTTGGACTGGTCATGTTGTGCAGATGCCTGATTATCATCTTCCAAAGCAACTACTGTATTCCAAACTTCAACATTGAAAGCGTAATGCTGGTGGTCAACAAAAGAGGTTGAAAAACTCTCTCAAGAAAATCTGAAAAAAATGTAGTATAAACACTGACAACTGGGAACCACTGGCCTGCGAGTGCTCCAGTTGGAGAACAGCCTTTACAAAGGTGTCATGGGCTTTGAAGACGCTCAAACTCAGGACGAAAGGGAGAAACGCACTAAGAGGAAGGCATGCTTGGCAAACCCTCGCCATGATCAACTCCCGCCCGGAAACCTATGTCCCCACTGTGGAAGGACGTGTGGATCCAGAACTGGCCTCCACAGTCACTTACGGACTCACTGTTAAGACCATGTTCATGGAAGACAATCTTACTCGGCTACGAGTGCTCGCCAAAGAAGAAGGATGATATAGATGTCAACCTACCACCATAGATGGGTGGGGTGGGTAGGGAGACATGGCAGCCATTTTGTGAGTGGTGCCCATGGCACTTTCTCAAAATGCCAAATCTGCCCATTGGTCAGAAAAGGTCAGCGACCCCTGTGTTAGGAGAATAACATTCTAATGTTCTTTTCCTAACATTAGACCTCATTAGATAATGTACAGTATTTGTTGACTGTGCAAAACACGGTACGACTGTAGCTATACAGAGCCAAAGATTACAGAGCGTAGAGAGTGAATTAGATATCATTCAAAGTTCTACCCCAAAACAAAGTTAATTCACATTCAGTCCACTTGGCAATGATGGAAACTACTTCCAGGCTTAGTTCTGCAAACTTCTTCCAGTCTTAGTTCTGCAAACTTCGTTAGACCAGCCTAGTTCATTCCAAGCAGTTTTCCCACCCAGTACTAGAACCCAATGGCCGATAAATCCAACATTTATGTGTAATCCCAACAAGAAGATGGGTTAATGTTTGAGACCACTGGGCACTGCGGAGCTTCCTTCCGTCCCCACCCCCAATTTAACTATACATATTTTATTTCGCCCATTTTTATTCCCATCATTATTTTTGTTATTTCATGTTTTAGTGCTTTGTAATTAAGCCAGAAGCTGTGACGGGGCATGAGTAATGGCTGCGGCGAGTCACGCCTTGTGTGCTGTTAAGCACCAGTCTGAAGGCCAAGTACACCGACCCTGGATTTACTGCGCCATAAATGAGGCCCCCGTGAGCCTTGTTTGGGGGAAAGTAAACCCCGTGTTCAAAAAGCAATGGATTCCGGCACCGCGGGCATCTCTCTGCACTGATGTTCTGCCAGCTTGAGCTCAACGCTGTTGGATAACCAGCTTGTGAGCAGAGCTGCGCGGAAACGGCCCCTCGAAATTCTGCACCCGATTTGGGGGCATGATTCAGGAAGAGAGCCATTCCGCTAAAGTTGCATTTGCACAGAACTTTGTTCCATTTCCCAGAGGTTTCCCTAGCTGTGAATTTCCACATTAGATTTGAGCTTTCACATGACATAAAAAGCCGTTTAGTGCTCATCTCTGTGTTACTTGGTTCTGGGACAGGGAGCAGAATCCATTTGCAGCCCCCTTAACCTGGAAAATCACGGGAGTAAAGATGGAAAAAAAATTGGAGCAGTATACTGGTATACAGTCTTTTCCTGCTGCTTTCATGAGGGCACAGAAGTAATAATAATAATAATAATAATAATAATAATTAATTAATTAATTAATTAATTATACCCCACCCATCAGGCTGGGTTTCCCCGGCCACTTTGGGCGTCTTCCGATATAAAAACATAATAAAACATCAGACATTAAAAACTTCCTGATACAGGGCTGCCTTCAGATGTCTTCTAAAAGTTGCATACAGTGGTACCTCGGGTTAAGAACTTAATTCGTTCCGGAGGTCCGTTCTTAACCTGAAACTGTTCTTAACCTGAGGTACCACTTTAGCTAATGGGGCCTCCCCCTGCCGCCGTGCCGCCACCGCCCAATTTCTGTTCTCATCCTGAAGCAAAGTTCTTAACCCGAGGTAATATTTCTGGGTTAGCAGAGTCTGTAACCTGAAGCATCTGTAACCTGAAGCGTCTGTAACCCGAGGTACCACTGTAGTTCTTTATCTCCTTGACATCTGACGGGAGGGTGTTCCACAGGGAGGGTGCCACTGCCGAGAAGGCCCTCTGCCTGGTTCCCTGTACTTCGCTTCGCACAGTGAGGGAACCGTCAGAAGCACGCATGTGCCAAAAGGGTGGGGGGGTAGGTACCCCTGACTGTTAGGTCCAGTCACGGATGACTCTGCAGTTGCGTGCTCATCTTGCTCTATAGGCCGAGGGAGCCAGCGTTTGTCCACAGACAGCTTCCGGGTCATGTGGCCAGCATGACTAAGCTGCTTCTGGTGAACCAGAGCAGTGCACAGAAATGCCGTTTACCTTCCCTCCGGAGTGGTACCTATTTATCTACTTGCACTTGACGTGCTTTCAAAAGCGCCAGCGTTTTCATCAGGAAAACTAACACAATATTCTCCATATCTGAATGCACCCTGATTTTTTCCAGGGAGAGGAAAACTGCCAAGAGCGCAGTTCCTTCTTCCCAGAAACCAGTTTGGTTTCTGCTGCTGATGTCAGTAACAGAAGCCACCTGGGTACCATCTTGCATCCCCCCCCCCAGTGCACAGGACGTAATATAATTTTGGGGTGTTATAGGGGGTGTTGAGGAAGTGGGATACTACACTTGATCTTAGCCAAAAGTCCGAAAAGCGTCGTTTACCCAGGAAAGATGTTTCTCACCAGCGGAGAGGGTCCTATAGCTGCTTAGCGATGCCAATGCTTAGTGACTCAAAATGTTGCTCATTTTGCACTGGCAGCCAAAAAGATCAGGAAGAAGATCCTGGACAAATTTGCAGTGAACTACAAAAGGGGACACTGAGATCTAAACAGGAACTGTTCTGCGGAATCTCCTAGCTATATGTTTTCATCCATCTTATGCCTTGATGGCCCTAGTTGTATATAACGTGTGCTGTTTCCCACCCCACCCCCACCCCCATTTTGTTTTCTGCTTCTCAATTTGTCATGGCCTTTGGCTAGCTAGCACAACAATAAAGCTATTTATTTATTTTATTTGCACAAAGTGGTGGGAAATGTTGGCCTTTGCTTCCCCAACCCCACACGCTTCATTTTTCCCTACTGATTGCAACTGTGGCAATTCCACAGAAACACAAATACAGCATTATTATTATTATTATTATTATTATTATTATTATTTACATACCTCCCTTCATCTGAAGATCACAGGGCAGTTTACAAGATAAAACACAGCATCCAAACACAAAATAGGTAACATAACAAAAATTAAATTAAATCAAAATACACACACACACGCTACCAATTCACATTGCTCCAGAGCTTCCTTTGTTGAAAACCAAGATGTCACTGAGGTTGTTATTCCTGTTAGCATTCCTGTTTTATAGAGATGATATATTCGGGGCAATCCATCTTCTATCTCTGTGGTGTGTTTAGAAGCTGGCACTGATTAAATGCCCATAATAGAGTGCATTAATTTCCCCGTCAGTTGAAAAATCACCATTGTAAATTTTTCTCAGTCACTTTGTATACACCGCTGAGTGATGTTCTACAACGTTAACTGTGCATGGGTGTTACTCATGCCCGGTGGAGGGGGGGGGTTGCTTCAAGATTTGTTTTGCCTGGAGCAAGCATGAAGGATACTTCTGAGAAAGCACCCTGAGCTCTTTTGACACCCAACGCTGATGGTATGTCTGTCATTGAAGAACGTGAAAGCAAAGGGAAGGTCTGACAGAGGAACAGAGCTTAAGAACTTAAGAAGAAACTGCTGTGTCAGGCCAGGAGCCCATCTAGTCTAAGATCCTGTTCTCACCTTGGGCAACCAGAAACAAGCAGCACCTGAGTGCAGCAGCTGGCATTCAGAAGCACCTTGCCTCCAACAGCAGAGACAGAGCATAGCCATTGGTTATGTGTGGTGAGTGGGGCTGAGAGACTTCAAAGAAGTGTGACTAGCCCAAGGTCACCCAGCAGCTGCATGGGGAGGAGCGGAGATGTGAACCCAGTTCACCAGATTACGAGTCTACCACTCTTAACCACTACACCACACTGGCTCTCATTGGGGTTAGTAGCTACTGGTATCTGTATCCTCCATGAATTTGTCTAATCCTCTTTTAAAGCCATCCAAGCTGTTGGCCACTGCTGCCTCTCGTAGGAACAAATCATCGTCACCCGACCCCACCCATCTTTCCCCCCGTCCACCTCCTCCCCCCTTTTCTTCCTAATGTCTCAACAAATGAAACTGATTTGCAAAAATGTTACGGGGGGGGGGAATATGAGAGAGAGACATTGCACATACTTTGTAAATCAAGAAAATCTTTTTAAAAAAATACTTTTTTAAAAAAACTGTACGTAAAAGGAATCAACCCCAGCTAAATAATAATAATAATCCCAGTCTGAAAGAGTGCACGCTTTGAATCTGAATATTTAAATGCAGCAAAATATATCTCTGCAAACTGTTCATTTTCCAGGCTGCCGGATCTGCCGGAATTAAGAACGGTTCCTCAGCAATTCTTTTCTTACTCGGTAATTTCTCCACGGCCCAAATGCTTTCAGCACGAAAGTGCTGCCACAGTGGTGACCATCAAAGATTTATATAACTGTGTTGCAAGTCAAGACATGTTTCCCTCTGGAAAAGGAAAAGGGGGGAAAAACCCAAACCTGTCAGTGCTGCTGTAAATGTAACCTGAAGTATGAAAGCAGAAATCAACGTGTCACTTATCACTGGTAATAAAGGTCCTGCTGTCAGAACCCTGCTGACAATTCTTGAATCTGAAGAACAGGACAGGATGAAAGCCAAGTTGGGACGTTTTCTCCCTCCTTCCCCACTGCTATATTCTTCAACATGTCGTTGATGCAATAATAGTACATTAGTGGTAGATTTATCTTGGGCTGTCCCTGCATTTTTTCTGCTTTATTAGTTGTTCTGTGATGCTTCCCCAGTTACATTTGCATTATTGCTATTGGTGGAGGGGAGGCTTGCATCAGAGCACAACAAAAGCGAAACAAAAGAAATGAATTGGTGGTATAAAAGGTTGCAGTTTTTCAGAGGGAAACTATGGGCAATGCACTGATTGGAAATGAAGTAGCATCGTAGAATCACAGAGTTGGAAGGGACCCCAAGGGCCATCTAGTCCAACCCCCCCTGCAATGCAGGAATCTCAACTAAGGCATCCTTGATGGATAGCCATCCAATCCCTGCTTTAAAACCTCCAATGAAGGAGAGTTCACCACCTTCCAAAGTAGTCCATTCCACTGTCAAGCAGCTCATACCATCAGAAAGTTCTTCCTAACGTTTAGTCGGGACCAATCTATATATATAAAAATGTTCCCATTGCGTGTTTGTCCGAAACACCCTTGCTGCGTAACCGCGGGACCAAATCGCATCAAATTAGGACACAGCGTTCCATTACCATGGCAAAAGAATCTGGCATAATAAAAATTCAGGAAAACCACACCTGTCATGCCTAAAATAAAGGAAAAATGAAAAAAAATTGGCTCCCCTATTACACGTCACCAGCAAAACAGCGCCCTCTAGTGACGGCTATACTGGTACTACAGCTACAAAAGCACAAAAATTGTCGCACCTATTAGACATCACCAGCAAGACCTCGCCCTCTAGCGACAGCTATACTGGTACTGCAGCTACAAAACCTTCCCCCTGCTAGAGCTCCGTCAGCCATTTGCAAGCTCGCAAACTGGTAATAGAAAAGGGGGGGCCGAGAAGAGAGTAATTGAAAACGGGGCTGGGGACAGAGAAGGGGCAGATGGAAGGTGAACAGGGGAACTTCTTCAATTTCACAAATTCAGCCGCAGCAGGGTGCGGCCGGGTAAACTAGCTTTCTTATAATTTGAATCCATTGGTTTGTCTCCTATCCTCTACAGCGGCACAAAACAATCTCGCTCCATCTTCCATGGGCCTAGTGGCATGCCCACCCCCGAAACAGTTGCATGTGCACACAATCCTGAGAGTGGGCACCCCAAAAAAAGCCACCCAGATAGCCACCATCAGCACAAAGCTTCATGAATGTACAATAAATTACAAAGGACACCAAGGGGGATCTGCATACCACTCTTCCCATAAAGATTCAGGTGCTGCAGACTAATTTTATATATGTATACTGTATATATACATGCTTTCTTCAGAGAATGAAACAGCTGGGGCCGGCCACTGACATGGCCTGCCAAAGTAAGATTTCAGGTCCAAAAATGAACTGAAATTGGACTACTGCAATGCGGTCTACGTGGGGCTACCTTTGAAGGTTACCTGGAAACTGCAATTAATCCAGAATGCGGCAGCTAGACTGGTGACTGGGAGTGGCAGCCGGGACCATATAACACCAGTCCTGAGAGATCTACATTGGCTCCCAATACGTTTCCAAGCACAATTCAAAGTGTTGGTGCTGACCTTTAAAGCCCTAAATAGCCTCGGTCCTGTATACCTGAAGGAGCGTCTCCACCCCCACCATTCATCCCGGACACTGAGATCCAGCGCCGAGGGCCTTCTGGCGGTTCCCTCATTGCGAGAGGTGAGGTTACAGGGAACCAGACAGAGGGCCTTCTCGGTAGTGGCGCCCGCCCTGTGGAACGCCCTTCCAGCAGAGGTCAAGGAAATAAGCAGCTCTCCTATTTTTAAAAGACATCTGAAGGCAGCCCTGTTTAGGGAAGTTTTTAATATTTAATGCTGTATTTTTTAAACACTTGATTGGGAACAGCCCAGAGTGGCTGGGGAAACTCAGCCAGATGGGAGGGGTATAAATAATAAATTATTATTATTATATTATTATATGAAATGAGGTCCATCACAACCCACTGTCCTTCCTTCAAAAATTGAGCTGTACTAAGAATTCATTCTCATAGGCATCTGGTTGGTCACTGTGAGATTTTTTTATATATATGTAATTTTTATTAATTTCAAAATATTCATTTAGGCAACCTGAAATCAATGACTTCCCTTCTTCTCTTTCCGTGGCTCATTTTGCATACCGTACATCCCTGCATATTTTACATGAACTAAACCAGGGGTCAGCAAACTTTTTCAGCAGGGGGCCAGTCTACTTCCCTCAGACCTTGTGGGGGGCCGGATTATATTGGGGGGGGGGGGGAATGAACGAATTCCTATGCCCCACAAATAACCTAGAGATGCATTTTAAATAAAAGCACATATTCTACTCATGCAAAAACACCAGGCAGGCCACACAAATAACCCAGAGATGCATTTTAAATAAAAGGGCACATTCTACTCATGTAAAAACCAGCAGATTCCTGGACCGTCTGCGGGCCGGATTTAGAAGGCGATTGGGCCGGATCCGGCCCCCGGAACTTAGTTTGCCTACCCATGAATTAAACCATTTCATTGCGTGCCCAGGGAGGGACCCCCCCCCCGGCCCCAAGAGACCACCAGAAGGAATAATGACTCGTGACGTGTTATGGAATTAAAAATTGGCCACAACTTTATTAAACCGTTCAGATGTAGGAAGACCTTGGCTTAGGCATTGGGCGTGTATCCCTCCCAGTCTCCCAGCCGGGGGAACTGGGGCTCCTCAGGGTGAATGGGGTATGGGAGGGTGCACAGCAAAACCCCTTTAAGAGGGGACCCTGGAATCGCCACCGGAGGGAGGGTGAGTCACCACTTCATGCCCCCCCCCCATTAAGGGAAGATAGACTAAAGGATTCTGCCCAAGAGCAGATGGCCACGCCTCTTAATGCTACCAGAGTTTCTTTTTTTAACATAATTTTTATTGCATGTTTTTATATACAACAAAAAGAAAAAACAGTTACATAGATTGTCATATCACAATTTTTACAAAACAAAATTAAGTACAGTTGAATAAAGACAATTTGCGTACCACAACATTTGTCTATTTGTGTTATTTTTTGTTATTTCTATTTATGTATATGTGTATATTAATATTTTCATTCTTATTGAAAAGAAAAAGAAAAATAGAAACCCAAACTTACTCCCTCACCCCTGCCCACCCAACGCACACACACATGAACAAAAATAAAAATAAAATAATAATAATTTACATATATATATATCAATCCAAACTATTAGTTGTTCAGATGTGACTTCCTGTCATCTCCCCTTGCATATATTTTCATAAGTTTGAATGTACACAAATAATTCATTCTTCAGAGTTTCTAAATGTACACAATTTCCCCCCATATATTCAGGCCCGTAGCTGTGTCCCATTCAGCTGCCGTCTCCACACCCAGTTCCAGTTGCAGCAGGTTTGCTAAATTTCCAAGGGGGTCCAGAGGATAAGAAAAGGGACCCCCTCAACCCTCAAGTAATAGAATATTGGTTGGTGTCCGTCCGTCTCAGGAGACAATGAAGGAGTGCACCTTTGGGGGTAAAGTCAATCCACTGGAGAGTCGCAGCGCCTGCTGTGGCTGTAGAGACTGATGTAGAAGAGACATGTTTTGTTGCAGCTGGGGCAGAGGAAGGCATCTGAAATGTTCCCCAAATCCACTTGTTTTCTCTCCTGTGTCAGAACCAAGAAGGCAGCTACATCCTGAGCTTGAGAATCAGTTAGAAGTCCAAACAGCAAGTAATATGCCATTAGTACACAATGCCCTCTTCTGGTTATATTTGAAGATACGATTTTTAAAAAATAAAAAAGTCTGAAGAGATATTCCTGCTTCCTGCAAAGGGGGCAAAGGGATATATATCATTTGCTCATGGAAGTCAAATTTTGTTAGCTGATTTAATCCCAGAGCAAAAATTAATCAGACAGTCCGGCTAACTGCATCAAGAAAAGCAATAAATTATCCTGCCTCCAACCTAACAGCAGCATTAATGGTGGAAAAGAGGGAGGAGCTTTGGGGTGATTAATGGCTGTTTAAGTTGCCTAAAGGGGCTGTGAAGCTTCCTGCTGCCTGGCAGTGGGACCACCCCCACCCCCACTTTTGCATTAAAAGATTGGAAAATGGTGCCTTTGGAAATGATTGATTTGCCACATGCAGCTCGGAAGGAATGTGATGTGCCTTTGCGACTGCAATAGACAGAGGATTCCCGCTTCATGCCATGGCACCAGTCCTATGTGCCATTGGAGCTTGCTTCTTCTCCAGAGTCTTTTGGAACATCAGTTCCCTTGTAGGAAGAGATTTAGGCTGTGTATGCACTATACACAGAGAGCCAGCATGGTGTAGTGGTTAAGAGCGGTGGACTCGTAATCTGGTGAACAGGGTTCGCTTCCCCGCTCCTCCACATGCAGCTGCTGGGTGACCTTGGGCCAGTCACACTTCTTTGAAGTCTCTCACTCACCTCACAGAGTGTTTGTTGTGGGGGAGGAAGGGAAAGGAGAATGTTAGCAGCTTTGAGACTCCTTAGGGTAGTGATAAAGCGGGATATCAAATCCAAACTCTTCTTCTTCTTCTTCTTCTTCTTCTTCTTCTTCTTCTTCTTCTTCTTCTACATTTAAAGCACATTCTGCCACCACCTGGAAGAATCATGAACCAGTGGCCAAACTCAGTGGTGGGCTAGATGGGGGCCAACCAGTCCTGGGGAAATGGAGGTATGGTGGGTGGGTGGATTGTGGGAATGTTAAGGATAGTAGGAAAGGATATATTGAATAAGTATTATCCTTCCTTCACTCACACTAGTAAGTGGTGTAGCAGAGCAGATTCCCCTCAATATAGCTGGAAGCTAGTCTGCAGATTCGTTTGAAACTCTCAGTTAAGATTATTTCCTGGTGTCCCCTTTGATCCCTCTTAAAAGAATAAAGACACAAGAGTCTTTCAGAGTAAAGTAACAAAAAGTTTACTCACATTTCAGTTCACGATATGATCCCTGAAAGGCAGGCTTTACTTAGTAGTTACACAATAAACTGTGAGTTCATCTCATATGGAGACTGAACTCATGTGCTGCTGGCTGAGAGCCAGCAGACAGCAAAATTAGATAAAAGCAACAAAATGGCTGCAGGAGAGCAGCACGGCAGCAAAAGATAAGAGCAAGACAACAGCAGTATCAAGACGAACAAGAGACTAAACTGCAAGGGAGAAAATGGCTGTGTGACTCGGCTCTTTTATGGAGTCAGCCAGAGTCATGCCCATCTCCCAGGCCACATGCAGGGGAAGGATGCTCCGGACCAGTGGAAGAGGAAATTACACTGACTTGATGCCCCCCCATCTGTGCCCACTCTAGGGAAATAAGGAATGTTGCATTTGACTGCACCAATGGATTACATCCCACAGGGATGAGATCCTCCAAGTGTCCCTATTTTCCAGGGACAGTCCCAAATTTATAGAAGCCGTCCTGGTTTCTCATTTAATCCCGGAATGTCCCGCTTTTCCTTAGGACACCCCTATTTTCATTGGAGAAATGTTTCATCGGAGAAATGTTGGAGGGTATGGAGTTATGCGACCCCCGAGCCAAGGAAATAAGTAACTATACAATCTTTAGAAGACATCCAAAGGCAGCCCTGCATAGTATTTAAATGTTTAATGTTTTATTATGTTTTTATATATGTTGGAAGCCACCCAGAGTGGCTGGGGCAACCCAGTCAGATGGGTAATGCTGATGTAAAAAAAGAGCTGTAGCATGACTTCTTGCTGTACCTGTGGGATAATATGGGGCAAAACCCAGATCATTTGGGATGAGCTTATGCTAGAACTCCCCCATGCTTTACCCCAGTGTCTGGGAAAGGTAATACCGCCATGGGATGGAGACTAAGTGTGGGATCCTTCCATGTTTTTCAAGCACTAAAACGTTTCATTCATCTGCTCAGTTGCAAACTGCATGAAAAATTAACATGCACAACTCTGGTTTGGAAGCATCAGGTTGTAAAGTGTTCGGCATCAGGGTGACATTACACCACCAAAGGGGGTTTCTGAAAGAGCTACCTTGAAAATAGGATCTGATCAAGTGAGACATCAGGAAACAAAGACTCACATGATGAAATTGCAAACAAAGCCGCATATGCGGCCTAGGACCCTCGTACCTACAGGACCGCCTCTCCCAGTATGCCCCGCAAAGGACCTTAAGGTCTACTAATAATAACCTGCTGGAGATCCCGAGCCACAAGGCTGCCAGACTGGTGTCAACCAGGGCCAGGGCTTTTTCAGTTCTGGCCCCAACCTGGTGGAACACTCTGTCGCAAGAGACTAGGGCCCTGCGGGATTTGACATCGTTCCGCAGGGCCTGCAAGACAGAGTTGTTCCACCTGGCCTTCGGGTCGGACACTTAAGTTTGATGGTTCCCTCCCTTTGGTCTGGTAATGGGCGCTAAATGAATCAGCATTTTAAACTGGTTTTTAACTTGTATTTTAACTAATTGGTTTTTATATTTTATTGTGATTTTTGTTGATGTTAGCCGCCCTGAGCCCGGTCCTGACTGGGGAGGGCGGGGTATAAATAAAAATTTATTATTATTATTATTATTATTATATCTGGAATCTGCAAAGTCAAACTTCATTTCCCAGGGAAGACATAAGCAAATCTTCGGCCCAGTCACACCAGGGATTTTATTAAGCCCAATTTTACTTCTTTCCGTTTGTTTGGGTGCCTGGGAGATTGTCTCCGAGGCTTCCCTGCACAGACGCATGTGAATATTTCATGCCTGGTAAGCCTCGACATGAAACAAGTTTGCCTCACAGTCAGCCAGTCTGCTGCTAGAGAGGCTGTGCCAATCAATATGTATTTCTGCTTGTTCGGGTGGGGAGGCCACAACTGCTGCTGCTGCTGCTGCTGCCGCCACCTTCATCATCTGCTGGAAGACTTTTTAAAATGCAGTTCATCTATTCCAGTTCCCCATCTGCAGGAGTGGTCAAGCCTGAACTGTATATGAAGTTACCGTATTTTTTGCTCCATAAGACGCACTTTTTTCCTCCTAAAAAGTAAGGGGAAATGTCTGTGCGTCTTATGGAGCGAATGTGTGGTCCCTGGAGCTGAACTGCCCAGGGGCAAAAGCAGATCGTGCTTTTTTAAAAAGAGAGAGAGAAGGGGGTGTTGAAAGGAAGCCCGCTGAGCAGCTGCTCAGCAAACGATCGGGGAGAGAGATAAGGGAGAGAGATTCCAGCCCTGCCCCCTTGCAGAGGGAGGCTGTTTCCCCAGCGACATGTGACTGGCTGATTAGATTATCTGTCTGGGAAACTGTAGAAATGGCTTCCTGAAGCTGCAGAACTGTGAGTTAAACCCCATAAAACAGGGTTTTTTTCCCTTTGCAAAGTAAGCTCAACAACTTTGAGCTGATCCTCAAAAAATGGGGCAAATGGGAAGGAGACTAGGTGCATCCTATGGTCAGGTGCGCCTTATAGAGTGAAAAATACGGTAGTTTGTAACCTGAAAAGGGAGTGCTTCCCTTTTCCTCCCTGTGGCTATAAGGATCTATGTAAAACAAGTAAGTGCATCTGTGCTCACAAATTTACACAGGCCGAGGAAATGAGCTGTTGTTGGTACAGCTGTGATTTTGTGGCAATGGGTTTAAACCATTATGGCAAGCAAGGAACTGAAACTGCAGAAATTTGAGCTGATCCTTAAAAAATTGGGGCTTTTCCCCTCTAAAAACTAGGTGCGTCCTATGGTCAGGTGCGCCTTATAGAGCGCAAAATACGGTAACTTTGTGGAATACGTGATATACACCCACAAGCACATACTATAAAGTTGGAGGATTCAAAGATGCTCCAAATTTGCACACTTCTATTATTTTAATAAATTTATTTATTTATTATTAATATTGAAATCTTACATATACATATACATATACATTATATTTGTAACTTTGCATTTTCACATTTCATTATGTACCAATATTTATCCATTTCTTATTTCTTGCCCTGTGTCTTCACCCGTGCGTGACTTCCTTGTTATTATTTTGTAACTTTATAATTGAGATTCTATTTTTGTATCTTAATGGGAGATGTCAACAAGGGCGGAGATTTTAATTGTTTAATTAGGCTGTTGTGATAGGCTGTAAACCTTGCGAGTACCCAGCCAATGGGGAAACAAGGGAGGGACCCTGCGCTTCGGGTATAGGGGATATAAGCTTGTGTTTGGGGGGGGGGTTCCTACTCTGGACACCCGCTCTTGCAAGAACGTTTTGTGATCAATAAACTCTTTGCTCCTTCATCAATTTTGTTCAGGTTTTATTTTGAAGGTCTCAAGACCCACTTCTAACAGTGACCACCACTGCCTCCTGTGGGAGTGCGTTCCATAGTTTAACTATGCATTGAAAAAAATGTCTTCAAGAGCTTTTTTTCCACTGAGGTGAAGCCTGTCTGATGAGTAGCAGGAGGAAGTTCCAAAGGATAGATACCACCACCTAAGGACCCAGTTGTGACATCCTGTGGCATGGACTTTCTGGTGTGATGGTAGCTGCAGGAGGCCCTCTTTTTGAAAAGACAAACATTTCTGGTTGTGCCCTAAGTGGATTGCATTTTCACCATACCCTGAATTGCAGAAAGACCATAACCACAAATACTTCGCATGGTTCTTTTAAACTTAATAGCTCACATGGGCTGCTCTCTGAATTACTGCCTCTTCTTTTATGGCGAAATTAATATTATATACACAAGAGCACTTTTAAAATACCCAATAGGGTAAAAGAAATGATTGGTATGTTGAAAAATATAAATTTTTATGCTTGCGAGTTATTAGCGAAGCCCCATTCCCTAGTCCATTAACGCGCTGTAGGCTGATTTTTTTTCCCTTTGACCTTTTATTTTCAGATGGGTTGCAGCCTGTTATCTTGCCGCTTTAATAAAACCATGATTCACTCATGTTTTTTAACAGCCTACTAATTTGTCTGTGTTCCTATATTATATTGGGTTTCATAACTTTTATATGGAAATCAATAAAAAGAGATCCTTTTGCCTATCTCATTTAAATCACTGAATAATTAAACAGTCTTATCAATCCACCAACCCTTTCCATCAGCAAGACTAAACTGTGGAGATTGGAACAAAAAAAAAAAAAATTGTCTCGCACTGGTACTTTCAGGCTGTCACTGTTTGGGGGATTCAATCACATAGCAACAAATTCAGGCTGCACAATTAAAGTTGATTGGGAGGTCTTGTGCAACAATCATGAAATATACTCGGAGTTGAGGGTGAATTTCATGCTCTTTATTCAGCTTGTAGTAGCAAAAGAAGAATATCTGTTTCCCCAAAACGACTGCTATATATACATTATTTACACAGTGGGCCTTGAGTGATTGGCTACTTCTGGGCTGCTTCTGTAGGCCAATCAGGTTGCGAATTCACTTCCTCCAGAAGCCTGATTGGCTGCTCCTGCAGGCCAATCAGGTTGCTGACTCACTTCATCCAGGAGCCTGATTGGCTGCTCCCATTAGATTCACAAAAAGTTTAGGGGTATGCGTACCCCTGCATCCTCCCAGAAAAAAAGCACTAGTCAAAGGCAACTATGAGGTTGAGGCACTCATCTTGCTTTCAGGCTGAGGGAGCCGGTGTTGGTCCACAGACAGCTTTCCGGGTCATGTGGCCAGCATGACTAAACCGCTACTGGCACAATGGGACACCGTGACGGAAACCAGAGCGCACGGAAATGCCGTTTACCTTCCAGCCGCAGTGGTATAAAATGCATAATAAAATACAGAGTCTCATAATGTAAGTGATTACCTACTTATCTCAGGTACAACTGTAAAACATATGTAATAGCCAGAATCGGAAAAAGAAAAAGGGTGGGAGAAATCAGCAGCAGCGAATCTGAAGTATGGAAACTGAATAATCTTCTCTGTGCAAAAGTAGCTCAACCACCAGCAGCCCAGAAAATGACAGACTTTCCTAGCTCTCGTCTGGGAGATTTCCTTTCTTCTCCTAGTATTTCACCCTGGGAAATTTCCACTTCCCTGCCTCTCACTCAGGGTTTTTTCCTCCATCTGTCTGCAATGTTCATGTGAGTGCTGTTCTTCATCACCCCGTGGAGACCCCAGAAGGGGAGACAACAGAGGATAAAATCCCTTAGGTGCTGCTCCATCAAGGTGACCCCTCGTTGGCACTGCCCCATCGTGCCTGCAGCATAATTAACACCCTCCTATGTACCAAATCGTGGGATGTGGGTGGCACTGTGGGTTAAACCACAGAGCCTAGGGCTTGCCGATCAGAAGGTCGGTGGTTCAAATCCCCGCAACGGGGTGAGCTCCCGTTGCTCGGTCCCTGCTCCTGGCAACTTAGCAGTTCGAAAGCACTTCAAAGTGCAAGTAGATAAATAGGTACCGCTCCGGCGGGAAGGTAAACGGCATTTCCTTGCGCTACTCTGGTTCGCCAGAAGCGGCTTAGTCATGCTGGCCACATGACCTGGAAGCTATATGCCGGCTCCCTCAGCCAATAAAGCGAGATGAGCGCGCAACCCCAGAGTCAGTCACGGCTGGACCTAATGGTCAGGGGTCCCTTTACCCTTTACCTTTATGTGCCAAATCGCCGGCAAATTAGGGCTCAAAAAATAAAAGGATGAGTCAGATGGGCAGGGTTCCTCTCTCAGTACTCAACAGTTTCAGGAATATAGCCGGTCTTCTGAACCAGCCTTCCACAACTTAGTACCTTCCAGATGTCTGGGACCAAAACTCCCATCATCCCCAATGATTGAACATGCTGACTGGGGCTGATGGGACTTACAGAATCATAGAAGGGACCCCAAGACTCATCTAGTCCAAACCCCTGTGATGCAGGAATCTCAGCTAAAGCATCCACCACAGGTGGCCATCCAACCTCTGGTTGAAAACCTCCAACGGAGAGCCCACCACTCTCTGAGGGAGACCATTCCACTGCCAAACAGCTCTTACCAAGGCAACAAGATGGGGAAGGCTACTCTAAATCAAGGCTCTTCCAAAAGAATCCCATTCTAAAGTACTAATCATCCTATCTCATGCTATCCGTCACCACTGCATGAAATGAAAACAATTTTTCTTGTGTATCATCTCCCCCAAAGCAAATAAAGACAAGGCTTGACTTTGAATTAAGGTTTAATTAGTCATTCATATTGATGAAGCACTCGTATGTGTTTGCCATATATTTAAGTATAACCCCTAAACAACTCCCACCCACCCCGAAAAAATAATCTGGGCGGATGGAAATACATCTTAATAAATTTTGGTAAGAACTATCTATTATTCATCTATTCATGTATAATTTCTCATTCCTCTTTATTCCAGACAGAGGATGCATGGAGACGTCGCTTGGGATTGATACTCCAGCCATAATTGTTGTTCTTGCTTCATTTTCCATCAATGAAATAAATGTTTTTCGAAGTTCTAAAGCGATCACAAGCCAGGTGTGCAATTTAGGTCCACCAGCCCACTGAAATGGGACGTGGGAAGCTGTCATATATGACTATCTGTCCATCAAGTTCAGCATTCTCAGCTCTGATGGCATCTCAGGCAGAGAGAGATCTTTCCCCCATCACTAGCTCCTTGATCCTACCTGTCCAATCTAGAGACCACACCTGAGCCCTTCCGTGTGTGCTCAGTCAGTGGGCTACGATCCTTCACTTCAAGGCAGGGACAGAGAACCTGTGGCCATCCACAGATGAATCGTATAATCATAGAGTTGAAAGAGACCCCGAGGGTCATCTAGTCCAACCCTCTGCAATACAGAAATCTTTTGCCCAACGTGGGACTCAAACCCATAACCCTGAGATTAAAAGTATCATGTTCTACTGATTGAGCTATCCCATGATGCTGTTGGGACTCCAGTTCTCATGCATCCCATTTCATCAGTTTATGCATTGCGTGGAGAAAGTGGCTAGAGGGAAATTGTTCTTCCTCTCTCATAGGAGTAGGTAAAAGGTAAAGGACCTCTGGATGGTTAAGTCCAGTCAAAGGTGACTATGGGGTTGCGGCGCTCATCTCACTTTTCAGGCCGAGGGAGCCGGCGTTTGTCCACAGGCAGCTTTCCGGGTCATGTGGCCAGCATGACTAAACAGCTTCTGGCACAATGGAACACCATGACAGAAATGGCACGAAAACGCCATTTACCTTCCTGCCACAGCGATACCTATTTATCTATTTGCACTGGTGTGCTTTCGAACTGCTAGGTTGGCAGGAGCTGGGACAGAGCAACGGGAGCTCACTCCATCGCGGGGATTCGAACCACCGACCTTCCAATCGGCAAGCCCAAGAGGCTTAGTGGTTTAGGGACATACAACAAAGCCAAAGATTGGAAGATTCAGGACAGATAAAAAAGGAAGAGGGCCAATAATACAAACCTAACTTGTAGGGCTGTATGCTATGACATCATTTATCTGACAGACTTAGAACCAGATGCTGTAGGACTCCCAACACCCAACATTGTTTATTGTCTATGCTGGCAGAAGCACATCTCTGCTCTCCCTGCTTTGAACCTGCAAGTCAGATATGGGGAACCTCGGGCCCAGAGACTAAACACAACCCTCCAGGCCCCTCTGCCAAACCACCAGGATTCTCCTCAAGCCCCTCACCTCCACAGTTGCTCTCCATCCTCTTCAGGTGCTTTTGCAGAGCTGAAATGTGTTCCTTGAACTGTGAAAGTGCTTCATCCTTGCTGTGATGGAGGACAGTGGCTGGAATGTGATCGATTGAACAAAGGCCAAAGCCACACCTGTTGCTCCACCCACTTTTTCACTGGCCCCGCCCAGTATTGGTATGTGGCCCCTGGAAAGTTGCCCATGAGACAAAGTGGCCCTCGGACTGAGATAGATCACCCAGCTCTGGTATAAAGGTAGCAGGAGGAGGAGTTTGAGAAAACAGCAGCTGAAGAAACCCACAATTTGTGCCTCCTTTTGTCGTGCCTGAAGAGGAACTGTGGAGTTTAAATTTTAAATAACAGACACATTCCTAGCACAATTTCGCTCCATTATCATGGGAGCCATGTCAAAGTGCTTTGGTACTGCTGTCGTTTTTAATTTTATTTCAAAACTCTCATACAGAGTCCACTTGTCAACACTGTAACTCCATAAAATCCAAACCAAAACATCATAATACTAATCATTGCTGCTGAATGCATCCCCCAACATGCATATCCCAATTTAATAATATATAAACCTTACATACATAAAATTCTCATTTCTATTTAGTTCATGACATAATCCATAAATGCAGACCACATTCCATTACCATTCATTATCTGTTTCCCCCCCTTCTCTTGTGTACTATCAATTCATTTCTCGCCAGCTCAGCAGCCTGAAAAAATCACACATAAACTTCCAGAATATTTATATCCTTCCAGGCGGGCAACACCATTTACTTTGCTATCAATGAAACCTGTCGAATAAAAGCTCTCCAACAGAGCCCACAGCGGAGAATTCTCCAGAAACGAATTCCTTTAGTGTTAATTCACAGTTGGGGTTGGGGGAGAAATCCACTTTTGTTTGCATTTTAATGAGAAACTACCTAATTTGCACTTCTCTGACCAAAATCCAAGCTGAAACGGAGCTATCCTTCAAATCCGCCTTTCTCTGAATCTTGCAATGCTGTTCTCCAACCAAACAACTGGTGAAAATAACATACAAACATGCATTGTGTTAGGGAAATACGTTGAGCTCAGTGGAACTTACCGTATTTCTGAGTAGATATATACACAGAACTGGACCATTGTTGTTTTGGACTGCAATTCTAACCCTACTTACCTGGGAGTAAGCCCCACTGGATTGAGTAGGACTCACTTCTGAGTAGACATAGTTAGGATTGCACTGCTAGCTCTTTTAATGCAGAGGCTTTAAACAGAGGTTGGATGGCCATCTGTCAGGAATTCTGCAGCTGTGATTCCTGCATTGCAGGGGGTTTGACTAGATGACACTTGGGGTCCCTTCCAACTCTATGATTCTTTGATTCTATGATCTTATAGTGCAACACTATATTATTAGGATGAATATCGTTCTGTGAGCCGCCCAGAGACCTTTGTGTATAGGGCGGAATATAAATTCAATAAATAAATAAAAAATAATCATTTGTTAGTTGCTTTATCTTGTCCTAGTGGGATGCGGGTGGCGCTGTGGTCTAAACCACTGAGCATCTTGGGCTTGCCGATCGGAAGGTTGGCAGTTGGAGGTATTGGTTGTGTTTAGAGTAGATTTGTGATAATATCAGAAAATATACTGATTGGTATTAGATGAAAGAATAACAGGTGAAATATCTAGTTTAGTTACAGGAAGTGCAGTGTAAGCGGTGGAAGTCAATTTATGAAATTTTAATATTGATTTTGTATGGAGATAAATATAGTCTAGATTTGGAAGGATTCCTTCTGAACCCTTCCTTCTTCTCTTTCTTTTTCTTTCTGATTTGAATTAGATAATGATTTGTGTTTATGGTAATAATGATGTATTGTATATATGTTTGTATGTATGTTTGTGTTTATTAGTAATATTTTGTATATATTTTGTGATTAAATAAAAATTTAATAATAATAATAAAATAAAATAAAAGAAGGTTGGCGGTTCGAATCCCCGCGACGGGGTGAGCTCCCATTGCTCGGTCCCTGCTCCTGCCAAGCTAGCAGTTTGAAAGCACGTCAAAGTGCAAGTAGATAAATAGGTACCGCTCTGGCGGGAAGGTAAACGGCGTTTCCGTGCACTGCTCTGGTTTCAGTGTTCCGTTGCGCCAGAAGCAGCTTAGTCATGCTGGCCACATGACCTGGAAAAACTGTCTGCGGACAAACGCCGGCTCCCTCGGCCTGTAAAGCGAGATGAGCGCCACAACCCCAGAGTCGTCTGCGACTGGGCTTAACCTTTACCTTTTTTTTTTTTTTATCTTGCCCAGGGCAACACAAAGTGACTTGTGATATGTATTCAGTGGTCTGTGTTTGCCTGAGCTTGAGTCTGGACTAAGGATTCTGAGCCCCTGTGTTCTGATTCAATACATGATCATAGAATCATAGAATCATAGAGTTGGAAGAGACCACAAGGGCCATCCAGTCCAACCCCCTGCCAAGCAGGAAACACCATCAAAGCTGTCAAGCCTCTGCTTAAAGACCTCCAAAGAAGGAGACTCCACCACACTCCTTGGCAGCAAATTCCACTGTCAAACAGCTCTTACTGTCAGGAAGTTCTTCCTAATGTTTAGGTGGAATCTTCTTTCTTGTAGTTTGAATCCATTGCTCCGTGTCCGCTTCTCTGGAGCAGCAGAAAACAACCTTTCTCCCTCCTCTATATGACATCCTTTTATATATTTGAACATGGCTATCATATCACCCCTTAACCTTCTCTTCTCCAGGCTAAACATACCCAGCTCCCTAAGCCGTTCCTCATAAGGCATCGTTTCCAGGCCTTTGACCATTTTGGTTGCCCTCCTCTGGACACGTTCCAGCTTGTCAGTATCCTTCTTGAACTGTGGTGCCCAGAACTGGACACAGTATTCCAGGTGAGGTCTGACCAGAGCAAAATACAGTGGTACTATTACTTCCCTTGATCTAGATGCTATACTCCTATTGATGCAGCCCAGAATTGCATTGGCTTTTTTAGCTGCTGCATCACACTGTTGACTCATGTCAAGTTTGTGGTCTACCAAGACTCCTAGATCCTTTTCACTTGTACTGCTCTCAAGCCAGGTGTCACCCATCCTGTATTTGTGCCTTTCATTTTTTTTTGCCCAAGTGTAGTACTTTACATTTCTCCCTGTTAAAATTCATCCTGTTTACCTTGGCCCAGTTCTCCAATCTGTCCAGGTCACCTTGAAGTGTGATCCTGTCCTCTGGGGTATTAGCCACCCCTCCCAATTTGGTGTCATCTGCAAACTTGATCAGGATGCCCTCAAGCCCATCATCCAAGTCATTGATAAAGATGTTGAATAAGACTGGGCCCAAGACAGAACCCTGTGGCACCCCACTAGTCACTTCTCTCCAGGATGAAGAGGAGCCATTGATGAGCACCCTTTGGGTTCGGTCAGTCAGCCAGTTACAAATCCACTGAATGGTAGCATTGTCTAGCCCGCATTTTACCAGCTTCTTTACAAGAATATCATGGGGCACCTTGTCAAAGGCCTTGCTGAAATCAAGATAGGCTACATCCACAGTGTTCCCTTCGTCTACCACGCTTGTAATTCTGTCAAAAAATGAGATCAAATTAGTCTGATATGACTTATTTTTCAGAAACCCATGCTGACTTTTAGTGATATCCAATCACAAAAGATTTCAGGATTTGGTCCTCTGCCATTGGCCCTTAAACTATGAGTCATGATTCGCAGCTTGGAAGTTCAGACAGCCAATCATGTTGGGAGTGGGAGTGGCCCAGGCCTTCAGAAATGTGTATAAGCAGTTGCTTTGTCTCTGTTGTCCAGTTCTGTTAGTTCAATAAAGTTCTTGCTGTTATCACTGTGTGTTGCCTTGTGGGAACCCACCTACACTTCAACTTACAACCAGACTAAGCAGATTATATATATCTACATGAAAGCAGACTTCCTTGGATTCTGTGGGGCTTACTACCAGGTACGTAGGTAAAGGAGTGATGTCATAAATAGTCCATGTAAAAGGGTCTGTTTAAATATATATATATATTTATATATTCCATCCCATTTCATCAGGAGCAGCGATGCTTAGGAAACAGTTCTCAGTCATTCCATTTTCCTCTTGCCCTACCTGAACTTCACTGATAGGACTAAGCTATTTACCGGTACTTTGCATTCCACATACCTCTCAGACAGCTAGATCAAAGCTGCACCGAGATAAAAATGCAAACAGGCTTTAAAACAACAGCACCAGAGAGAGACGTCAGAGGAAATATCTAAGACCTACAGAGAAATATGCGTGTACAGATGCGGGGAGGTTGAAGGTGGGATGTTTGCAAAGCTTCCCCAATATTGAACATCAATAAAGAGAGAGAGAGTCTGCATGAAAGTTCAATTTAGAGCTCAGATGTAGGATCTGGAGTGGGCCTGTGTGCAATGAGATGAAATATCCAATCAGCCATGTCATTCCCTGGGTCCCTTTCGGCATGATGCTGTCTCTCAGCCCAACTAACCTTTCAGAGTTGTTGTGCACAGGTGCCTAACATGGTGCCCATGGATGTCGGTATGCCCACTAATACCTCCTACGGCATCTGCGAAAGGCCTCAGATGTCAGGGTTGCACCAGATGAACAGGAGTGGTGGCAAGCCCCCCTAGGCAAAGTGGCAACCACGGAAGAGTCCAGAGAAATGGAGGGATTCTTACCTGAAGAAGACTGGTGGCGACACTCCTCAGAAGAGGAAGAAGCAGATGGGGAAGAGGGAAGCCCAGAACAGAAGGAGGAAGAAGTTGAGCCAGAATCAGGCCCTTGTGAGGAGAGGAGCCAGAGGGCCCCCTCCCCTCCTCCCATCTCAGCTGTAGAGCGTAGAGCTGAGAAGTGGAGGGAGCAATTGGAGGCAGTTGCAGCTCGTAAAAGGCGTGGTGATGAGCTGGTTACTTAAGGAAGGCCGGCTGCTTCCCTCACCAGCACCTGCAACTGCTGTGCTGAAGCACGTAGTTGTGCCTGCTCACCCTGCTCCTGATCCTGTGTACCTGACTTCGGCTTCTCTTGACCCCCGGTACTGACACCTGACTTTGGCTGATTCCGCTAGTGACTAGTGCTATTGACTAGGCAGTCATGTTTGGACTGAACTATGCACTGTATATTATATTGCACAATTAAAATGATGGAAAGACAATAAGGACTTGGTCTTTACTATTGAGCAACCGATAAGGGAACCTGACAGCAACCATAGTTGGGCATTTTTCACTTGCACTGATTTCAATACAGTCGTACCTTGGAAGTCGAACGGAATCCGTTCCGGAAGTCCGTCCGACTTCCAAAACCAAATTGCAGCTTCTGATTGGCTACAGGAAGCTCCTGCAGCCAATCAGAAGCCACAGAAGCCCTGTCAGACGTTCAGGTTCCAAAAGAATGTTCACAAACCGGAACAATCACTCTGCGGTGTTCGGGAGACAAAACTTAAGCATTCTAGGGCATTTGACAACCAAAGCACGACTGTATAAGAATAAAGCATGTCCTTAAAAGTGCAGAATTTTTGCCCGCTGCAACAGATCCCAAGCAAGTATATCGAATGAGCAGCATGCAAATCCCAATCAAGAAAACAAAGTGCTTTGTATACAGTCAACACCATTCACTGCTAGCAAAAGGCCTTTAATTGTTTTGCAGTCTACAGAATACCAATAAACGCATGAGCTTCTGTGGGACCAGCAAGAAAACGGCATGACAGCATAAATAATGTTTTCTCTATTTTTATGCCGAGTTGGGCGGAGGGGAATCTAGGCATTAAGGGAAGAAAAGTGAAGGTATTGTTTGCCTGAGCACAAAGGAGAAATCCATTTAGTTCTTATCTCCTATAAATAGAGACATTCCAGGAGATAATGTACAATATTCTTCACAATGCCTTATTCACAGAGACATAAACTATAGTTGGTGGGTATATTAAGGGGGGGGAGCTAAAAAATTCAGCTGTTAGAAGGAATTGTAATTTATGGAGGAACATATGACATAAAATATAAAGCCCTGAATCCCCAGTCTAGCAAGGTTGAGCCACACTCTTGCATGCCAATTACACTATTTTCTGCATTCTGTGCACACAGGAGAGGAAAGGCTGGGGAACCCATCCCAGTGTCTTTGAGAAGGGGTAGAGCTCCTGCTTTGAATGCAAGTGGCAGATTCGCTTAACGGTTGCTCATGAGTAAAGACCGAGTCCGTCTTGTCTTTCAGCTATTTTATTGTGCCAAGTATGTACAGTGCGGAGCTATCCTAAAACATGACCATCTAGTCGCTAGCAGAATCCGGAAGTGCCCCCCTCCTCCTGCTGCGGCGCCAACACCAGAGTCTCAGCACCCTAAAGTGCCGCCTCCTTTCTCCCCTGACCCTTCTGCGTAAAGCAGGCGCCGGAAGCGGTGTCTCCCCCTCGGAGTGGGTCTGCTGAGCGGTGCTAGGTCTCTCTGCATCATCCTGGAGACCCCTTCCCACCTGGCTCCTCCCTGGTGACTCCTCCTCCCCTGGGGAGGAGCTGGCAGACTCACTGGGAGACGAGTCCGTCGACAGCAGAGGCTGAGGCTGCCAGTACCCACTCAGTGCCTGACTGGCAGGGGAGGGCACGTCCCTGACAGCAAGTGATGCCAGGTTCAATCTCCAGCATCTTCAGGTAGGGCTGGGAATGCTCCCTGTCCTAACCTGTGCCAGTCAGTGTGGATGATACTGAGCTAGACAGGCCAATGGTCTGACCCAGAATCATAGCTGTCAACTTTCAGATTTGAAAATAAGGGATGCCGCGAGGGCGGTGCAATGGCACCAAGTAGCCTCGTCACCCTGCGCTCCAGAGGCTGCGCGCGAACGGGTGAGCAAAAGAGCGAGCGCATAGGTCCAGCACTGAGGTCCAGCACCGAGGGCCTTCTGGCGGTTCCCTCACTGCAAGAAGCAAAGCTACAGGGTACCAGGCAGAGGGCCTTCTCGGTAGTGGTGCCCACCCTGTGGAACGCCCTCCCATCAGAGGTCAAAGCAAATCAACAACCACATAACATTTAGGAAATACCTGAAGGCAGCCCTGTTTAGGGAAGTTTTTAATCTGTAACATGTTAATGTATTGTTTTTAAATATTTTTTTGGTATTTGCTGGAGTCCGCCTAGGGTGGCTGGGGAGACTCAGCCAGATGGACGGGGTACAAATAAATTATTATTATTATTATTATTATTATTATTATTATTATTATTTTACACATATTCATCATATTCCCTCTTCCTTGCCTTTTCCATAAATGCAGAAGCGCTAAATGTTGTTACCTTTCGCTGTAAGGGAGTTGCTCCACCCTGTTGATGATTCTACTTGTCTTTTGTTTCTAGCTAAATATTGTCTACTCTGATTGGTCAAGGCTCTTCATAATTTCAGGCAAGAGCCTTTCACCTGCTTGAAAATATAAGGTGCTGCTGGAAGGAATTTTTTTATTTTGTTTCAAAAATATAGAGGATTGAGCCTGGGACCTTCTACATGGAAAGCAAGGGCTGTTCCATTGAGCTGTATCCACCTTCCAAAGGTGGAAACTTTGCAATCGAGAGTATTTCTACCCACATGTCACTCTAAAAAAGCATGCAGTGCATCCAATAATAGAAAGCGAGAGAGCAGCTTTTTTGATTCATGGAAGAAACCTCAGGCAACGACATACAAAGCCAAGTTCTCCAGCCCTCTAAAGACAGTGAGCTCCACTTCATCAATCACTTCTTTTCACCTGAACAATATTTAAGGTTTCCTTTCTGTGGAATTTCCCAAATAACATGTCACTTTTCCACTGAGGTTTCCATTGGTATGTTCGTGGGTGGATCTTTGTCTCCCTCTTGCGTCAAATGGGCAGCAGTACAATCCTTTTCAGCAGAACAGAAGTCATAGAATTGTAGAGTTGGAAGGGGCCATCAAGTCCATCTCCCTGCAATGCAGGAATCTCGGCTAAAGCAGCCATGGCAGATGGCCATCCAACGTCTGCTTAAAACAGAGGCCCAACAGAGACTCCATTTCCTCAGGGTCTTGCGAAAGAATAATGTTAAACAACAACTGATGAACTCCTTTTACCGGTCCACAATAGAAAGTGTCCTTTCATATTGTGTCACAGTGTGGTATGCTGGCCTGACAGCCACGGACAGAAAGTCTCTACAGAGGGTGGTGAATACAGCACATGATATCATGGGCTGTCCCTTGAGTCCGCTAGATGACATCGCAAGGGATTGCTGCCTTAGGAGAGAGAGAAAAATTCTCAGGGATGACTCACACCCCGGCCATCACCTCTTTAATCTTCTACCCTCGGGCAGGAGATACAGAAGTATAATCAGCCGTACCAACAGGCTAAAAAATAGCTTCTATCCGTGGGCTGTTAGGCTGTTGAATGGAAAATAACACAGCGAAATTGACTTGTGGGGTGGTGTGTTGTTCGATAAGAGATTGAGTGTTGGGGGGGGAGGCTCGTTTAATTTCATTGTGCACAGGTTGTACAATGACAATAAAGTATATTATTCTTATTATTCTTATTATTCTTATTATTATTATTAAAACCCTCCAAGGAAGGAGAGTCCACAAACTCCTGAGGGAGTCCTTTCCACTGTTAAACAGCTCAAGTCAATAGTGCCTTCGCCCGGGAGGCTGCTGTTTAGTCTGAAATGTATCTCTGGTCTTTCTCCCTTCTTCTGTCACATCCAACTTGCTTAGAGGGTCAAACAGACAAGCTGTCGCGTGCGATGCGCATGATGCACTTCATGCGTTGCGTTGCGTGCGTGATGACTGCCGCATTGGGAGAGGCTGGTGAGGCCTCTTCCCAATGTAACCTTTGCCCACAGGCTGCACTGGTCCTGCATGGCCCACACCAACATCCCGCCAGGCCTCCTCTGCCCCCTCAAGATGGGGGGGGGGGCTGAGCCCCGTCCCAGAGGACATTGGGGGGTTGTAGAGGCCTCAGCTCCATGGAGTTGGGGCGCCTAAGTGACAGCAAGGATGGAAATCAAGACCAGGAGATTCCAGGGGGACAGTGGGGCCCCTGCTGACATGCAAACCTTGGAAGAAGTCTGGCAATGCCAACCTCTGATCCCAGCCCAATGCTTAATGCCCTTTAAAAGCTGCGCAGTGGCCTGATTCTCACCTCATTCTGTACTTCTGCAGTTTGGCTTCACAGTACTGTACACACATAGCATTACTATTAATGATATGGGATAGGTGACTTTTTTCCTATAGAAGATTGCATTACCTTTTTAGGTAATAATAATAATAATAATAATAATAATAATAATAATAATAATAATAATAATAATTTATTATTTATACTCCACCCATCTGGCTGGGTTTCCCCAGCCACTCTGGGCGGCTTCCAACAGAATATTAAAATACAATAGTCTATTAAACATTAAAAGCTTCCCTAAACAGGGCTGCCTTCAGATGTCTTCTAAAAGTCTGGTAGTTGTTTTTCTCTTTGACATCTGGTGGGAGGGCATTCCACAGGGCGGGTGCCACTACCGAGAAGGCCCTCTGCCTGGTTCCCTGTAACTTGGCTTCTCACAGCGAGGGAACCGCCAGAAGGCCCTCGGCACTGGACCTCAGTGTCCAAGCAGAATGATGGGGGTGGAGCCACTCCTTTCAGGTATACTGGACCGAAGCCATTTAGGGCTTTAAAGGTCAGCACCAACACTTTGAATTGTGCTCAGAAACGTACTGAGAGCCAATGTAGGTCTTTCAAGACCGGTGTTATGTGGTCTCAGCGGCCGCTCCCAGTCACCAGTCTAGCTGCCGCATACTGGATTAGTTGTAGTTTAGGTAATTTATTGCAACCCTACGCTGGCAGTGGGTGGAATAAGAGCCAGCAGTGGGCAGGACAAGAGCCAAAAGTGGGTGTGAGCTCCCATTTTTTTCTGTCTGTCTCTTAATTCAATGCCCCCTCTCTCTCCACATGAAATAATGCCAAGGGCTGCATGAAATTAATCTGAGGGATGCATCCTGCCATTGGTGCTTAAGTTCCTCACCCCAGGTGCAACCACGGATGGAACTAGGCCAAGGGAATGGAAGTTTTAGAACCGACAACTTTTACATTTTCCTAACATCTTCTCTCAATCACACGGCAACGTCCTTTCTGCTTCCCCTGTAGCAGGCAGCCCTGAATGTCAATGAGTGGCAGCTATCTGCTATTATAACATATCTCTGACCTTGGGAGAGATGCCTAATCCATATTCATTATGCCATTTAATTCCATCATTAGCTGCTCTGTATATCTAATTTATCACCCTAACCATGCCAGCCATAACTACCATCAAAGAACAGGACCTTTCAGTTTCTCCTCCCACATATTCAAGGTATATATAGTCATAACATAAGACACCCATTCTGCAACTACTTTAAAGTGTTGTTGTTTAGTCATTTAGTCGTGTCCGACTCTTCGTGACCCCATGGACCAGAACACGCCAGGCACTCCTGTCTTCCACTGCCTCCCGCAGTTTGGTCAGACTCATGTTGGTGGCTTCAAGAACACTGTCCAACCATCTTGTCCTCTGTCATCCCCTTCTCCTTGTGCCCTCCATCTTTCCCAAACTTTAAAGTGTACTGACTGCTAAAGGTTTTTAAGAAAAGAAATGCAGCTTCCATATAAGTAATTCAAGAGGACTGACTTTCTCCCTGTTCCATTGCTGATTGTCCAACTGACTACATGTTTAACTAGAGTTTAGATCCGTATGTTAACTTACACCATTGACATGTGGCCTAGCTAGACCAGGAATCTGGAACATCAAGTCAATGGACCGATTGTGGTCCATTCATATGTTAACTTACACCATTGACATGTGGTCTAGCTAGACCAGGAATCTGGAACATCAAGTCAATGCACCGATTGTGGTCCATTCATATGTTAACTTACACCATTGACATGTGGTCTAGCTAGACCAGGAATCTGGAACATCAAGTCAATGCACCGATTGTGGTCCATTCATATGTTAACTTACACCATTGACATGTGGTCTAGATAGACCAGGAATCTGGAACATCAAGTCAATGCACCGATTGTGGTCCATTCATATGTTAACTTACACCATTGACATGTGGTCTAGCTAGACCAGGAATCTGGAACATCAAGTCAATGGACCGATTGTGGTCCTCCTAGTCTCCCTACCTGGCCCTTGGAAGACTCCCCAGGCTGGACCCCCTCACCCCAGGCTGCAGCCCATCTTTGGTCCTGCTCCACCTGCTCTTTGAGTGCTTTTACCTGGCAGGAATGTGTCCTTAAACTATGATCATGCGGGACATTATTTCAGTCAAACCAACAATTCATGTTTTGCCAGATAGGCACATGAAGGTGCTGAGGCTCACAGAGCTTTCCTATAAAATTTGCTAGAAAGAACTCTGTGAAATCACTTCCTTTGTTTGCCTTGGCAGGAAGCTGTAACACTGCAGCCTGGGCAGCCTCCTCTTTCTTCATCATGTTTCCAAGCTGACCTCTGGAACTCAGGTGCCATTTTTGAACTTACATTTCGTACTTTTGCCTCCGTTCACCGCCCTGGGTAGCGAGGAGGCTTCCTCCACCCCTGCCTAGTCCAGTACTCCTTTCCCCCCCCCCTTTTTTTATTGATTTTACCAATTTTAAGCACATTACAATACCGTTAAATTTTCATCCTCCCCCCCCCCCACTGGGGGAAGCAAATTTCCAATCCCCTCTCTCACCGGGAAAGACAATAAACATTTCGCATTTAACATAATTAACATATACAATATCATTGCTTAAGTCTGGCCCTTTTCTGTAGGCCAGATATTCTTCCTTTCCTCAAGTTAATTTTTCGGTTGACTTCCTCAAGTCCCGCCCCCCGCCCCCGGTGAATTCATTGTCTATCCTCTTTATCAGTTTCCCAAATTCATAAACATATCTATTTCCCCCCCAATATTATATTTTTCTTTCCATTTCCTTATCCTTTTTCACAAAAACATAAAATACCAAAATCATTTTCCTTCTTACATTACCAATCCTATTTCTACTTAAACGAACTCCTTTTTATTTTTCTATACCTCAGCTCCTAACTACTTCTGATACTTTCCTAAACTCTTAACAATTTCCCTTACTCCAACCTAATTTTATACTCCTAAATTTCTTCTTTTTGCACCCTTTCCTTCCTCCGGCCTCGAAATTTTTAGCTATTTTCCCCACCTCTATCCTCCTAATTTTTTAACATATATTCATTAACGCCAGTATCCAGATCCAGTCATTTTAGCCACTTATAGAGGAAAAAACAAATCAAAGTACATCCTTTTTATCCCACACCAACCCTCACAGATTCCCAAACCCAAGAGTCAATCAATGCAGATTGCCGTACTCTTCTCTTCTTTTGCAGTATGCTGTTCTTCATATCATCATCTTTACGAAATTCCATCCATGCTGTTTGCTGTTCTCTTTCCTTCTTTTGCAGTGTGAATTTCTTCATGTCCTCGTCATTAAAGATTCCATCCTCTAAGTCTTCATCTTTACAAAACAGTCCTTTTAAACTGCATACCACTCCGCTCCTTCCTGTTTTTTGTTGTACTCTGCTTGACACAAAGTCTATGGCTGGTTTTATTTCTTTCACTTTTCCCTCCGATCTAGTCCAGTACTCTTAACATGCTCTCTTATATACAGTATAATGGGTTTGGGTGGTTGTTGTCGTTTGCAACTTAATATTTCATATGTCCAAAGAGCACTTTTGGAAGGCGGTGGCGGCAGCAGCAGCAGCAGCAGCACGGGCTTTATAGGAGTGAGATTGAAGAAAGTCAAATGTTATACCTCGCAGAAGCCACTAGGTAGCACCAGAAGGAAACAAAATTCACAGGTTCCTTAAAATAATCTTTGCTGGAGCAGGAGCCTGACACTTAAGAACAGACTATTGAGTCTGCTGGGGGGAGCTGGGGGGAGACCCCTATTCCCCTCCCGGAGCTATGATTCCAATGTTTTCTGGGAAGAGGGAATGATGGTTAAGCCGCTGTGGAAATATTATGGGAATAGCGGGAGGGGAATAGCGGCCTCCTGTGGCACTGTGGGTTAAACCACAGAGCCTAGGGCTTGCCGATCAGAAGGTCGGCGGTTCGAATCCCCGCGACGGGGTGAGCTCCCGTTGCTCGGTCCCTGCTCCTGCCCACCTAGCAGTTCGAAAGCACGTCAAAGTGCAAGTAGATGAATAGGTACCGCTCCGGCGGGAAGGTAAACGGCGTTTCTGTGCACTGCTCTGGTTCGCCAGAAGCGGCTTAGTCATGCTGGCCACATGACCTGGAAACTGTACGCCAGCTCCCTCGGCCAATAAAGCGAGATGAGTGCCGCAACCCCAGAGTCGGTCACGACTGGACCTAATGGTCAGGGGTCCCTTTACCTTTACCTTTTAACACCTCTCAGCACCCTTGACAAACTACATCTCCCAGAATTCTTTGGGGGAAGCTCACATAGCCCTTTAAATGTATGGAGAGACTGGTGTGTGTGTTTGTGTGTCTGTGTGTGTTGGTTTTGTTCACTTCCCACCATTTATTTTTTTTAAATCGCATTTATGTACCACCTTTTCTTCCAAGGAGCTCAAAGTGGTCCCATGGTTCTCCTCCTCCCCATTCCATCCTTACAATGTTTATTCCCTCCCTTGTTCCTGATGTAGATCTTCAATCACCCCCTTCTTCCCTGGCTGGGAAGGGGCGCCAAAATGTCTTGGGCTGGCCATGGCCAGCCTTTCTTAAGGATGACATTGTTCTAACTCTCGCAAAGTGGGAGTCCATTAAAAAAGAAAGAAATAATAAATGCTATCTTTTATGGGGGTAGAAACAGGTTGTGTCTGGAACATTGGTATTTGTGTATAGTGTCCCTGGGAATCTGCCAACCAGGAAAGGAAATTCAAAAGCTGTTCCCCATTAACGTTTTATATTCTGCGGAATGATTCAATTATGTCCACATCTTGTTGGCGGAACCAGAAAATGGCAACAGGCAGCTGCCTCGTGTCAAGAGGCCAGATTCTGATCCTGGAAAGGGCTTACCAGTTGCAGCTGTGAAACTGCTGGCTTCTGCATTGCAAATTGGCCTCTAATTTACACCACGGGATGGGAAAGTGCCGAGCTCAGCTGCCATCTGTACTGTGTAAGTGGGGATTAATCCGTTCGGAAAACCCTGGATCCCAGATGTATCTGATGCAGCAGTGCACAGCTGAGAGCCTGTGATGAGATCCCAGGTGGCTGACAAAGTATTAGCCTAGAGGAAAAAGTCCCCTTTTTTTGAATCAAGGCAGTGTTCATCAATGGGAGAGGCTGGCAGAACCACCAGAATTGTGGCAATGAGTCATCTATAGAGAGCGTTTTGAGTGTGCAAATTCCCCCCCCCCCTCCTAAGTGCTATCTTTAAGACCAAGCTGTGATGGTAATAGCTGGCCAGCCAATATAATAATTTTAGATCTCACAAGCGAAATGGAAAGATGGGGGGGGGGGGAGATAGGCTTTTGTGTCAAGTTACTAATGATAGGATTTGAACCCAGATGTCTCACATTCATTCAACACACTGTTTGCTGGGCTGTGACAGTGATTTATGCAAAACTAGCGAACTACGCAATTTCATAGGTGAGGCAAAGTTGCATAGGCATTCCTCCCTTGCTTCTGCCCATCTGCTTGGCTTTTCTTTATTATACTGCAGAGGCAAAACTCTGGCCCGAGGGACTAATGAGGTAGACGAGGCGACCCAGTTTGGCCCACAAAACCATTTCAGCCAAACCATGCCCATGTCAGGTATGGGGAACGTGAAGACACAGTGAGGCCAAAGGGATTCACATTGCAAACCCCCGACTACAGCAGACCAACACGGCTACCTACCTGTAACTAGCCCCACAATCAGCTGGTTATCCTTGCAAGCAAAGGCGAGTCACCTAATGTCATTGTGATGTTGGATGATGTGATGTGAGATGATGGGCCATATATCATGTTGTGTAGTGAGTTAAAGAGTTGTCATATCTGTATTACCATTGTGTGTAATTACATGAGGGAAAAGTAACTGCCTTCCTGTCCAGAAGGAACAGTTACTATTGGTTCATTCAAGTTGGTGCATTTGGATCCTCAGTCTCATTGGCTTCCGCCAAAAGGCAGCTTTGTGATTGCTTGAGTTTGTTCCCTCCACAATGTATCTTTTCCTAGCCAGTCCTCTGTCCCTATAAATGTAGCTTCCTTCTCCTCAGTTGGCTGGTCTGGTTTTGCCTGAATAAAGAGCTGTTACATGAAGAAGCTGTCTCCTGCCTGCTATGTCAGAGAGCTGAAATCACTTGCTGAAATCACTGACCCCACGCTACAACATATCAAACCTCAAAAGAAAATAGATGTAAGATCAGCTGTTTAAAACCAGTATCATAGGAGCCATCTCCTAGGGACCGAGGTCCCTTCAGCTCCCCCAATATAATATTTGAGGGGGCTGGGCACCCCTAAAGTTGATGGGCATTGCCATTCAAATAGTGTGTGTGCACCACATCATGTGATTGATTATGTGGGGTGGGGCTTACCTGCCCACCCCCCGAATACCTTATTCAAGTTGGTGCCCCTGACCAATACACATAATGAAATTGCATCTGAGGTTGGAGAAGGCTGCCTTCTGTGGTCAGTCTTTGAGGGCGTGCTGCAAAAAATCAAATCAAAATTTATTATACGGTCACAGACCAGGTTAACACATACAGGTAGTCAAGAAAACATAACACAGGAATAACAAGGATAGGTTCAAAACGGTTTGTGCATGACGGCGATTTAAAATTGAGAACATAGTGAAGTTAGATATTCGCCTTTGCCTGCATATTGGCTTTGGGAGACTCTTGGTTCCTGCGTCTCATGGCAGAAACACAGAATTTGGCAACGTTGCTCGTAATTTCAGGAACCTTGTCTTCTAGCAAGGCTCTCATCTGTTGGAGATCTGGTTCATTTTTAAACTTTTGTAGGACAGGGGCAATAAAGGTCACGCGTAGGTCCTCATAATAGCTACAATGCAGCAATACATGCAGGTTTGTTTCCACTTCCGATGAGCCACATGGGCAGACACGTGACTCATACGGTTTGCCCTCATACCTGCCTAACAGCAAGGCAGAGGGTAGTACGTTAAATCTGGCCAGGGTAAAGGAATGTCTGTACTTAGGTATTTGTAAATTGACCAGATAATTTGCAGGTGAAAACCCTCTCCCAAGGTCTCTTATTGTGGCATGTTTGTCCATTTTGCCCATGTGACATTGCAGCTCTACATCCCTAATGCGTTGGAGCACTAGACTTTTGGCTCTCTCGTATCCTGCTGCTATCAGGTACTGCGGGGAGAATCCCAAGCTTCTTATCTTTTCGAACAAGGAGGCTTTCCAGTTAGAATGAAAGGTGTCTAAGAGTGTTAGTGGTGCCAGACCAGCCGGGAAGAAAATGAGTTTTAACCAGTAGTGTATCTTTAGATTCCACAACCATGCATTAATAGGTGGTTGTCCGACTTCTAAGCGGACAGCTATATTAGATACACACGGGGGGATCCCCAAAAGACAGCGATAGAATTTAGTTTGAAATGCCTCCATAGGCGCAAAGTTTTTAAACTGCAAACCTGGGATCCATAGAGGGCGTGCTGCTTCAACATGTCTTGTGACCAAATGATGTTTGCCCCGACCGCCCCCCAACATAACAATGAAACTACACCTGTGAGTCCAACTGGCTGCCAAACAGGCAAGTAAGGCCACAGTTGGGCGTGAGATGCAGAAGTGGCAAACAAACCCATGTTGCTGCAGTGTCTAGTTTCTAGATCCCAGTTCCTTATTCCTAGATGCTGGTTCCTTATTCAACACAGAGATGAAGTTTGCATGCCCCGAACCACAAAGTAACCTGTGGGCTACTCCAGGTCGTACTGTTGTGATTTGTCCAGGGAAACGGGAACAACGGGCATGCTCCCTGCTGGCCCAAACACCTCCGGCCGAACTGCCGGTCGAACTTCAAACCCCTGGAACAGCAGCAGAAACCAGAGACCTAGCTCCAGAAAGCTAAGCACTCTTGTACAGTCCATTCAGCAGCAGAAGATGCACTACAGAGGCTGGCATGAGCGTTATATACAAGCATTTATTAGGCGAACATGAGGACAAAAGAATGCCCACGTGCAGTCACCTCCATGTTCGGAAAACGAAATAATAATAATAATAATAATTTATTATTTGTACCCCGCCCATCTGACCGGGTCCCCCCAGCCACTCTGGGGGGGAAAGTACAGACTGAAGAAAGGAAGTTCCCAGCAGCACACTGGAACACTATACAGACATGTGACAAGCTTCCATCCTCAGTCTGTTATTAAGGTGGAATGGGAATTACAACACGTACACCCTCCATGATGTGACGTCAGCGGTCTCTCCAGCCCAAAGTATTCTTTTTGTGCAGCAGGCATTCACACATGTTGCCCCCAGGTTGCACTTAGGAATAGGGAACTGTGCATTTGCAACCTGAAATAAGCTTTGGGTCACCTCAGATCACAGACCCACGTCATTGGGAGGTTGTGCTTTTGGACAAATTGCTCTCAAGCTTGTGGCACAAGAGGTCAGTGCACCTGGCTGTTAACCAGTTGGTTGTGGGCAGGATTCTTCTATTGCAGGGGGTTGGACTGGATGACCCTTGGGGTCCCTTCCAACTCTACAATTCTATGATTCTATGCTTCTACGACTGGCAAGGGGTTCTTCAGTGCTGCTGTGGCCCTCAGACACTGCCTAGCCTGGCAGACCATTGACACTCCATCTTCCCTAAGCAGCCAGATGGGTGGGATATAAATTTTATTACTTAATTAATAGGTAATAATTAATGGATAATAATAATAATAATAGTAATAATAATAATAGTAATAATAATAATTTTTTACTTATACCCCACCCTTCCCAGCCAAGACCGGGCTCAGAGCGGCTAACACCAACAAAATCACAACAGAACATACAAAACAATCAATTAAAATGCAGGTTAAAATACAATTTAAAGTTTAACATGCAGCCTCATTTTTAAGTAGCCCACCAATCAATCCATAAAGGAATGAAACATCAGGGTTAAACTGAAACCAACCCAAAGGCCAGGTGGAACAGCTCTGTCTTGCAGGCCCTGCAGAAAGATGCCAAATCCCGCAGGGCCCTGGTCTCTTGTGACAGACCGTTCCACCAAGTCGGGGCCAGTACTGAGAAGGCCCTGGCCCTAGTTGAGGCCAGCCTAGCATCCTTGTGGCTCAGGACCTCCAAAATAATATTATTTGAGGACCTTACGGTCCTACACGGGGCATACCAGGAGAGGCGGTCCCTTAGGTACGAGGGTCCTAGGCCAGATGTTGTCAGCTTAATGGATGGGCTTAACTTTTGAACCAGAGAATTTTAACATTTTAACCAGAAACGCAATACCTGCGGCCAGAGAGAATTCTGGGATGGTTCTAATGGGGCAGCCACAGAGGGGCATAGTCATTTGCTGGTGCCAGGAGATGTAAACTTCAATTGCTTATTCAGGCTACTTGGAACGAGGAAACAATTTCAAGACAAACAACGCCTCACATTGTTTCCCGATTCCCAGTTCCTTCTCCCCAGGGTGGCCACTTTCTTGTGCTGGGTGGAGGACGGGGAGAAAACAGTACATTGCTGAGCCCTCAAACCCAACCTTACTTTATTGCAACATAAGTAAACGGAGGGGAAAGTCCACTGCAAAAACATTCCAGTGTTGCAGAGGGTTGGACTATGTGATCCTCACGCTCCCTTCTATGATTCTACGTTTGTGAGAGCATTTCCTTTAGAACACACCCTCTATAGGAAACATACATATCACAGGCTATTTATTCTCTAGCCAGCCACTTTCTTTTTTCTTTTTTCTTTCTTTTTTGCTTTATCTTTTTTTTTCCAAAATTTTTTTAACAAATAAGAACAAACATCAAAATACATCAAGAAACAATAAAAAAGAAAACATTAATAACCATAAAAACAAACATACATCCTTTTAACCTAATCCTCCTTCCTTTTCATTGTGGGTTGACTTCCTCCTGTCCTCCCTTCCTGCGTTCCTTGTATATAATCTTTAGTAATTTCTTGACATCATTTAAAAACCTCTTTAATTAATTAACCTTGATATCTCTTCTATATAATAATACTAATAATTCTTTTATTTGTACCCCGCCCATCTGGCCGGGTCTCCCCAGCCACTCTGGGCGGCCTCCAACAGATATAAAAATACATTAAAATATCACAAGTTAAAAACTTCCCTAAATAGGGCTTCCCTAACTTCCCTAAATATCTAAAATCATTATCATTAATTCCAACAATCATAATCCTTATATCTATCTTCTACTTCTACAGCCTCATTTGTCTTCCAGCTTATTTCTACTCTTTAATCTTACAATACTTTTTAAAATATAATTTAAATTTCTTCCAATCTTCTTCCACCGCTTCCTCCCTCTGGTCACGAAGTTTCCCGGTCAACTCAGCAAGTTCCATATAGTCTAGCCAGCCACTTTCTACAACCATCTGTCAGTCCAGGACCTCACCATCTCTCATCCAACCATAGTCCTTGAAGGCACTTACTCAACCCAGATTTTTTTCCATGCATGGAGAGACCTCCTTGCACCTTATCTGGAGTTGTTTCTCGTTCTAACAGTCAGTGTTACGTTCCTCCTAAACTGATTCTTTCCAGTTTGGGTAGGCAGGTCTCACTCTTACACAGAGACACCGGCCTCACTGATAAAGGGTTTCACAGAATATCAGCTGCAAGAAGAAATTCTACTGCCAGGGGCGTAGGAAGTGGGGGGCGGTGGGCTGCCCCAGGTTCCATCATGGAGGGGGTGACAAATTATCATGGAACAATACTGCCCTACTAGGGCGGTTCATTAAAAACGTGGTTGTTGTTTTTTTAAAAAAAATGCCTGCTCCAAAGGTCTTATCTTACTACACTAGGGATTATATAGCTATATATGAAATTTCATGCATATCAGTTAATATCTTGACCCTCCTCCATGAAAATAGCTGTTTACTTGGCCGTTTTCCTATTCCAATTCAGTGGAGCACTTACTGTTCCCAACCCTAACCCTGCGGAAAGCCATCTAATTACACTTTAATTTGATTTTGACATGTTTTTAGGAGGCAATTTAATTATTGTTTGATTTTATACCAATGTTATGTATCTGATGATAGCCGCCCTGAGCGCGACATTGGCAGGGGAGGGCGGGATATAAATAAACATTTATTTTTACTTATTATTATTAACGTAAAACCATTTTTGCAGGCAAAAAAATAAAATAAAAAATCAATGTGTGTGGGGGGGTAACAAGAAATTTTCCGCATCGGGTACCACCTGACCTTCCTACGCCTTTCCTACGTACCTTCCTACGTACCTTTCCTACGTCTACTGCCAAAAGGTTTCTCCTAATATTCAACCAAAATCTACCCTCCCCTGACTTAAACTCATTAGTTTCGATTTCAACCCAAGATACACAAAATTGTGTGCAATTTTGCCTAACATACACATGTTCGGGGTGCTATTTTCATGAATATACGGACTTTTAGGTATGCTTTACCCCGGTATAGTCGTTTTTGTACACATTACATGGCTAGGGAATTGCATTGCAGAATGAATTCAGAAAAGTGAAAATCTTGAATGACAGCTTTCAGTTTGATCATTTTGCCTTTGCAGCCAATTTGAACTGGATTTCTCCCCATCCCTACCCGAACCAGACAGGCAGACCAGTTGAGAGGCCTGGGAAACAGCCTAAAATTGTTTCCTGTGAATTTATCATTCCTGGTAGCTGGAGCTCCTCTATCACTTCCTCAAGCAGGATAAGAGAGGCTGTCATCTCCGTGTGGTTTCCCCTAGGAAATGAGCACAACCTTTTTTGTTTAGTTTTAGATTCCAGTGACCCCGCGAGCTAAGAATAACTGGAGCAGCCGAAGGAGACAGGCCTCGCTGAGCTGTTTGCTTTGTGAATCTTCGCTCAGAGCATGTGTGCGCAGGTTCGCATCTCATTACGAAAACCATGTCCTTATGAAACCTCAGGCAAGACATCTTGGGGCAGAACAAGAAAGGATGATTCTATTCTGCAGTTCAGTCAGAAAGTAAGATGCCAAATGCTGCTGTTTCTGCTACACAGATGATTCTTCAGCTCAATAAGGCAAACGCCACCCACTCTCCTCGGCACGGCTCCAGAGCAAAAATATGATTTTTTTAGCTGCATTTGACTTAGAACCTTACCACATAGAAGTTTTCAACCTTTTTGAGTCCACACCTCCCTTGACCAACTATATTTCTTCTGCGGCTCCCCTGTGGGGCTCAGGAGCCCAGTTAAGTCACCCCCTGCCTGCAGAGCCAGCAGCCCCTCACCCAGGGCTGGATTTAGGTCTGATGAGGCCCTAAGCTACTGAAGGTAATGGGGCCCTTTATATGTCCAGCTGTCCTTTGTCAACAACAAATTTTCACCGTTTTTTTGTTGAATATATGCTATATAGGCCTAATAGGGTCCATAAAGGTAAAGGTAAAGGGACCCCTGACCATTAGGTCCAGTCGCGGATGACTCTGGGCTCATCTCGCTTTACTGGCTGAGGGAGCAGGCGTTTGTCCACAGACAGTTTTTCTGGGTCATGTGGCCAGCATGAGTAAGCCACTTCTGGCGAACCAGAGCAGCGCACGGAAATGCTGTTTACCTTACCGCCGGAGTGGTACCTATTTATCTACTTGCACTTTGACATGCTTTCGAACTGCTAGGTTGGCAGGAGCAGGGACCGAGCAACGGGAGCTCACCCCGTCGCGGGGATTCGAACCGCCAACCTTCTGATCGGCAAGCCCTAGGCTCTGTGGGTGGGTCCTCCATGATGTTGGTTAATCACCCTTTTAAGCCTGTCTAAACTAATAATTTAGTTTAGGGCCTAGGGCTTGCCGATCAGAAGGTCGGCGGTTCGAATCCCCAAGATGGGGTGAGCTCCCGTTGCTTGGTCCCTGCTCCTGCCAACCTAGCAGTTCGAAAGCACATCGAAATGTAAGTAGATAAATAGGTACCACTCCAGCAGGAAGGTAAACGGCGTTTCCGTGTGCTGCTCTGGTTTGCCAGAAGCGGCTTAGTCATGCTGGCCACATGACCTGGAAGCTGTACGCCGGCTCCCTCGGCCAATAAAGCGAGATGAGTACCGCAACCCCAGAGTCGTCCGCGACTGGACCTAACGGTCAGGGGTACCTTTACCTTTACCTACTAATAATAGGTGGTTGGTGTCCTTTACCTTTACCTTTAGTACCTGCCAATAGATGGCAAGGGTAGGGAGAATGCAGGGCCCCCAATCCACACACAGTGAACCGGGCTCAGGAACAGGTAGATAGCCGTGTTGGTCTGTCATAGTCAAAACAAAATTAAAAAAAAATTTCTTCCAGTAGCACCTTAGAGACCAACTAAGTTTGTTCTTGGTATGAGCTTTCGTGTGCATGCACACTTCTCCAGATACACTGAAACAGAAGTCACCAGACCCTTATATATAGTGAGAGGGTGGGGAGGGGTATTACTCAGAGGGGTGGTGGTGGGAATGGGTGATAGGCTGATAGCTGTGGTAAACCTGTTGATGACTGTTAACAACTGCAATTAGTCTTACAGGAAAAAGCAAGGGGTGAGAAGGTTAAAAATAGCTTTGTCATGTATAATGAGATAAGAATCCAATGTCTTTGTTCAGACCAGGTCTCTCCATGGTTTTAAGCTTGGTAATGAGTTGCAATTCAGCAACTTCTCTTTCCAGTCTATTTCTGAAATTCCTTTGCAATAAGACAGCTACTTTGAGATCTTGTATAGAGTGTCCTGGGAGATTGAAGTGCTCTCCTACTGGTTTCTCTGTCTTGTGATTCCTGATGTCAGGAAATCCTGTTTGCTCCCCTGCTTTCTGATGCCACGAGACTTTTGGGTGTTTATGCTGCAAAAGACTAACACGGCTACTCCTCTGGAAGTAAATTAATGGTGACCTTAAGGTTGCCAGCTTTAACCCACTCGCCCGCCAACCTCCGACACGGCCGCTGTGCCTTTGACAACAGGGACGCAAATAGCAGCTGGGCATATTCCTTGTACAGGCAAAGCTTCATGCATCAGCAAAAGGGCAGAAACATCATTAACCAAAGTACATTACACTGAAGTCACCCGGAGAGGGGGTTTGCACCAGTCCTCCTCAGTCCCACTGATTTGTCAAAGAGGCCGTGCCTGTACAAAACTTCAGCATCCCTTCTGCTTTACTGAGCTAACGGCAACTTATGGGGGAGGAGGGAGAAGGATTTAGAGCTGGAAAAATGCAAAGCAAGAACATTTTAAACACCCTCTCCCACAAAGCCTCCTCTGCAGCCTTCGAAGCAGCCCTGTGAGTCTGCAAACGGCTATTGAACTAAAAACCGGCAGAGCTCCTGATCTCTAACCTCCAGCCCTGTATCTAAGTTTGCTCTGAATAGGGGCATCCCAGGCCTATCAGCCTGTCTGGCGGCCCCAGCCCTGGCGCAAACAAATCCTTTATGGGCGGGGACGAAGAGATAAGGCATGCGAATTGCACATTCCAGTACAGAGCAAAGAGAGCTGGAAACAAGAGCTGGGATTGTGAATTCGGGTGCAAACAGAGATGCGTCAGTGGCACCACCCCAGGATCGGGCCGGCTATGACGGTGACTCAGAGAGGAGGCTTGAGTCATGGTTCCTGTTTGGTGTGAGGGACTAGAAAAGCAGTAGGCAAGCGGGTTGCGGAAAAATTCGCTGCATTAGAGGGTTTCCCCCCACCCCTTTGGCTTACGGTAATTCAAACTAAGGTCTCCTACAGATTGTCAAGCCTTTTGCAGGAGGGATCCAGTCGCATACAGGAAATGTAGGCTTGCACAGTGAAAGTCGATTAAAGTAGGGTTGCTTGCACACCATATTTATAATGCACATTTAAAGCGCCTTCCCCCTCCCTAACCCTGGGAACTGCAGATTGTTAAAGGTCCTGGGAATTGTAATTCTGTGAGGGGTTAAACCACCATTCCCAGGGTTTTGGGGGGATGTTTTAAATGTATGGTGTGTACACAGCTATAGTACAAGCTCCCCATAAGATTTGTATAAGCAACTCAAGATGAATGCTCAATAAACAGGTCATCTGCAGGAGCCTTAGGGCTGTCAACTGCTTAAAGAAACCTTTCAACCCGGTGCTATGTATATTTACTGAGAAGCAAGCCTTGCTGAGTTTGATGGGGCTCACACCCAGGTAAGCATGCACAGCAGTGTTTCTCAAGCTTGGGTCCCTAACTGTTGTTGGACTACAACTCCTATCATCCCTAACTAGCAGGGCCAGTGGTCAGGGATGATGGGAGTTGTAGTCCAACAGCAGTCGGGGACCCAAGTTTGAGAAACACTGGGGTATAGGACTGCAGCCACACAGCAGCCTTTTGGTCCCTGTATCCCTGCTAAATGAGGCCCCTATTTGTACCTAAATCTATGGGGGGGGGGTTGCCTTTTGGCATACTTTGTTAAAATGCTGTTACTGGAGTTGGCGTGAGTTGCAAAAAACATCTTCTTCCGTGGGACATCTAGAAGCAACATTTCCCAGTGTGGAGTGCAGATGGACCTGCTCTCTAGTGCCCATGTGCATAAACCACACACCTAACAACGTCAGGAACGTTCCAGCGTGAAACCGTTGAGCCCCAACTCATTGCAAAAGTTTGATTTCGTCAACTCTGGGCTGAATCAAGATAATGGGAGGGCTATCCCACAGCAGGCTGTTAATTGGCTTTCCGCTGTCAATTTGTTTGTGCTGTCAGTCATCCACCTTGGTTTCAGAATGGTCACTGTACTTAGGCTACATACTGAGGTTGCAGCTTTCACGTATTTATCACAGTCTGTTATTTCTACACTTCATTTCTCCAACGCCACTGCTCACCACCCCCCTGCCCTTCAACAATGTGTGGGTAGGCATGCATGTGCATGTATATAGCCAACGCCAATCTACATGAACCACTTTATACTGTCGGGCTCCATATAATGCATTTTCCCATGTCTCTAACACCACAGTTCCACTAATAATAGCAGTTTTTCCTCTTCTTTTTTTTAATATAATTTTTATTAATTTTTGCACAAATTTTCCAACATAACAACTCCAAAGCAACATAAGAAATCTTTGGCTATCACAGCCTAAGACTTCCTTCAACCCCTTCTAATGGTTTTCTAAATTTCTTTCTGGTTTTGCATTTTATTACTATGCTTATTGCTATAAACCCAAGCTTACATCAGCTAATCTTAGTCCTTTTCAGAATAAATTATAAAGTCCTCCTTACAAAAACTTCTTGTAACAATAATAGTAGTTTTTTCAGCCCCTTCTCTTTCCTCAGCTCGTGGATGAAGAAATTGCCCTCAAGTTGGGTGGAAGCCATGAGTCACAGGATTCTCGCACCCGTGCCAACAGCTGCTGCACTTAATGCACGAGTCTTGCCTAATCCCAGCTAAGCCGTGAGATCATCATTTCCACATAAACTTACATGTTTATTCACTGAAACCTTTTGTTTTCACTTCCCTTTTCTCTCTCTCTCTCCCCCATCCCCACGACCAAAGAAAAAAATTGGTCAGATAGATAGTTCTGTTTCATTTGGCCACCGGAGGCCCAATCAGAGCCATCTTTCCCATAGGGTTTAGTGGTGCGTCGCGCCAGGGCGCTGGCCTCTCAGGGGCGCTCTAGCAAGTGGGGGAGCTGAGTGGCTTTGCCGGTGGCCTCCCCTTTCCCTGTACGCATGCCAGCTGCGCCCTGCCAACTATATGGCTGGTGGGCGCAGCTTCCTTCCCAAGCCGCCGTGGGAGGAGAGCAATCCCCGCAGAGGCTTAGGATGGAAGCTGCGCCCTACTAACCATATGGCTGGCGGGCACGCAGTTTCCCTCCCAATCCTCTGCGGGGATTACTCTCCCACAGTGGCATAGGGGAGGGTTGTGCCCCCCGATGACTGGCAGTGCACAGCGTCCGTCCCCCACAGACTATCTGTTCACAATTATGACAAATAAAGGCTTGACATCTCTCGCTTTGCATGTCATGAGTCTATCTCATATGTTAGTTTCACCTTTTAAATTGAATTCCTGAAATAAATGAACTTTTCCACGATATTCTAATTTTTTGAGTATCACCTGTACACGGGAAAATGCGGTAGTCCTCTCCCCCACACTTTCACAGACCGTAGATTATTCAATGGCCAAAGGCCTGGGTAAAAGGGAATCTTTTTGCCTGGTGCCTAAAGACATGCAATGATGGTGCCAGGCGAGCCTCTCGAAGGAGAGCGTTCCATAGTTGGGGAGCCATCACAGAAAAGACCTGTTCTCTTGTTGCCGCCCTCCAAACCTCTCTGGGGTGGGGGACATAGAGAAGGGCCTCAGATGACAAGCACAGGGTCTGGGTCGGTTCACACGGGGGAAGGCGGTCCTTAAGGTATTGAGGTCCTGAGCCATGTAAGGCTTTATAGTTCAACACCTACGATTGTGTGGTCCAGAATTAAAGCGATTATCCACCTGATGTAACTAACACGCTATGGCTCTCTCACCTTTTGTGCCGTAGGAACATAGGAAACTGCCTTGTACTGAGTCAGATCATTGATCCATTCAGCTCAGTACTGTCTACACTGACTGGCAGCCGTTCTCCAAGGTTATAGGCAGCGGTCTCTTTTCCAGCCCTACCTAGAGATGATGAGGGTTGAACCTGCGACTTTCTGCATGCAGAGCAGATGCTCTTCCACTGAGCCACGGCCCTTCTCCAAGGAAATGGCCACGATGACTCTTTCCAGTTAGCTCAGTGGGCTAGAGCACGGTGCTGCTAACACCAAGGTCGTGGGTTCGAACCCCTTACGGGCCACCCGCATATTCCTGCATTGCAGGGGGTTGGACTAGATGATCCTTGGGTCCCTTCCAACTCTATAGTTCTGTGATTCTATGATAACCTTTGAAAAGCATCTGAGAATACTTCCGATTATAAATCTCTGTAGAGCACAAACTGTGGTCCACGATGATGGAGCCACGCGGTGACTTTCCAGAGTCAGACTGCACCCATTTCTGTATCTTTGCTTATTATGTTTGGATAGTAAATAAAGCCTCAATAACAAAGCACAGAGCATCTTCCTTTTTTGAGAAGGCTAATAATCTCATCTTAGCTGCTCAGACGTCACCCTTTTGGTTTACAATCAAACATGACGTCTCTCTCTCTCCTTCCAGAACAGGCATAATTCATAAGCCTTCTGCCCTTTTGTTCACTCTCCAGCTGACAAGCAGAGGCAGCCCTTTGTCAAACGGAGGGCCCAGCGCTTTAAAAGACTTGCCTTGTATGCAGAAGAGGCCCGTTGTTTACATCTGCTCCCGCCTAACACCGAAGACCTTTTGACACATCCATCTCTCTCTCTCTTTCCTTCCCCCACCCCTGCCCCGCTGTGTAACCCCTCCCTGGAAGCCAAACATTCGGTTTGACACCCACTCACAAAGGAGAACTGTCTGGTGTGTTTACACCAAACGTTGGCTTCATTTAGGAAAAGCTGGCAAAGGGACAAAGTGACGCAAAGGACTGGCAGCATAGAGTTCAGGGCCAGTTGCCTCTACTCCAGTTCTGGCAGAAAGAGATAGATTGGTGAGAAGGGATAGAAGCATAAAGGTAAAGGTAAAGGGACCCCTGACCATTAGGTCCAGTCGCGGATGACTCAGGGTTGTGGCGCTCATCTCGCTTTATTGGCCGAGGGAGCCGGCGTACAGTTTCCGGGTCATGTGGCCAGCATGACTAAGCCGCTTCTGGCGAACCAGAGCAGCGCACGGAAACGCTGTTTACCTTCCCGCCGGAGCGGTACCTATTTATCTACTTGCACTTTGGTGTGCTTTCGAACTGCTAGGTTGGCACGAGCAAGGACTGAGCAATGGGAGCTCACCCTGTCGTGGGGTTTCGAACCGCCGACCTTCCGATCGGCAAGCCCTAGGCTCTGTGGTTTAACGGAAGAGAGCTGCGGGAGAGCTGCTTCTGCAAATTCCAAATATCTTGGAACCACCACTGTAACTTGGAGCAAGGTTTTCTGGTGCCACTTCCCTTGTCCCGTCGAACTATTATGACAGGCACTGTAGTTTCTGGAAACAACACAATGTGTTTTTGCTCTGACAGACCTTCCCAACTTGATGAATACAGACATGGATATCTACTTGGCATTGGGTTTTTTCATCTGCTGCTATTTTCTGTCTCGTTTTAAACTAGTTGGGATTTGTAGCTGTTTTTGTTGCATGCTGTACATCGCCTGGAGACACGTGTGGAAGGCGATTGATAAATATTAGTGTAAATAACATACAAAAATACATTGTTCTAAGGAAAGCTGCTTCTAAAAATGTGTACAGAGTGGCTGGGGAAACCCAGCCAGATGGGCAGAGTATAAATAATAAAGTTGTTGTTGTACTACATTGGGCAGAATTGCAGACAAAAATGTGTAAATTGTGAGAAATGAACATTAATACACTGGTTAATTTTCAAATGGGACGCGGGTGGCGCTGTGGATTAAACCACAGAGCCTAGGGCTTGCCGATCAGAAGGTTGGCGGTTTGAATCCCCGCGACGGGGTGAGCTCCCGTTGCTCGGTCCCTGCTCCTGCCCACCTAGCAGTTCGAAAGCATGTCAAAGTGCAAGTAGATAAATAGGAACCGCTCCTGTGGGAAGGTAAACGGCGTTTCCGTGCGCTGCTCTGGTTCGCCAGAAGCGGCTTAGTCATGCTGGCCACATGACCTGGAAGCTGTACACCGGCTCCCTCAGCCAATAATGCGAGATGAGCGCCGCAACCCCAGAGTCGGTCACGACTGGACCTAATGGTCAGGGGCCCCCTTTACCCCTTAATTTTCAAGATGCTTTTTTAAAAAAAAAATTGCAGTCCATTGTGGAAATGTGGCACTTAACCGGGAGCAAGCTACATTGAACACATTGGGGCATACTTTTCATTAGGTATGTGCACTTTAAAACCTCAATGCAGGAGACACTGCACAAATGCCATTGAGGCATAATTTGATCCTGCATCCAACCTGGAGTTTGCTTTTTTCTTTTCTTTTTATGCAAACACAGCAGAATTGCATGTTCCTTGTAAACTAACCCGCCTCCCCCAGTCACCTGAATGACAACGGACCTTTTCTGAAGAGAGAATTCCCAACCTTCAGGTCCATGTTTTCAGCACCATTTATTCACAAAATTCATTCACAAAATTCATCAAACAGGAATGTTTGGCAAAAGCTCTTGGTGCTGTGGAAGCGGAGGCTGAGCTGCAGCTCCTCCCGCATGTGATTCTGTAGCAGGCCAGGTGTTTTATTCCGTGTTTCTGCAATCACATCAGGAAAGAAAGAAGAAATCTGGGCATCTCAGGCTGCACAGGTGGAAAAAGGGAGCAGGGAATTTCTGTGGCTGTACTGTAGTTTGTATGACAAGCCACACTTGCTATACAATCTATCCCCCCACCCTTGCCATTGCAGCCAAGAGATATTGGGTATAAGGAATTTCGCATGCCTCCAATAAGCAAAGGGCAAGGCGGAAACTAACAGATAATCAGGGAAAACACACTTTGTGGTTTCCCACAAAACCGTCAAATTCTTCCCCTTCCTTTCCTGCTCTCCCTCCCTCTCTCCTGCAGGCAACCATAACAAACCATCTTTGCATATGCATAGAAATTGGAAGTACAGTGGTACTGTGGAAGTCAAACAGAATCCATTCTGGAAGTCAAACAGAATCCGTTCTGGAAGCCCATTCGACTTCCAAAACATTCAGAAACCAAAGCGCGGCTTCCGATTGGCTGCAGGAAGCTCCTGCAGCCAATCAGAAGCCGCGTTGGATGTCCGGGTTCCAAAGAACGTTTGCAAACCGGAACACTCACTTCTGGGTTTGCGGCGTTCGGGAGCCAAAAAGTTTGATTCGCAAGGTGTTCTGGATCCAAGGTACGACTGTAAATAACTTTTTTTAAAAAACCGATGGGACCTGTGTGCGTTTTATTTACTCTTTTTAAGCAATGTTAGTGGCGTGTGAATGAGACGGAACAGGGGGTGGAGAAGCATTATCAGAGGTCAAGGAAATATTGCAGGCAGGCAAAAACAGTCAAAGAGGATGTGATACAAGACCAGTGAGGGGTGTGGCCTGGAAAGAGAGGGTGTGGCTAAAGAGGGGGTGTGGCCCAGGAACAGTCCCAAGAGCCAGCAGAGAGGCCTGGAGAGCTCCTCCCCCCCCCAAATAAAGCACTGATTACATCCTATGTTCGCAACTTGTTCCAGGTGTAGAATTGTATTTGTATATACAGGCCACCCCAGCACAAGGAACATGGAGTACTCATTTTTCATCTGCTGGTGTGCCTTCACCTGCTTGCAAACCACCACCCCAAAAAACCCCTCATAAAATAGATTCCAGACACCTGGGATCTGCTCTAGGCTACTGGTAGCATCAGCATCTTAAAATGCAGGTTTATTAATTATGCCCAGCAGATGTTATTTAATCCTGTGGGAGTGCAGATGGCGCATAAAGAGGAAGAAGCCCTGATAACCCGAAGGACTCTGTATCTGAATCTCTGTCCGTCACCTTTAGATTCTCTGTTACAGGAAATGAAATCTTGGCAAGAGCTTCGCATCTCCAAGCTAGGAAGCATTTGCTCCCAGCCTCCCGGCCTTTGTGCCAAAGAACATTTACAAGTGGATTATGCTACAAATCTGCGTTTCAGAAGTGCTATTGTACGATTTTACTCAGCTCTTCACTTCAGACGGAACCTGGGCTTGATGAGCACTCCATAATATTATAGGAAAAGGACATAAAACATGAGTCATCCAACGAGCACTAGAAAAACCCAATTCACAGAGCCAAGTGTGATGTGGAGACTCAGAACTTCCTCCGAACGCAAACTAATTAACGAAGTCCCAAGGGTTCCAAGTCAAAGGCTCTCCAAGATTTTGCCTTTTGATCTGTCTTCAAGCCTGAAGTGCATAACCAAACACTACTGTACGTTTCCCAGTACGTTTCTGAACACAATTCAAAGTGTTGGTGCTGACCTTTAAAGCCCTAAATGGCTTCGGTCCAGTATACCTGAAGGAGCGTCTCCACCCCCATCGTTCAGCCAGGTCCAGTGCCGAGGGCCTTCTGGCGGTTCCCTCCTTGCGAGAAGTGAGGTTACAGGGAACCAGACAGAGGGCCTTCTCGGTAGTGGCACCCGCCCTGTGGAATGCCCTCCCACGAGATGTCAAAGAGATAAACAACTACCAGACTTTTATAAGACACCTGAAGGCAGCCCTGTTTAGGAAAGTTTTTAATGTTTAATAGATTATTGTATTTTAATGTTCTGTTGAAAGCCGCCCAGAGTGGCTGGGGAAACTCAGCCAGATGGGCGGGGTACAAATAATAAATTATTATTATTATTATTATTATTATTATTATTATTATTATTATTATTGATTGTATTATTTGTAATAATACAAACCTGATTTGTAAAACAGAAAGGTTATGCTGGGACCTAACTGCCACACCCCCTCCTCCCTACAGTTTCCCTATACTCTTGTTCAGGGCTTACATATTAGCAAGGATTTTGAACCAGTATTGCTATGTCATTCCAGCATCAGCCCTCCAAAGCTTCATAGAGTTGGAAAGGACCCTGAGGATCATCTAGTCCAGTGTTTCCCAAACTTGGGTTTCCAGCTGGCTTTGGACTACAATTCCCATCATCCCTGACCACTAGGGATGATGGGAGTTGTAGTCTGAAACCAGCTGGAGACCAAGTCTGGGAAACACTGATGTAGTCCAACCCTCTACAATGCAGGAATATGCATTTGTCCCATATGGGGATTGAACCTGCAACCTTGGCGTTATCAGCACCACACTCTAACCAACTGAGCTATCCAGGCTCAGTTGTTCTACTGCAACTCTCATCATCAGTCCCAGGCAGCCAAGGGTCAGAGATTATGGGAGTTGCAGTCCAGCAACATCAGGAGGGCACCAGGTTGAGGAAGGTTGGTTTAGATCACATGTGAGCCATCTGTGGCTCAGGGGGCTTCACAGATGCACAAACTTCCATTACTAGAAATGCAAAAATCTCGCTGATTGTTTTTTCTCTGCCTCCCCCGTTCCGGTTTGGTGTGCATGTAATTTATTTGTCTGCAGGCTTTGGGGAACATCAATGATCATTCAGGTAGAAATACCATACATCACAATGGAGAAGACTGTGACTAGGTGATTTGTTGCGTGCCTGCTCAAATCCCATCTGCACTATACATTTAAAGCAGTATCATACCACTTTTAAAAGTCATGGCTTCCCCCAAAGAATTATGGGAACTATATCTTCTTAAAGGTGTTGAGAGTTGTTAGGAGACTCCTATCTCCCTCAAGGAGCAAACATTTCCAGAGGGGTTTAACAATCAATCTCTTTCCCTAGGAAGTCTGGAAACTGTACCTCCTTGAGAGGAACAGGGGTCGCATAATGACTCTCACCAGGTTTAACAAACTACATTTCCCAGGGTTCCTTGTGGGGGCAGCCATGACTGTTTTAATGCACCATGATACTTCTTTGAATATACAACACAGATGGGGCCTCAGCCTCATAGAATGGTGGAAACCCCAAGAGTCATCGTGTCCAACCCTCTGCAATGCAAGATATCTAGATGCTGTTGATGGACAACTTCAAATTCTCTTCTTATGTATCTTTCAACTGGTCTTAGACCAGGCAGCCCTACCAACAGAGGATTGCTTGAAATAGAGGACTGTCCTCTGTGGAATAGGACATTTGGCCACTCTGAATGATAAAGGCCTACCTCTCATTGAAGTAGGAAAAACTGTGTTTGGGGTGTACCCAGGGGCAGATCTCCTGTGAAACTAATGGAGCTTAAGCTTCAGGACCCCAAATCCTGGAGGGGCCCCAGAATCAACTTTAGTCCACGTTGCTTAAAATATTGGGGTCTAGTAGACCCAATAGGAGTGGTCCAACTCAAACTGATTAATTTCAACAATCCCAAAGTTCGAGAGTCAGTAGCACAGATGTTGTAAAGGTTTGGTAATCTGTCGTGAAACAACCTCAATGAAGAAGATAGCAGTGGTGACCCAGACCTGGTTTCTGCTTGTGAAGGGGCCCCTATGACAGTTCGAGCATCAAGACCCCACAAAATGTAGGTCCACCACTGGCTGTACCATTTCACAATGCGGGTGGGGAGTCCTGCAGCTGAACACTTCTCCATATGAAGGGTCCGAATAGACCATCTGGCCAAGATCAGCCAGTGAGCTTCATGGTTGAGTGGGGATTCGAACCCAAGTCTCCCAGGTCCTCATCCAACACACCAAACACTGCACCACACTGGCTCTCAGTAGACCGTTGCCCTTTCCTGCTTCATGTTAGTTTCCCCCACAGTCCATAATCAGCAGCTGGAGCACTTTACAATCTCACTGTACATTGTACGGGAACAATGCAGTACAATTCATCTTTGATATTTTCTGTGAGCGGGCAGCAGCAAAAGGCTGATAGGAGGCAACACACCCTGTACTCAAATGGCTCCGCCAATCTGAGATTTAGAATATGTACACACATTATAAACAAGTGCGTGCAAAATTACTGCAGAGTTCACACACCCTCTTGGTAACCAGAGGCATGGGAGGAGAGTTACAATTTTTTAAAAAACAAAGCACTGGTTGTTTCTGGAATGAAATACCATGAAAAATACAAAGGAAAATTCAAGCTGATATTCTATACCTGTTTACCTAAACTCATTCAACTCTGTGAGACTTTACTCTGAGTAGGGACATATACTGTTAGTGACCCAGTTTGGTAACTGGTCACCCTAGCCCTCTAGGCATCTTTTGAAAGTCCAAATGGGTTTAAAAGGATTCAGAGAAATTCACAATAAGTATATCTTCACAGCCATTATCTAGCTGTAGTTTTTACAGCAACCCTGTCAGGTAAGTCACTATTGTTACCCACCACCATATTGGGAATGGGGAAACTGAGGCTTAGAGAGAGTGGCTTGCCTATGACCAGTTGTCATGGATTGGCAGAGGAGGGGTATCCCCAAGGGAGGAAGGCTCAGAGCCCGGGGATTGGTGGTGGGGCGACGATGAATGGTCAGAGGGAGAAGAGGGAGCAGACTGGGGGGAGGAAGTGTCGGAAACTGAGAGAGCCAGCGTGGTGTAGTGGTTAAGAGCAGTGGACTCGTAATCTGGTGAACCGGGTTCGCTTCCCCGCTCCTCCACATGCAGACCTTGGGCTAGTCACACTTCTCTAAAGTCTCTCAGCCCCACTCGCCTCACAGAGTGTTTGTTGTGGGGGAGGAAGGGAAAGGAGAATGTGAGCCGCCCTGAAGGGGAGTGAAAGGCGGGATATCAAGTCCAAACTCTTTTTCTTCTTCTTCACAGGAAGAGGCTGGGACAGAAAGCAGTCCGGAATCAGAGGCAACAGAGGAGGGGGTCAAAAAGCAGCAATGAGTCAGGTGGGTGAGGAAGCCAAGGGGTCTCCCCCTCCTGCTGCGACCAGCTCCCCTCCCCTCTGGTCTCCCAGAATCTGCAGAGGTATGAAGAGGGCAGAGCAAAGACAGACTAAGAGTCGGAATCTCAGATTGCTTAGGAAGGAATCAGGGAAGGAGACCCATGGAGCTGTGGAAGGGCAGGGACCTTCAGTCCTCACAGCTGCCTCAGCAGAGCAAGATCTACAGGAAAGGGTTGCTGTGCTCACCTCCTGGGCTGTTTTATTTCTTTTAATAAAGAGAGTTAATTTCACCGACACCATGAGAGTTATTTCTGACCTGTTCCTGATACCATCTCATTCAGGAGTGGGGAGCCTCAGACCCAGAGGCTGAAGTTGACCTTCCAAACCTCTTCATCTGACTCTTGGGCCTCACCTCAGGCGACACACCCATCAGGCTTCGGGGAAGCGACTTCCTCCCTCCCTTTGGCCGTGGATAACAGAACAAAGCGAAATGAGTCTCTTACCATTTAAAGAGATTTTAATGATCACAGCGAAAGAACAAAGTGTCTATTCTCAGAGTAAAGGTGCTCCCAATTAAGGTTTCCACCTACTTCCCCCTGAGTCACCCAAGTCACTTCCCCATCTTGCAACCTGATCTCGCAACCACTGTGCCTTCTGTGTAGCTACCTTATCTAATCTCCTTGACCTTGGACTGAGCGGCTGGACACTTTCTAGCGAACCCAAGTCTGTTAACTCTCTCTCTCTCGGTTCTTCTTCTCCTAGCTGTTCCCCACTCAACTCTGCCCAGCTTTTGTCTCCAAACCTATACTGCTCCACTGCTCCTGGGCAGCTTCAGGATCCTGCTCAGGGGAAGGTGGCGGCCCCCACCATTCCTCCTCAGTCCAGCCCCTGACAACACTCCGCAGCTGCACCCCTGCATCCTCCCCGCGTGTTTTTGCCTGTATGGAATTTGTCCTTGGACCCTGATAGGGGCGCTTGTTTGCCTGGATGGAAGCTAGGGAGCAGTAGAATCAGAGAACTGTAGAGTTGGAGGGGAACCCAAGGGTCATCTAGTCCCACCCCCTACAATGCAGGAATCTCTCGACTAGATCAAACGTGACAGGTGGTCATCCAAGCTCTGCTTAAAATCCTCCAAGGAAGGACAGTCCACCACCTCCTGCGGGAATCTGTTCCACTGTCAAACACCTCCTACTGTCAGAAAGTTCTTCCTATGCATGTAGAAACCTGCTTATGGTATAAAGGTAAAATTACTTGCTTGTTCTGTCCACTTTTGCCTCTGCTCCCACCCATCACAGACATATGGTTCCTATAAATAAGGTTGTCCTGGAGAGAATGTGGTTCTTGTGAGAAATAGATTTCTCACCCTCTGATCTAATGAATTTGTGGCAGAGGTGTGATTTGAACCAAGAAATTTTTGATTCACAGCTCAGTGCCTTGGCCATTAGGCCACGCCAGCTCCCAAGGAAGGCAGATCTATTGGCCATAACAGCTAATAGAGATGAGGTGCTGCCTTCATTTTCTGTTTATGAGATTCCCAGAAGCATCTCAGTAGCCGCTGTCGGAAAAACGATGCTGGACTGGAAGGACCTTTGGTCTGATCCACCTCTCCTTATGTTCTTAAAATGCAGAGCCAAGTTGATCAAATTTCCCCACAAAAGGGTTTTGCAGCATCACAGGAACTGCATACTTCTGACCCCTGTTAATGCGGATTGTGTGACCTCCATCTAATGTCATAAGGTTTGGTTAGCCACAGAATTCATCATGCGTTGCATTACACATGAAGTCTGCTACATCGCCTTTTTGGAGTCTCACTTCAGCTTTTCCTGTTGAAAAAAAAAATGCCCTGGGAAACGCTATGATGATTCGTCACCTTTTCAAAGGCAATGACTCAGGGGAACTCTGAGTATTCATGCAAACACTGGTTGCCTTAGTGCCTGGTGTGCAAATGCGGAAGGTTCCAGATTCCCATCCCCACCATCTCCAGGTTTGCCTATGAGATATATGTTCTGGTGGTTGTTTAAAATAATTTGTAAAATTTGAAAAGCTAATTTTAAAATGTTAAAAAGGAATTCTACTTATGGAACTGCTGTCAGATTCTACGCATGGAAATGGATCGGATCCCAAAACCTAGGTTGCCATGCTAACCATGGTCATTTGCACATGGTTAGGATTGTAGTCTAAGTTGGCAGAATTCCATACCTCTCTCTCTCTCTGGCAAATTATTAGAGCCTGGAAGAATTCTAATGTCCAGAGGAGCAGGTGTGATGGTGGCTTAACATTTCCATACACCATCAATTAAATTAACTAGGCCACTGTGAGAACTAGCCTGTGGAAAGAAATCCAAATAAGTAAACCAGTGCCAAGGTGTCTGGAGAGATGCCAGTCCAAAGAATTTTGGCAATGTAAACTTCAAAGCCTACATTCTCCTAAAACCCAGAAAACACATTTTTTCCACTTCCAAATGGCACACATTTGTAATAGGGATGAGGGAGAAATTTGATCTGGCTCACTTTTAAAGATGAACCTACCTAATCTGCAGTTTCTGAAGTATGTCACAAACTGAAATTCTAAATCTGCAGTTCTCTGAATTTTGCAATGCCGTTCTCAGGCTGAGGAATGTGCTCACTTGCATACACTAAAACTGATAAAGTAGGGTAAAGTACACCCATAAATACATATTATTAGTGAACATCCTCGGTCTGAAGGGTTTTTAAGTATTTGTTACCAATGGGGTAGGATCTGCTACACCTGTCTTTTATATGTGTTAAGTTTGATTTCTAGAAGACACAACACAAAAGGAAAAAAGGGATAAGGAGGGAAGAAGAAATAAGCAAGCTCAGGCACTTTTTCATAGAATCATAGAACCGTACAGTTGGAAGGGACCCCAAGGGTCATCCAGTCCAACCCCCTGCAATGTAGGAATCTCAGCTAAAGCATCCATAACAGGTGGCCATCCAACCTCTGCTTAAAAACCTGCAAGGAAGGAGAGTCCACAACCTGCAAAACTTTGAGCACTACTTTAATATCTCAGCTTCTTTACTACTTGCAAAGAAGGCTTAATCATTAGGTTCCTAAGTCATGGGGGCGGGTGTTCAGTTTAATGATTTTTTTTTTTTAAGGGAACTTGAAGTTGTGCAGGTAAAATGGTAGATGGAGCCCCATAGCGTTGATTATTATTGTAAATTAGGCTTCTGCTTGTTCCTATTAAGAACGCCTGGGGAGCATGGTTGACTCTGAATAGTTCCTGGCCCCTTTATTATTGCCTTTTTTGCCGGATTTCAATTGTGGATTAGAAGGCAGGAGCCTTGAAAAGCATCAAGAACGAAACAACAAAACACTCAAGCAAGGAACGGGGAGGTGTGTGTCTGCCCACATAAAGGACAGGGCTGGAGGCTTCTAAAGGAAATCACCAGCAGAGCACAATTCTCCCTCTCCCTTCAGTTTCCTGAGTTTCATATGTCTTATTCCCCCCCCCCCGCCCCTTCATTCACAGGGCTGCCTCCAGCAGAAGAATGCCAAGGGGGCAGCTATAATTAGCATTCAAGACACAGTACCCCACATTTAAGGGACCCAGGTGGCGCTGTGGGTTAAACCACAGAGCCTAGGGCTTGCTGATCAGAAGGTCGGCGGTTCGAATCCCCGCGACGGGGTGAGCTCCCGTTGCTCGGTCCCAGCTCCTGCCAACCTAGCAGTTCGAAAGCACGTCAAAGTGCAAGTAGATAAATAGGAACCGCTCTGGCGGGAAGGTAAATGGCGTTTCCGTGCACTGCTCTGGTTTCGCCAAAAGCGGCTTAGTCATGCTGGCCACATGACCTGGAAGCTGTATGCCGGCTCTCGGCAAATAAAGTGAGATGAGCGCCGCAACCCCAGAGTCGGACACGACTGGACCTAATGATCAGGGGTCCCTTTACCTTTACCCCACATTTAAAGGAGGCAATGATGACTCGTCCTAGGCTCAAACTGGATTTGACAACCACATGTGTTGAAACACGCGCCTGGCCTGTTGACATATCATGGACATGCTGGAGAGGAAAGCCAAGCAAGTTTAAATGTGCTTCCTTTAGGGCAGGAGTTTTGTTGCACGGGGACGGGGACGGGGTGTGTGATGGTGCAGCTGCATCCAGCTTTAAGAATGTCCACAAAGAGGGTTCGGCCATGTTCGGCTAATTAGAGGGAGCAGGGAGAAATGGCTTATCTCTGAATCAGATAACAAGGAGAGAGGATGACGTGACTTGGGTGGTAAAGTCAAACTAGAAGACGGCTCCTGGTTTATTATGCATGCGGCGGAATGAGGAGGTAGAAACCTGCGACAGTAGACTGCAGACACTTCGCAAAGGAGGTGAGAAGTACTATTGTGAAATGTTCTCCCACATAGACCATGAATTGATCCAATCCCCTTTTAAGGACATATCTAGTGGCAGAGAGTTCCATAGGAGGCAGAATGGCAAGGCAAGGCAGAGAGCCTGATATCACTGCATCACTGGCAGTGGGGCGGTTATGCTGTGCAGGAACTGGGCGGACTTTCATTCTCCCCGATCATGTGTGGTTCAAAACTCCTATGCAGCGCCTCTGAACTTTCTTACTTTCCCTGTGCTGAAGGAGTTTGGACTAGATGACCCTTTCGGCCCCTTCCAACTCTACAAGTCTACGATTCTATGACTTTCACCTGCAATCCATTGTTCTGTGGTTAAGAACCATTTGGGCTCATCCAGGGGAACAATAAAGGAACTGTGTGAGTTCACAAATGCTTGCAGCATCTCCGCTGGGGGTGTGTGGAGATTTGCGGCCCCCTCGATCTTATTGGACTATGGCCTCCATCACCCCTGACCTCCGGCCATGCCAGCTAATGGGAGTTGGAGTCCCACAAGATCTGAAGGGCAACAGGAGGGAGAAAGGTTGTTTTCTGCTGCTCCAGAGAAGAGGACACGGAGCAATGGATTCAAACTACAAGAAAGAAGATTCCACCTAAACATTAGGAAGAACTTCCTGACAGTAAGAGCTGTTCGACAGTGGAATTTGCTGCCAATTAGGGTGGTGGAGTTTCCTTCTTTGGAGGTCTTTAAGCAGAGGCTTGACAGCCACCTGTCAAGAATGCTTTGATGGTGTTCCTGCTTGGCAGGGGGTTGGACTGGATGGCCCTTGTGGTCTCTTCCAACTCTATGATTCTATGATTCTAGGTTTCCCATCCCAGGCCTCACCCAAGCCCTTGCATTCGCCCAAAAAACATTTTCCAGGGCTAAATCCTAATGAAATCCCGGAATGGAAACCTCCAGTCCCAATGCTCCCACAAACAATGTTGTGGTGATAATACAGTGTCGGCATGCGACAGCAGCTACACCCTAGGAAACGGCTTCAACTGGCTGGCTGAACCAGGTGAGGACAGCTGATGGGTCTCAAACCCTCGGTGGGTTAGGGACTTCCCCTGCATGCGAAGACAGGCTGCAGCAGATTGAGTGGATGAGTCCTTAACCCTAATCTTTGGGACAGGGGTAGGCAACCTAAGGCCCATGGGCCGGGTGCGGCCCAATCACCTTCTCAATCCAGCCCACGGACAATCTGGGAATCAGTGTGTTTTTACATGAGTAGAATGTGTCCTTTTATTTAAAATGCATCTCTGGGTTATTTGTGGGGCATAGGAATTCGTTCATTCCCCCCCCCAAATATAGTCCAGCCCACAGGGGCGTAGGAAGTGGGGGGCGGGGGGCGGGTTGCCCCAGGTTCCATCATGGAGGGGGGTGACAAATTATCAAGGAACAATTACTGCCCTACTAGGGTGGTTCATAAAAAAACCTTTTTTTAAAAAAATGCCTGCTCCAAAGGTCTTATCTTACTACACTAGGGATTATATAGGTATATATGAAATTTCATGCATATCAGTTAATATCTTGACCATCCTCCACGAAAATAGCTGTTTACTTGGCTGTTTTCCTATGTCGTGAAGGGTGAAATTTCAATTCAGTGGAGTACTTACTGTTCCCAACCCTAACCCTGCGGAAAGCCATCTAATTAGACTTTAATTTGATTTTGACATGTTTTTAGGAGGTAATTTAATTATTGTTTGATTTTATATCAATGTTATGTATCTGATGTTAGCCGTCCTGAGCCCGACTTCGGCCGGGGAGGGTGGGATTTAAATAAAAGTTTATTTTTACTTCTTATTATTCCTTTGTAAGAAAATATGAAACAACGTAAAACCATTTTTGCAGGCAAAAAATAAAATAAAATCAATGTGACAAGAAATTTTCCGCACCGGGTACCACCTGACCTTCCTACGCCTCTGCCAGCCCACCATGTGGTCTGAGGGACAGTGGACTGGCCCATGGCTGAAAAAGGTTGCTGACCCCTGCTTTGGGAGAAGAAAACGCTAAGGAGTCAACCCTACACAAATCTGGAGTGGGGACCCCTAAGATGTTTGGGTGGCGCCTTGTCCTTCTGGCAACTCCTGCAGCCAAGCTGGTACCAAATGTTATTGCTCTGCTTTCCTTTGGACCACATCAGCCAGGCCAAAGTGTGTGGGGGGGGGTGTCTTGTCATCTGGCCAGCCCATACACACTGCCCAGACTTGCACCCCAGGAAGGTCCCTTGGGTGCTGCTCACACAGTGGTTTGACTTCACGCCCGGAGGTGCACCCCATTGTCTCTCAAGAGATGCCAACAGCGTGGCAGGCTTTAGGGTTGTTCCCACCAAGATGGTTTTTTGGACGTAGCTCTGTATGCTGCACACAAACACCTACATCCCAGAACTGAGCCCTGCCTTGAAATCTGGCTGAATAAATCACACAGAATTATAGGATTATAGAGTTGGAAGGGACCCGAGGTTCATCTGGTCCAAACCACGGCCATGCAGGAATGTCAACAAGCGGTTCCCCATCCAGTTCCAAACCATATCGGACCCTGCTTAGTTTTGCTAACGTGCAAGCAGTTTCACCGCTGCCCCACTGACTTCCGACTACCTAAACCCTTGCGCTGCAGCCAAATAAAGTCTCCTCCCATCCCAACGCGGGTCGCGCCGTGGGAACTCGTCCGCGCCTGCGATTTCCCCATAACTAAAAAGAACAGGGCGTGTTGTGCGGGGTGGGAAGAAAAAAGGTGACAATCGGGCCGCCTGGCGAAAAAACAAATCCACCAGGCGAGGCACTTCCGAGGGGAGGCGTTCCTTTCAAGAGCAACCCGCGTGTCAGTACCCGCGTGTCAGTCGCCACGTGTGAAGCGACCCTCTGCGCCCTCCCTGCGCAGTCGCCCTCCTTCTCCGGAGCCGCCTCCGGAACGCGCCTTTCCCTTCTCTGTAGCAGGCAGGACAAGTCACCTCCGGTGCAGCCGCCGAGCCTGCCTGCCTGCCTCGTAACCGGAGGCCAGGCGGCTCCAGGCCCCGCCTTGCGGGCGCTGCCGCCGGGCGCCCAGCCCTCCTCTTCCCCCGCGCCTTCCACGTGGGAGCGCGGGCAGGGCTCTCCGGCTCCCAGCGAGTTTCTTGCAGGGTGGAGACGCAGCGGAGGCTGGCTGGCGGCAGCAGCGTCCCTGACCCGCGGCCGCGTCTTGATTTCGTCCATCCTGGAAACCTGTCTGCGGGGGGATCTGCTGGATCCCGTTTCCCCCCGGCCTCGGCTTGTTATTTCCCCCTGAGCTTTTCGCGCTCGGTCCGCGAAGGAGTCGAGGAGGAGCCGGCGGCGAAGGATGTGGCTGCCATCCCCGGCTGGATTGAAGAAGTAAGAAGCGGAGGAAGGAGAAACTACAGAGGGGAGCGGTGCTCTCTCCACCCGGTAAGATCCCTCTCGGTTTCCCAGGGGTTGAAAAGGGTGGGAGGAATGGAGATCTCGACGTATGAAGGTTGTGTTTATCGACTATAGCAATTTGCAGATGATTAAATAATGATATAGATCCGAGGAGCCTCCCCCCCCCCCGCAGCAAATACACAGTGTCTTAATTCTTCTCGTTGTTGTTGTTCTTCCTCTCTTCGGTACTCTTTGTAACAGATTTATTTGCGGAATAAGCTCCCCTGAACTAGAACTCACTTGGCCAGCTGTATCTCCTTCCCTTTGCTGCGACTTCTTTAACTCCTAGTTCTGAGCGATCATGGAAGGGCTGGTTTTCCCAGCCTCCCTCTCTGGCAGCCAAAGCAACTCCATCACTTGGAAAAATTCTAGGGCTGCTGCCAACTGGAGTTCCCTTGACTTGGATTTAGTTGTGCCTTAGTGCAAGCATGGGGGAAATCTGTGGCCACCCTCCAGGTGCTGTAGAACTACAACTCCCATCATCCATGACTGTGCTGACTGGGGATGATGGGAACTGGACTCTGACAGGGCTGCACAATTGCCCTTGATATATTCACGTGTAGAGACGTCCTGTTTTTTGAGCATTCATTCTTATTCCTATGGGAGGAAGTTAGATGGTGTCCGTGTCAAGCAAGGTGTTGTCCCTTACTTCGCAGCGTCTCTCCTTGTCATTTTCCTTAGCCCAAAAACTCTTACCTTTTTGTGGAATTGGGTTTGACATGCAAGCAGGGTGGATAAAAATCAATGATTTTTTTTAAAAAATCGGATTTTTTTTTATTTAAATTGGATTTTTAAAATAAAATGCTTTTGGAGGAAAAATCTTTCTAAATATAGTCTTCTATTTAAGTTACATTGTAGTCCAAAGGCTATTCATCAGGAAATAAGGATTTGTTTTAAGTTTATCAAGTGTGCTAAAACTCAGTCTAAGTTTTTTTTTAAATGTTTAACCACATCAGTTAACAAACATGGATACATATGCTATCATGTTATTGTTTTAGTTAAATAAATTGTTTAAATGGTTATTAAGGAAATGATTATTTTTCTCCTTCCAATAAAGTACAGCAGAAAAGTTGTCCAAATATAAACAGTTAACTTATTAAACCTTTCCATAATTTCATAATTATCTGTCTATGTATTTCTAGTAGTATAACCAAATCAGTAATTTTTGATATAACTGTAAAAACTACTATGAAAATTTATTATTCCAAAAATGAAACCTTCATATGGTTGTAAATATTAAGATTATACCAGCAAGAATGAGTCTTTCTGTAAAAAAAAATTTAAATCAAGTCTTACTGACTAGTGATTTAAATCAAGCCTTACTGACTAGTGATTTAAATTGTGATTTAAATTGTGATTTAAATCAATTTGATTTAAATCAAATCCACCCTGCATGCAAGACCTCCGAATCAGCTTTCATTGTGCAACAGGAATTTGCTGGCATGGGATTGATTCCCACCCGAAATTTGTGACAGCCTAGAAGTGCCCACATTTTTCTCCTCATTCATGGGCGTTCTGTTGGTTAAGTGACGATCAGTAGGAAACCTGTAGAGGATATTTGCTTAGTGTCCATTCATTCACCCTCAAGGCTATAATCTCATGCGTATGGTTCCAATGAATATGTACTTTCTCCCACATGCATAAACTTAATGTACCGGTATGTGTATTTACTTGAAAGTATCACTCACTTCAGCGTGGCTACTCCCTCTCAGAATTACAGCCTTCAAATCCTTTCCCACCTTCGCTTTAGGGCAGGCTATGCAAATATCTCTCTGAATAACTCTATCTTTGAAACAGCTGCATGAAAACGCTTAGGCCTTGCTCGTATGTTATTGGGAGAGGTGTGGTTTACCACTCACTGCCCTCTGATTGCTCCCAGAATGCTCCTAATAACACCTGCAACTTCTGCCCACCTGGTCAGGGCGAAATGTGTGGCTTGGGTACACATGCTGCATCGTTGGAAGGATGGGTTGCTAGTGTGGTAGGTAAGTAACCCCGTAATCTGCCCCAAATCACATGGGCAGAAATTGCAGCTGTGACCCGGAGCAATTTATTTATTTAAAAACATGGATATCTCTCCCCTTAATCGGGACTGGTTTGCAAGGCAGCTAACAGTTGCTGTTTTTAAAAATAAATCATAGTGCAACTGAAACAAGCATAAGATGTAGTCAAATAGGCAGTGGCATTGCCTCATATTTATAGAGTGGAGGATAACAGTATCAGTTAAAAGGGGGGAAGCACTGATTTTTGCAAGCTGAACAAACAGAGGAAGAACATTCAGTGTGGGGCTGTCATGGGACAGTGACAGTCATGTTGCTCCCTTGTGCATATAGGCCTCAGAGACAGTGACTTAAGAGTATCCACAATCCAGCGAGCTTTGTGGGGGTAAGAACATAAGAGGAGCCTTGCTGGGTCAGAAGATGAGTCCATCGAGACCTGCATCCTGTTTCCAGCTAACCAGAGAAGCCCACAGAACATGGAGGTATCAGCCCTCCCCAAGCAACTGATATTTGGAGGTATCCTGCCCCTGGATATGGAGGTTCTTTTAAGATAGCCGATAGGCTTATCCTTCACAGTTTCGTTGAATCTGCGTAATAAAACTGAGTTGAGGCTGCCATAGATTGAGCCAGACCATTGGTCAGTCTAGCCCAGAGTTTTCCAAACTTGAGTCGCTACTGTTTTTGGACTACAATTCCCATCATCCCTGACCAGAGAGAGAGAGAGAGAGAATAGAGATGTCTAGGATTAAACACAGGACTTTGTGCAAACAGATCATATGATTTATCACTGAGTTGTAAATCATCTGCTAATTTTATTTGAACCTGGATCCCTTGCTCTAAACCCAATGCTGCTGTGCTATGATGACTATTATGTTTTGATTTGCATAGTTTGTAATGTCACTACATATTAGGGACTAGATGCTCATTCCAACCACTTCCCTCCGGTACCGGTAGCAATCCTAAACACCCCAATCCTAAACCTTTGCTCCGTCTTGTTGCCCTATATCAGAGCAATGCTGCAATGGTGATAGGACATTTGTATGAAGTTGCACAGGTGCAATTAATAGTACACCCTTCTCCCAAATTACGAGCTGCCTCAGCGAGTTTTTTCATCCCAACCATCTCTGTTTTTGACCGATGCAATTGAAATCTAAGAAGAGTGTTATCTCCTCCTTCCAATTTCGGCTGACGCATCTATCTCCTCTCTGCTTCGCACACTTGTGCCCTGAATAAAAGGCCGCGTCCCCTTTCAGTTTGTTTTCCTTTGAATATGATCTGTACTTTAGCACATGTACCAAATTACATCCGTTAGCTCTTATTTAAGCCAGAAATATAAACCCCAGATTTTTATGATTAGCTTTTATTTTTGCAAAGTTGTTTACGCTGCAATTTGATAGCTGTTTCCCTCCCCTTCCTCCTTCCCCCCAGCTGCCCATAAAAACACACGGCCTGACCCCAGAATCTACCATGCAAGGCAACAAAAAGTGAAGAGAATCTAGTGCAAGGCCCTTGCCCAGGGCAGTTTCACAACTTGTGCAGTTCAACACCTAGGCTTCTCCACTACCCTGACTTCCTTCCCCGAGGCCTCGACATTTGCTTGCAGGCCACGTGGGGGGCAGCAGTGGCAGGACAGGGGGTGGCTTTTGTCTGCACATTCCACCCTTGATGGCAGCAGCATCCCTTAGCGATGTGCACATGTGACTGGGTCACCACAGATCTAACCCCATAGAGAGCGCATGCCTATTCTCTTGCATTGTCACAGATGAACCATGTGTTTCAAAGGAGGCAGCTTGGCTATTTATCTGCCAGTCATCAGGTGAAGAAATCTCAAGTGATGTACATACAGGCGTGAAGCAACCCTAAGTGGAATCTTATCAATGTAAGTGGCCAAAGGGTCCCTGAGACCATAAGGAAGGGCTGTAGCTCAGTGGTAGAGCATTAATAATCATAATAATACTCCACCCATCTGACTGGGTTGCCCTAGCCACATGGGGTAGCTTCTAACAAAAATATAGGAAAATCAACAGCATCAAACATTAAAAGCTTCCTGAAACAGGTAAAGGTAAAGGTTCCCCTGACCGTTAGGTCCAGTCGCGGACGACTCTGGGGTTGCGGTGCTCATCTCGCTCTATAGGCCAGGGGAGCCGGTGTTTGTCCGCAGACAGCTTCCGGGTCATGTGGCCAGCATGACTAAGCCGCTTCTGGCGAACCAGAGCAGCGCACGGAAACGCCGTTTACCTTCCCGCCGGAGTGGTACCTATTTATCTACTTGCACTTTGACGTGCTTTCGAACTGCTAGGTGGGCAGGAGCTGGGACTGAACAACGGGAGCTCACCCCGTCAAGGGGATTCGAACCGCCAACCTTCCGGTCGGCAAGCCCTAGGCTCTGTGGTTTAGACCACAGCGCCACCTGCGTCTGCCTTCAAATGTCTACAATTTTTTTTTTGTTGTTGTTATTTAACTCAATGGCATCTGCTGTGAGGACATTCCACAGGGCGGGTGCAACTACCCAAAAGGCCTTTGTACGCAGAAGGTTTCAGGATTGATAATCTGTTCTCAATCCTCCTAGTGATGCAGCAATAAAACTGCCAGCGCATTTGCAAAGCTAAGCAGGGTCTGGTCTGGTTTCAAATTGGATGGGGAGTCGTGTGTTGAGATTCCTGCAAGGTTGGACCAGATGACCCTGGGGGTCCCTTCCAACTCTACCGTTCTATGAATTCTAGGAATCCTCTAAGCTTCTGCTTCATTGGCTGGCTCCGGTTTCTAGTTCTGTATACGGAGATGAGGTTTGCCCTTGATTACCTTTCTCTGTGTTGTGCATTATTTTATACACACCTGTCATGGAAGGGGAACCATGCATAATAATAATAATAAACTTTTATTTATATCCCGCCTTTCCCCGCCAAAACCGGGCTCAGGGCGGCTAACAATCAAATACAGATATAAAAACACAGATTAAAAATACAGATATAAAATACACTTTAAAACTTTAAAATTTTTACAGCCTTGATCTCATCGGAGCCTTGATCTCCTCGCAGGAGAGTCAGGATATAAATATGACGAATGAAGAAATATGATCTACATCCAACATGATCACAAAATGTGAACACGAAGCGTCCGTGCGCATCAAGTTCCAAAGCCAATGTCGTCCAATCAGATTACAGGATGTCAGGAACAATCTTCTCCCCCTCCCATCACTCATCCATTCAGAAGGAATAGAAGCAGCTGCTTGGAGGGTTTCAATGGCCGGTGATTGTAAATATAGCTGGGAAACTAACAAGCTAAAATATATTTTTGTACTTTCTCATGGAAAATGGAGTTGGGCTGCTTTCCCTTAAAAAATCACTTCCTGTGTTCTAAATGTAGCTTGTAAGATAGAAGATCAAAACCAGCAAGAACAGCTTCTCCATATGATGGGCCCATCACCCATATTATGGTTTGTCAATATGGTAGCCTTGCCACATCTGGTTAGAGCAGTGATGGCTAACCTTGACACTCCAGATGTTTTGGAACTACAACTCCCATCATCCCTAGCTAACAGGACCAGTGGTCAGACATGATGGGAGTTGTAGTCCCAAAACATCTGGAGTGTCAAGGTTAGCCATCACTGGGTTAGAGCCTGGTGCTGTTAACACCAAGGTTGCAGGTTCGATCTCCAGGTCTGCGCCCCAGGGAGGCCATTCCGGTACTGCTCACACAATGGCTTAACTTCACCACTGAGGCGCACTCCATTGTCTCTCGTGACAGACGGATGCCAACTACAACAACCGGGTGGTCCTCTGTCATGGATGGTTTAGTTGAGATTCCTGCATTGCAGGGGGTTGGACTAGATGACCCTTGAGGGTCCCTTCCAACTTTATGATTCTATGAAAATCTGAGGCAGGGAATAAATGGGAAAGAGAAAATGCGAGTCATGAGACTGGTTGCCCATGATTTTTTCTCGTGGCAGCTGCCGTGGTGGCGGTTAAGGCTTAAGTTATAAGTAGCTACACACCCAGTTGCCTCTGGCAAGTGAGAGATGACTTGTCAACATCCCGTTGGTGGACTTGGGAGGGACCAGTAAGAGCAGTGAAATTAACAGTGTGTAAAGGCATTGTTTGTGCCATCCCATCAGAGAACATGGCACAGTACAGAGTTGCGTAAGGTGGTGGGAATTACTGGAAAGTTTTTTAAAGGTGCAAACATGGACTACCATTGTACAAAAGTATGCTCAGTTACTCTGACTGAAAAACTTACCCTCCAAAACTTTGCACGTTTAAAGGAAAGAAACATGGAGACATTTACTGCAGATTGGTATATCTTTATTCTGTATATGAATGGAACTGTGAATATCAGAATGTAGCCCAGGATACAGCAGGATATCTGGACTGCATAGCTACATATCTCGATTTCCCCATTTGGACTCACAGATGTGGAAACGTTTCTTTATGCACTGTGTACCTGAATGGCAAACCGTGTTTAACTGCCCTGAGATCTATAATAACCAGTGCTATTTTTCTAGAAAAAGATGTGCCAGACATTTAGAAAATACCTGAAGGCAGCCCTGTTTAGGGAAGTTTTTAATCTGTGATGTGTTAATGTATTTTGATATTTGTTGGAAGCCGCCCAGAGTGGCTGGGGAGACCTGGCCAGATGGGCGGGGTACAAATAATATATTATTATTATTATTATTATTATTATTAATTATTAATTATTATTATTTATTATTCATGAACGGCCCCTGGTTCTCTTAGAATGACAATGGCACCCACCTGAGAGGTGCTGGAATTGAGTTCCGGCGAGTTTGGGCTGGGGGGAAAAGCCCTAATGATAATAATAACAACTGTGTTAAACAAACTGGTCAAATCTTCCTCCTAAAGTTGTATGTGATGAACGTTGCAACGTTTTCGTTTTGAGGAATAGAAAGAAATCACACACACACACACACACCCCACTGGCCTAGACAGGTACCTGCCCTCAAGGTGCTCCCAAGTAAAAACAAAAACCAAGAAAAACAGGCAGTGTGGAAAATAACAGAGGGAGGAAAAGGAGAGATAATGCTAAGGTGGGAGGAATGTGGGCCAAATAAAATTGCAGGCTTTAAAGTTGTGCGTCAGGGCCTTCCCGAGATAGAGAGGAAGGCCACGGGGTGTGGGGATGGGGAGTTGGTTGGGCCTGAAGGCAGATCCCCACTGTGCCCTTCCCCATCATGTAATTTCAGAGCAGCATGACGGCCCTGTATTAATAATAGGTCCTAGGACACTCAGCCGGTGCTGTTGGTTCTGCACGGTCTGTGACACAGAGGAGAAATCACAGACGTCTCCAGTCAAAGGCTATTATTCCTCAAAATCAAGCTTGACGAGGAACGCAGGAAGCTGCATCATATCTGGCCGGGCTCCTTAGACACCTAGCCCAGAATTGTCTGCTTTGGCTGTTGTGGGCTCTCTGGGGCCCCAGGGAGAGGAGGGTCTTCCCCGGGGCTATTTTTCTAGAAAAAGAACTCACCATGATGAACGGCTCCTTTGCTTTCCTATTGATGCTTTTGAATTATGGTGCTGGAGGAGACTTTTGAGAGTCCCATGGACTGCAAGAAGATCAAACCTATCCATTCTGAAGGAAATCAGCCCTGAGTGCTCACTGGAAGGACAGATCCTGAAGCTGAGGCTCCAATACTTTGGCCACCTCATGAGAAGAGAAGACTCCCTGGAAAAGACCCTGATATTGGGAAAGATGGAGGGCACAAGGAGAAGGGGACGACAGAGGACGACTTGGTTGGACAGTGTTCTCGAAGCTACAACATGAGTCTGACCAAACTGCGGGAGGCAGTGGAAGACAGGAGTGCCTGGCGTGCTCTGGTCCATGGGGTCACCAAGAGTCGGACACGACTAAATGACTGGATGACCCTCGTGGTCCCTTCCAACTCTTCAATTTGTGCAATTCTTTGTTATAAGTCACCGAGACAGTGGCAGAGCAAATTCTTTGCACGCAGAAGGCCCCAACTACAATCCATGGCATCTCCAGCTCAAAAATGGAAATATCTCCCCATTCCTGAGACCATGGGGAGCTGTAAAAACAGTGTGATGTAGTGGTTAGAGTGTTGGACTAGGTTCTGGGAGAATCATGTACTTCAGCTTATTGCAGCAAAAGGTGGATATAAATGTATTCAGTCAATGAGTGTATGCAAGAATCTTTTTTTTTAAAAAAAAAGTCTGACAGCTGCATTTACATAGCCATCTAAAAAGGCCAATTAGATCAAATAAAAGAGCAATATACCGTTCCTGCTGTCATAGAAGAGCTATTTTAAGTTGAATAGCTTTTCTAACAATGAAGGAATGTTGGGTGAAGGCGGCCTCAAATAGATGGTATTTTAAAAACCTGGTTTGACGTTTGCAGCAACCTATTTTCCTGTGCAGGACGCGGATGGCGCTGTGGTCTAAACCACAGAACCTAGGGCTTGCCAATCAGAAGGTCGGCGGTTCGAATCCCCACGACGGGGTGAGCTCCCATTGCTCGGTCCCTGCTCCTGCCCAACCTAGCAGTTCGAAAGCACGTCAAAGTGCAAGTAGATAAATAGATACCGCTCCAGCATTTCCGTGCGCTGCTCTGGTTCTCCAGAAGCGGCTTGGTCATGCTGGCCACATGACCTGGAAGCTGTACGCCGGCTCCCTCGGCCAGTAAAGCGAGATGAGCGACACAACCCCAGAGTCATCTGCAACTGGACCTAATGGTCAGGGGTTCCTTTACCTTTTGTTTTCCTGTGCCACCCTTGCTTTCAGCTGTAATGGAGTGCCCCAAAAAAGGTGATCAGGGCAAGGAAAATCAAGTCATATTTTGAGACCCCCAAAGCTTTGCAGGATAAAACATAGCAGCTTCGCATTGCAGCTCAAACCATATTTTATCTTCAATTGATGCATTTGGCGCAGGGGTGGTCAGATAGCCTCCACTGCAACCTCCCCCTCTTCCCAATATTGGAAGAACTTGTGAGGCAGGTTGTGGGGCTGTGCAGACATGCCTCCACCATCCCTGCGTTCAAAGCACATCAGAAAGGGCTCTAAGCATGCATACTTCCCCAAAACACATAGAGGCTGTGGGTGTGGAACATCCAAACACCCTTTGTTGTTGTTGTTTAGTCGTCTAGTTGTGTCCGACTCTTCGTGACCCCATAGACCAGAGCATGCCAGGCACTCCTGTCTTCCACTGCCTCCCACAGTTTGGTCAGACTCATGTTGGTAGCTTCGAGAACACTGTCCAACCATCTCGTCCTCTGTCGTCCCCTTCTCCTTGTTCCCTCCATCTTTCCCACCATCAGGGTCTTTTCCAGGGAGTCTTCTCTTCTCATGAGGTGGCCAAAGTATTGGAGCTTCGGCTTCAGGATCTGTCCTTCCAGTGAGTGCTCAGGGCTGATTTCCTTCAGAATGGATAGGTTTGATCTTCTTGCAATCCATGGGACTCTCAAGAGTCTCCTCCAGCACCATAATTCAAAAGCATCAATTCTTCGGCGATCAGCCTTCTTTATGGTCCAGCTCTCCCTTCCATACACTTCCAAACACCCTTAACCCACCCCAAAAGAAAGCTAAGCTTCCGTTTAACTTGGAAGTTCCATTGAACTCAATGGGACTGACTCCCAGATGAACCTGTGTAGGGATCAAGCTTTGCAGAATCAGTTCGGTGACTCAGGGCGACGCAAGTAAACATAGTTGTCAGGAAGACGATTAAGCTGACCTTGGAGGGGTTGCAACCTTCCCCTCTTACAGAGGCTCATAAATCCTAGTTTAACATGCATTATGAAATGGTTGCACCATCTGCTTGGTGAACTTGTCTAGATATGAGAGGCCGACTCTTGACAGTTCAGATCTCTGCCTCGAAAATGGTAGGGCAGTGAAATCTGCGAGGGGTGCCTTAGGCTTGGAAACCTCTAAGAAATTACACTGGCTTTCCAGGTGGGTGAGGCTCAGCAGGAATATTTCTTTAAATATATAGTACTGAAGCTTTGGGTGGGAACCAGAGGAAGCTGCTGTTTGCTGAAACAGAATCCTTCAAAATTTGCTCATGTGGTTTTTCAGAAAGTGCAAATTTGGTAGGGTTGCCTGTAAATGCAGTTCTCTGGTAAAGAAATGTGTGCAAAATAATAACAATATAAAAATGCATATACTAGGGTAAGGTGTGTGCATATAGCTGTATATATTCATGCATAAAACATGCAAAAGTTCATTATATTAGGGGAACCAGCAAGCAAAAAATGTGTACATTAGGAGAAATTCACACCATGGTGCTGATGAATTTCCACAAGGACACTGTAAATAATAATAATCACAAACTGGAGTGGACATGTGGAGAAATGGGAAATGGTAAAAGGTAAAGAGACCCCTGACCATTAGGTCCAGTCGTGACCGACTCTGGGGTTGCTGTGTTAATCTTGCATTATTGGCCGAGGGAGCCGGCATACAGCTTCCGGGTCATGTGGCCAGCATGACTAAGCCGCTTCTGATGAACCAGAGCAGCGCACGGAAATGCTATTTACCTTCCTGCCAGAGCGGTACCTATTTACCTACTTGCACTTTGACGTGCTTTCGAACTGCTAGGTTGGCAGGAGCTGGGACCAAACAACGGGAGCTCACCCCGTCGCGGGGATTCGAACCGCCGACCTTCTGATCGGCAAGCCCTAGGCTCTGTGGTTTAACCCACAGCGCCACCTGCGTCTCAGATGGGAAATGGAGAGACGCCGAAATTGACAGATTCTGCATTCCCTACTCCCGGAAACCTTGCACACCCAATGTGAGGGGCTGGACATGACTTGAGGGGCAGGGAGGGACCTGTGTTGCAACACTCTCCTCTCTATCTCCCATCCAGGCAAGCCAAGAGGCACCGTCACGATTCAAGGACACATTCCAGCCACACAAAGCCACTTTGGGTGTGGACTTCTGAGGGCCACATGGAGAGGCCTGGAGGGCCACATTCAGTCCCCAACCCTGAAGTTCCCTTCCGCCGGTGTAGTGGGTCAAATGAGTTCCCTCTGCATGGAACAGATAAAAATCTGTTTCTCATATGACCTGGTTTTACCCGTCTCAGTACATTCCACACGGAGCTGCAGCCCATCGCATGTTTACTGAGTTCGCACTGTACATTTTTAAAGCGCAGACATGAAGCATCCAACAGCCATGCAGCGCTCTAGGGGCGGCAGACATTTGCTGGTTTCATTATTTTAAGGATTTTAAAACCTTTTGGCTTTGCTGCTTGCCGGAGTGCACAAGAGAGCGGTGGAATTGCAAACATCTTCTGAATTGTTTTGAGGCTCTCACGCAAGTGCAGTGCCCGGGGGGCAGGAAAGTATACAGAAGATTGGCTCAGAATAAGAAAGCTAGGTTGAAGTTGAGCCTTCTCCCAAGTTTAGCATCCTTATTTCCAGAGGCGTAGGAAGGTCAGGTGGTACCCGGTGCGGAAAATTTCTTGTCACCCCACCCCCCTCCACACACACACATTATTTTTTTATTTTATTTTTTGCCTGCAAAAATGGTTTTACGTTATTTCATATTTTCTTGTTGTTGTTCAGTCCTTCAGTCGTGTCCGACTCTTCGTGACCCCATGGACCAGAGCACGCCATGGTCCATATTTTCTTACAAAGGAATAATAATAAGTAATAATTATTATTATTATTATTATTATTATTATTTATATCCTGCCCTCCCCAGCCAAAGTCATGCTCAGGGCGGCTATCATCAGATACATAACATTGGTATAAAATCAAACAAATAAATTGCCTCCTAAAAATATGTCAAAATCAAATTAAAGTCTAATTAGATGGCTTTCCGCAGGGTTAGGGTTGGGAACAGCAAGTGCTCCACTGAATTGAAATTTCAGCCTTCACGACATAGGAAAACGGCCAAGTAAACAGCTATTTTCGTGGAGGAGGGTCAAGATATTAACTGATATGCATGAAATTTCATATATAGCTATATAATCCCTAGTGTAGTAAGATAAAACCTTTGGAGCAGGCATTTTTTTTAAAAAAACAACAACACGTTTTTTATGAACCGCCCTAGTAGGGCAGTACCAGTAATTGTTCCTTGATAATTTGTCACCCACTCCATGATGGAACCTGGGGCGCTCCGCCCCCCCTCCTCCCACTTTCTACACCCCTGCTTCTTTCCCCCTTTTTAAAAAGTTCATTAAGCTGACTTTTCCCCCAGCGGTGCTGCTGTGAGTTGGGTGTGGCCGTCTGGCAACCAGTTCCCGTTCTCCCCGTTTCATTTATAATAATAATAATAATAATAATAATAATAATAATAATAATAATAATAATAATTTATTATTTGTACCCCGCCCATCTGGCCGAGTTTCCCCAGCCACTCTGGGTGGCTTCCAATCAAATATTTAAACAATACAGCATTTAGTTGTCGATGCTGCAGGAATGCTAAAATGACGAGCAGCAATGTCAAGGGTGTTTTTTTTCCCCACACCAGGAGGGCACAGCAGGATTTGGGTAATTTTTATCCCATTGACATAGCGCTTGAAGCCATAAAAGAAATGACTTGCGTGTCGCAGATTTTCTCTGTAATGGTTTCCAGATGCCAGTGTCTGTAGACGGGTAGCCGATTCGATGGGAAGCGGCTATAGAAAGGGGAATAAAAGAGGGTGTTTCTGAGCGCGCATGGGCATATGTCTGGTCGCCCACTGTTGAGTCATCCTAGCATATGCAAGCGCAAGAGTGATTGCCCTGGAGTGTAATTGGAAACGTGGTTTAACGAGCCTGCACTGCAAATTGGCAGCCTTGTCCTTTTTCTTCTTGGGGGTGGGGGGGGGGGAATGAAAGTCAGGGAAGGTTCTTGGTGGCCTGCCTCCGAGATGAGATCAGCACTGCGCCCACGCTTGCCAAACAGCTTCCGCGACATATTGAAAAGATTTCTTGACTGCCAAAGTCTCCAAGAGCAAAATGCAACCCCTCCGCCCTCCTAAACAGTATCTGGAGTTGCATGCACTCTATATTGGAAGAAAGAAGAAAACTACACCAAAAGTAAAACACATATTTTGCATAGAGGTGTCGCCTATCTTTGCAGTTATGCGGTTCAGAAAACAAATTTGCCTGACACATAATTCTCAGGTGCATTGTGATTTAAGGGTCCCAACATGCGCACACACCCCGCCAAGTTTGTGTGGGGCTTAGGATGCCATGCAAGGTTCTGCAAATATGTTGTCAGGCCAGACCCCTTGGTAGTCAAAGGTATGAGAGTTGCGAGTCGATAACCCGCCACCCGCGTGGAGTAAATAAGGCAGATGGAGACATGATTTTAGGTTAATGGGTAAGATAAGGCCCCAACTTTATTGGTTACAGCGAGTGAGTGGTATTGGCTTAGGCATTGGACAAGAGCTCAACACAAGACTCCACCCCACCGGGGGGGGGGAGTCACTTTAGGGTTAACAACCAGTGGGAGGAGCTTGTTGATGCCAATACAACTGGAAGCTTCCCCTGACGTCACCGGGGGTCGTGCCATGGCCCTAGCCACTAGCAGGGCATCGGACAGGATCCACGACCGCTGGATCCCTTTAAAGGGATACCCCTAGGAGGTAGGTGATGGCCACAACCTGACCTCCGACACACCACACATATTACATCACCTATTGAATATTCCAATGCCTAACCGCCAATACCATAAAGTTGTGACGAGTTGCTACGAGGTAGGCGAAAAAACCAAGAGGGGCCGGTGCCAATTTGCCAAATGGATAAAAAGCTCCTACCAACCAAGGCGACCAACCGAAGTCCATAGCAAGGTCAAAAAGCCTAGCAAGACCTCTACTGGAAGGCACTAGGTTGGCGAAGGCTGGCTGATAAATACATTTTACTCCCCCCCCCCCCCCGGATTGCTTTGCAACTTATATGGTAAATAGCTCTGGCAAATGCCACCTCGTGCCACTCTGTCCTTGAACTCTGAGAATGGCTCTTGCTTGTCTGGGTGGAGGGCAGAGGCTGAATTAGTCTACTGCAGGAAGGTAAAACTTACACTCAGTGCTTTTGCCTCGAACCCTGCCCATTCATGCCTGTGTGCGACCCTTAAAGGGCTGCCCAGAATAGAATGTGCCCCTCAGGCTGGAAAGGGTCCCCACCCCCTGCTTTAAAGCAGGATGAGGAACCCGTCGTCTTCCAGATGTTGTTGAACCACAACTCCTTTAATCCCTGACCATTTGCAAAGCTGGCTAAGGCTGGTGGGCAAAGGAATCCATCAACATTTTGAAAAACACAGGTGTCCTGTCCTTGGGGGGGGGGAGTTTCTACTATAGCTGCAAGACAGTGGCTTGAATAGGCAATGCTTGGTGGCGTTATTCAAAACTCTTGTCCAATTCAAACAAACAGGTTTTTACCGTGTTTCTCCTAAAATAAGACACCGTCTTATATTTTTCCCCTCAAAAAAACACAGTATGGCTTATTTTCAGGGGATGTCTTATTTTAACCGCTCCGCGTCGGTACGCTGCATAGCCACGCCTATCCAGGCCGTCTTAAGGGAGAGGCGCCGCGTCACTACCCTGTTTCCCCTATTTTAAGACGTAGTCATAAAATAAACCATAGCCGTACCCCGAAAATTAAGCCATAGTGATAGGCGCAGTTCTGGAGGGCACCAAGGAAAAGGCGGGGCTGGGCTTATGTAATAAAAATAAGACATCCCCTCAAAATAAGCCATAGTGCGTTTTCTTGAGGAAAAAAAATATAAGACAGTGTCTTAAAATAGGGGAAACACGGTATGTCTTATTTTTGGGGTATGGCTTATATTTCACAAATGCGTAGAAATCCTGCTACGGCTTATTTTATGGCTACATCTTATTTTAGGAGAAACATGGTAGTTTTGTTTTACAATGCCAAGCTGGCTATAGCTGGATAGCAGTTCCCTTCATACTCCTCATAAATATGGACTCGGAAATGGGTGCCAGATCTGACCCGGGCATCGCCCACCCGTAAGCTGGCATTGTTTTGAGGTAAAGGTAAAGGGACCCCTGACCATTTGGTCCAGTCGCAGACGATTCTGGGGTTGCGGCGCTCATCTTGCTCTATAGGCCGAGGGAGCTGGCGTTTGTCCGCAGACAACTTCTGGGTCATGTGGCCAGCATGACTAAGCCGCTTCTGGCGAACCAGAGCAACGCACGGAAACGCCGTTTACCTTCCTGCTGGAGTGGTACCTATTTATCTACTTGCACTTTGATGTGCTTTCAAACTGCTAGGTTGGCAGGAGCAGGGACCGAGCAATGGGAGCTCACCCCGTCGCGGGGATTCGAACCGCCGACCTTCTGATCGGCAAACCCTAGGCTCTCTGGTGGAAATGCACCTGCGCGTAGATATAGCGTTGGTATTTCTGCTCATTGGAGCGACCAGTGTGGTGTAATGGTTAAGATTGTCAGACTAGGACCCAGGAGACCAGGGTTCAAATTCCCACTCAGCTGCGATGCTCATGGGATGACTTTGGGCCAGTCACTGCCTCTCAGCCTAACCTGACTTACAGGATTCTTTTCAGGATAAAATGGGGAGAAGGAAAACTAGGTATATGGCCTTGAGCTCCTTGGAGAATAAGATGGGCTACAATTTAAATAAATAAATAGAGGATAAGTAGATCTCCCTTCCACATGGCCCATTTGAACAAGAATTTGAAAATGCAAGCACTATAGAGAAAACTCACCATGCAGTGACTTTAATACAATTAAGTAATGAGGTTGGCCTTTGGCCTTGGTGGTTGTTTTATTAATGGGCATTTCATAGGTGCTTCTATCAGCCTGTCTTTTAATCTGCATGCCTTCCCTCTCTGGTGTAGGCAAACCCCTGGAGACGGCACATTATAAGACAGCACACATATTAAGTTGACTCATCTGTGTCTGTTTGCCGCGATAGTGGGAAACAACCAGGTTGCTGTCAGTTACGGCGAATTATTTTTAACAAGTGAAACGGGGCTCTTTGCTTCTCTGTGGACCTTTGCTTTGTGCTGGCGGAAGTCATCTGGCGGGCTGCTTCCTGCTTATCTCTCCAGGAAGCCGATTCCCCTCTGCTATGTCATGCATTGCCAGCCCAGGAAAGGACGTGTTCTCCCACCTCCTCCAACCTTGCATTGCATTTGCATCATCCGTTGGTGCACCCAGATGGAAGAGCGAGTTTGCATTCTGCAAGGCAGGCTGTGTAAATAATATATCGGCGGTGGCTGCGCTCCTGATTCTGAACCCAAGAGGGATGTACACTGCTTTTTCTCCTTCCCTTGGTAATCGCTCTCAGGCTCACGGCTACTTCCCTGCTAACACAGGGGTTTGACGTTACCCCCCAGGTGTGCACTCCAACCTCTCCACTGACGTAGGGAAAAGGTCTCTCCCTCCCATGCTTGCTTTCCCCTGGATGCTATTCTAGCTTTTATTGCAGTTCAGCAGCAGAGCATCTGCTTTGCATGCAGAAGGTCCCAGGCTCAATCCCTGGCGTCTGCAGGTAGGATTGGGAAAGATCCCTGTCTGAAACTCTGCTGCTGCTCAGTGTAGACAGTACTAAACTAGATGGAAGCAGTAATGGCAGCTTCCTATGTTCCTCTGGAAGTCCCAGAAAACCAGGAGAAAATGGGCCCATTTGGGGGATAGTCCACAGGTTAGTGGTAGAACACCAGTCCCTGGCATCTCCACCGGGTAGGGTTGGGAAAGAGCTGCTGCCAATCAGTGCAAACAGTACTGAGCTAGATGGACCAGTGCTCTAAATCAATATAAGGCAGCTTCCTATGTTCTTGATAATTATAATGAAAAATTATTATTACTGTCAATTATTAATATCAATGAAAAAGACAGGCTAGTTTCATTGGATTAGACTGGCTAATCTCTTTTGGTATAAGTAATATGCTACATATGTTCCTGCCAGTCCAGCAATAAAAGGATAATTTGCAGGTTTTCCGTGACCTCTCTGAGTTTCTTCCTATAATGAAGTCTGCAATATCGACGTTCTGTCTTGTGCATCCTTTGCTGTTGTCCATTGACGGTGTCCTGTGAAGTGAATGATTATTTGTTCTAAGAACGAAGCCCAGCAGCAAACTCTTATGAGGATTTATGGATTGCGCCTCCGAAAATAAAGCCTAACAGAAAACGCTGTTAGAGATGTGAAATCCATAACAAATTACGATGTCTCCTGTATTACAGAAACAGCACTTCAGTCTCCTTTCTTCGTTGGAGAAAGTGGATTGGGAGATAACGTTTTTTTGGGGAGGGTGGCTCATTTCCCAGAACAGTGAACACAGCCATCCTTCAGGATGAAGCTCTGTGTCTACATGAAAAGGCCAGGTGGAGGGCATTCAGCGCTGAGGAGGGCAAAGCAATGATAGAAGTCCACTTGCCCTCATTCTTTGCTGATGTAAACCAGCATTATGCCGTGCATGCACATTGCAGTCACACCGTATATTTAAAAAGCACACAGCTTCCCCCAAAACATCGATAGAATTGTAGAGTTGGAAGGGATTTCAAAGGTTCATCTGGTCCAACCCCCTACAAAACTACAGATCCCAGGATTCTTTGGGGAAAACCATGTGCTTTCAATGTATGATGTGGATTTGACCCAGGTAAACTCTTTTCTACCCAGAACTACATTTAATAATATGTTTTTGTACCCCCACCCATCTGACTGGGTTGTGGCAGCCACTCTGGGCAGCTTCCAACAGAATATACAAAAACACAACAGAACATCACACCTTAAAAGCTTCCTGGTACCTTCAGTTCTCTATGGAAGGTTGTATAATTATTTCTCTCATTGACATCTGACGGGAGGGTGTTCCACAAGGAGGGCGCCACTACCGAGAAGGCCTTCTGCCTGGTTCCTTGTAACTTCACTTCTCGCAGTGAGAGAACCAGCAGAAGACCCTTGGAGGAAGACTTCAGTGTCTAGGCTGAATGATGGAGGTATAGATTGAAGCTCCTTCGGGTATACAGGGCCGAGGCTGTTTAGGGCTTTAAAGGTCCGTACCAACACTTTGAATTGTGCTCAGAAATGTACGGGGAGCCAATACAGTGGTACCTTGGGTTAAGAACTTAATTTGTTCTGGAGGTCCGTTCTTAACCTGAAACTGTTCTTAACCTGAGGTACCACTTTAGCGAATGGGGCCTCCCGCTGCTGCCGTGCCACCGCCGCATGATTTCTGTTCTCATCCTGAAGCAAAGTTCTTAACCCGAGGTACTATTTCTGGGTTAGCGGAGTCTGTAACCTGAAGCGTCTGTAACCTGAGGTACCACTGTATAGGTCTTTTAGGACCAGTGTTATATGTTCCTGGTAGCCACTCCTAATCACCAGTCTTGCTACCGCATTCTGGATTAATTGTAGTTTCTGAGTGACTTTCAGAAGTAGCCTTCAGATGACTTCTTAAAATCTTATATTTGTTTATTTCCTTGACATCTGATGGGTGGGCGTTCCACAGGGGGGCACCACTGCCATGAAGGCCCCCCAACCCCACAGATCTGTCCACGAAGGTGGTAAGTGGAGCTCAGACAGAGATGGTGCCATAAGGCAGAAGAAAAAGGTTGGAATGGATCTGCAGCTTCGGTCTGTGATGGAGAGGTCACTTCTCCCTTACTGCCACCACTGGAGCCAGTCGCCCCACTGTCACTCCCAAACAGAGAGAGATACAGACAGAAGCTGCAGGTCCATTCCAGATCCATTCCAGCTTGCATCTCTGTCTGTCTCCTTTCCATTGTTCTTGCTATTATTTTTTAAAGCATTAGGGCAGGGGTCGGCAAGATTTACCTCGCCTGGGCTGCTTCACTCCAGTGGAGATCCTTCCGTGGGCCGGATTGTGCGTGCGTGTGAGTGTGCGCACAATTTCCAGTGTCTGCATCTGTGTCTGCCTAGACACAATTTCCGGCGCCGTGGAAGTGAGTCTGGTTTAGCGTAGCCGAGTGGGCGGCTCGGGGGCCGGTTAAACGACCCTTGTGGGCCACTTGTGGCCCATGGGCCTTAGGTTGCCGACCCCTGCATTAGGGAGTGCCTGGGCACGCCACCCCCTCATGCCCTATCCATAGCATTATGGATAGCCTTATCCTCTGTGAATCTATTGAATCCTCAAAGTCACAATCACTTGCTGAAGTCAGCCTTGCTGAATTTTCCCCATTCCCCTGCCCCACTGCAGCCATCTGTGCAGCACCCCACCCCAATCCAGGGGCTTCGTCTACCTTCAGGAGCAGCTTTGAGGGGCATAGCAGGCAGGAGTGAGAGGAAGAGCCCACTCTGCATGACAAGCACCCGTTTTCTCTCTCCAGAGACTTTTTAAGACTGATGTTTATACAATGTTCGCACTGTCATCCTGTTGAGCTTTCCGATACAGCACAATTCGCTGACAGGATAATGGATTTAAAAGCCTTCTTTCCTTCCTCCACCCTCATTTTTTTTTTTAGCAAGCAGTCCCTCATTGCAGAGCAATAAAAATGATGGAAGTGCGACATTACACTGCTATTTTAGTCACGCGGTTTTCCTCAACAGCCGGGGGGGGGGGGGAGAGAAGGGAATCTACTGTGAACAGTCCAAGAAATTAACACCTCCATCCTGTATTTTTGCTTATCTTGGAGTAATCCCCATTCAACTCAATGGAGCTTACCTCTGAGAAGATAGTACAGGATTGCACTGTTAGCATCATTGCCTGAGATGGAGTAAAGTTTGGAGCTGCCACGTCCCTTTAACCAGCTCATCAAGTGCTGTGCCCTCCCTGTTATTGGGCAATGAGCATATGAAGCCATCTTATCTTAAGACTGACCATTGGTCTCTCTAGCCCAGTCTTCCCCAATGTGGTGCTTTCCATTTGTTTTGGGCTACAACTCCCGTCAGTCCCAGCCAAGGCCAATGCTGTCTATTCTGATTGGCAGTGGCTATCTAGCGCTGTGGTCGAAACCACTGAGCTTCTTGGGCTTGCTGATCAGAAGGTCGGCGGTTCGAATCCCCGCAATGGGGTGAGCTTTTGTTGCTCGGTCCCAGCTCCTGCCAACCTAGCCGTTTGAAAGCACACCAGTGCAAGTAGATAAATAGGTACCGCTCCGGTGGGAAAGTAAATGGCATTTCCATGCGCTGCTCTGGTTTTGGTGTTCCGTTGCGCCAGAAGCGGCTTAGTCATGCTAGCCACATGACCCAGAAAAACTGTCTGCGGACAAACGCCAGCTCCCTCGGCCTGTAAAGCGAGATGAGCGGCGCAACCTGAGTCGTCTGCGACTGGACTTAACTGTCAGGGGTCCTTAACCTTAACCTTTAAATCTAGAGTCTCAGGCATAGAATGTTCCCATCACTCGCTACCTGGTCATTTAAGGCAAACCTGTAGCCTTCCAAAACAAAATAAAAAAATTCCTTCCAGTAGCACCTTAGAGACCAACTAAGTTTGTTCTTGGTATGAGCTTTCGTGTGCATACACACTTCTTCAGATACCTGAAGATATCTGAAGAAGTGTGCATGCACACGAAAGCTCATACCAAGAACAAACTTAGTTGGTCTCTAAGGTGCTACTGGAAGGAATTTTTTTATTTTGTTTTGACTATGACAGACCAACACTGCTATCTACCTGTAACTAGCCTTCCAGGAGATGCTGAACCACAACACCCATCAGCCCCAGCAAGGATGGTCAATGGCCAGGGATGATGGGAGTTGTAGTTCAGCAACATCTGAAGGGCCAGAGGTTCCTTACACCTAATACTAAAGGCAGGGGTGGGGAAACCTGCTATCCGTTGTCTCCATTAGGTCTGCCAGGGCCCTCCATCCAGCCAAGCAGGCAGAGCCATGGCTGGGCCAAAAGAAGGCTTGCGAGCAAAACCCTGTGGGAAGCACTGTGCCCCTCCCTTCACACAACCTGACAGTCAGCTGATGGCTCAGTTGGTAGAGAATGAGACTCTTAATCCCAGGGTTGTGGGTTCAAGCCCCACACTGGGCAAAAGAATCCTGCATTGCAGGGGGTCAGACTTAAATGACCCTCTTGGTCCCTTCCAAGTCTACAATTCCGTGATTCTGGGATCATCAGTGCTTTGCAGGCTGTACCATGTGTGCAGGCAAAAAGTGCAGGCAACTGGGTGATTGACAAGTGGTGGTCCAGTTCCCCACCGCTGCTTTAAGGGGAGACATCAGCTATTGCATCTGGAACTTTCTGTGGGCATTTGCCATTGAGTTATGCTGCCTCCTTGAAGTGACCATTGATATCACAGTTGTCAAGCCATCCTCTGGGCTGTTCCTGACTTCTCATTATTCATTTAAAAACAGCAGAAAGTCCTATGACTCCTTGAAAGCTAACAAGTTTGCTGTTGTGCAAGCTACTTTAGGTGAACGTTTGATGAAATTTCTAAGGAAATAAGCCGATGACTCACAACATATTTGTTACTCTTTAAGCCGCCCCGGGATTCTTTTCAAGCTGCTGCAAACTAATGCAGCTTCTTGGAGTGGTTTGCTGACTCTTCGTATCCCCCCTTTTCCTCTTGAATGCATCCAGTTTAATGGATTCAAAGTGGGTTAAGCAATGTATTTAAAAAAAATAGTATAGCACAGGCTTCCATTACATCAAACTATAATAATAACATGCATTGTGAACAATGTTAGTCATACTCTGAGTAGACCCATCAAAATTAATAGCCCTAAATTAGACTGCTTGCAATGAGTCTACTCTTGAGTAGAACTAGTACAGTGGTACCTCCGGTTACGAACGGAATCCGTTCCGGAGACCCGGACATATCCCGAAAAAAATTGTAACCGGAGGCGCCCTTCTGTGCACGCACGCGGCGTGATTGAGCGCTTCTGTGCATGCACGAACGGTGAAACTCAGAAGTATACACTTCCGGGTTTGCCACGGCCGTAACGCGAAGATTCCATAACCTGGAAGTTACGCAACATGAGGTACCACTGTATTCCATAAAACTCCATGGGCTGTATACGTATACTGAAAGCTCACCCCCCCCCCAAATAGTGGTTGAACTGATATATTTTATTAAGAAAATAAATAAATAGAACCCACTTAATATGGTCCAAATCAGGGTTTCCCAAACTTGGGTCTCCAGCTGTTTTGGGACTACAATTCCCATCATCCCTGGCCACTGGTCTTGCTAGCTAGGGAGGGTGGGACTTGTAGTCCCAAAACAGCTGGAGACCCAAGTTTGGGAAACACTGGTCTAAATGTATTCAAACAAATTTAAAGCTTTACTTGAACATTGGGATATATATATATAATGTTCCTGGCTATTCTTAAGGCAGGACAACCCAATAGCCATATATTTCTTGTACCCTGTTTACATCTGAAAAAACCGAGGCAGGACCGAAAATTGTTCACATGCTCATTTTAGTACATCAGAGCCAAAGGGCAGCATACTCTGACCTCTACTGTTCCCCACTGCCTCCCACAAAGAACTGAGTTGGGCACATCCGTCAGCCAGAGAAGGAGCAGCTGCTAAAAAGAATATTGTGCAGCAACCGCTAGGTACTCTAAGGGTGTTCACACGTTACATTCAACGAGTGTACAATCCTAAAAATACCTGTGCATGGAAATAGTTGAGCAATATACTCATACAGTTATTTGACTCTGATGTACAAGGAGTTCAGGCTGTGTGCACAATTAGCTGAGCTGTACACAGATGTACACTTGTTGGGGCCATAGCTTGCATCTACTTTGCACTCAGAAGGTCACAGGTTCAGTCCTTCGCCTCTTCTCCCTGTAGACCTGGGAAAAATCCCTGTGAACCACAATGCTACAAGTCATTGTCGACAATACTGAGCTAGAAGGACCAATGTTCTGATTGGTGTAAGGCAGTTTCCTAGGCTCCCTTTCCACACAAACACTCGTACCTGGGTAGAGACAGCTGGTGCCTGTGTTCAGTGAGCAAACGTTCTGTAACTGCAGAATTATTAAACCACTCCGGGTTTAATGGTAGTTCTGTGAGAGGAATCATAGCGTTGTAGAGTTGGAAGGAACCATGAGGGCCATCTAGTCCAGTCCCCCGCAATGGAGGACTCTTCTGCCCCAACATTGGGCTCGAACCCCAAAACCCTGAGATTAAGAGTCTCGGGTTCTACCAGCTGAGCTATCCCAGCAGTTGTTGTTTAGTCGTTTAGTCGTGTCCGACTCTTTGTGACCCCATGGACCAGAGCACGCCAGGCACTACCTCCCGCAGTTTGGTCAGACTCATGATGGTAGCTTCGAGAACACTGTCCAACCATCTCGTCCTCTGTCGTCCTCTTCTCCTTGTGCCCTCAATCTTTCCCAACATCAGGGTCTTTTCCAGGGAGTCTTCTCTTCTCATGAGGTGGCCAAAGTATTGGAGCCTCAGGGGTCTCCTAACGACTCTCAGCACCTGTAACAAACCATAGCTCCCAGAATTCCTTGGGGGGGAACCATGACTGTTGAAAGTGGTGGAATAGTGCTTTAAATCTACGGTGTGAATGTGGCTATAGTTCCAAATACTGGGGAGCAACAGCAGGCGTAGATCTACATCAAGGGTAGGCAAGCTGTGACTCTCCAGATATTGTTGGACTCCAAATCCCATCAGCCCCAGCCAGCATGGCCCATGGTCAGAGATGATAGGAGCTACAGTCCCAACAACACCTGAAGGACCATAGTTTCCCCACTCCTAGTACTGTTGCCTTGATGCCCTGCTTATGGGCTTCCAAGAGGCATCTGGTTGGCCATGGTGGGGGGACAGGATCCTGGACTCGATGGACCTTTTTTTTGGTGTGCTCCAGCAGGGCTCTCCTTCTGGTCTCCTTGTTGTAAAACAGATGGTCTTGGGAATGTTTCCTGAATCCGGATGAACATTGATATTAAACAGGACCAGAAGAAAAGAAAAACGAAGTGTACTGAGTACATACTGTACATATCCTAGCAGGGAAACAAAATAGGGATGGTGAGAGCTATTATTGAACTGATTTCAGCCGGAAAGTGAATGCAAGCTTTCACTTTGGGTTTTTTCAGAGCTTATGTTGACGCTGGAAAGTAGAAAAATACTTGAGAGCTTCAAACTTGCATAGTCCTTGACCCCCTCCGTGTGATGAACTAGGTGCAGAGCAAGTTCAGTCAGCAAATGTGTTCGATTTAGACCAGGTGTGGGGAACCGTTCTCCCTCTAGGTGTTGCTGAACTATAACTCCCATCACCCCTGACCATTGGCCAGGCATACTGGGGCAGGTGAGAGCTCTGGTTCAGCACCACCTGGAGCATCAAAGGTTCCCAATATAACTAATTTAGACAAATTCCAGAATCCAGTTTTTCTGGCGACAGAATCCCTTTGCTGCAGAATTTTATCCAGCTTAAATCTGCAACTCTTAACTTTGATCTAGCTCAGCTTTTCCTGACCCAACATCTTCTCTGCGTTGATAGCTCAGTTGGTGCTGATAACACCAAGGTTCCAGGTTCGATCCCCATATTAGACAGCTGCATATTCCTGCGTTGCAGGGGGCTGGACTAGATTGTCCTCAGGGTCCCTTCCAACTCTACAATTCTTTGATTCTATGACAAATAACTTCCTGACATTGTTGCTCTTTCTATTCAAATAAAAAGTGTTTGTTTTTCAATGCTTTCTTTTTGGGGGGAGGAATCTTCATTGGGGCAAGGACTCCTTATACAGTGGTACCTCGACTTACGACGATAATGCGTTCCGACGCGATTTTCCTAAGTAGAAAAAATTCGTAAGTAGAATCCCCATAGGATAGGGGGGGAAATTCGTAAGTCGAAAAATCCAGGTCAAAAATGCGTAAGTCGAAAAAATCCTATTAAAAGTGGCTGCGACGTCTTTTCGTAAGTAGAAAAAATTCGGATGCGGCGGCCATTTTGTTTTACTGGAAGTCACTCGTAACTCGAAAAAAAACATAAGTAGAGTTACTCGTAAGTAGAGGTACCACTGTACTGCAAAATAATGTGCAAATTGATGGCACTATATATATAATGATAAAATAATGGTTCAGTATAAGGCAACGTACTGTGTTCCTCCAATATTCTTAAATGTGATGTCAGGTGCAATGATGCACTTAATTTGCCATTTCTTGTTATGTGTATAGCAGCCTTGAGGAAGCTTGAACATATTCCTGAGCAGGGTGAGGAGGTGGAATGTATCTCTTTCCTTCCCTGCCAAGATACCAGACCAAACAAGCCCGCCCCACAGCTGCTTTTTGCATTTCCTTGAAATGTAAACAGCAGCTTCAGTGGGGATTTCCCCCCACCCCAAAGGATCAGCTGCTGTGGGTGGACTTTAAGTCTTTACTTCCTTATGATTAAAAAAAAAAAAGGTAAAGGGGCCCCTGACCATTAGGTTTAACCCACAGCGCCACCCGCGTCCCTACCATGATACTTAAGATACTTAAGAAAAATCCCCTCTCCAAAGCAGCTTATCACATTTCAAGAGAAAGCCTCCATTGGCATCCATGGAGGTTTCCTTGAAATGCAAATAGCAAAGTCGAAGAGGTGTTGTTGTTTTTTGTCAGAGTTCATTGCTTAGAGAGAAACAATTAAATTCTTCCTTCCCAACACATGGCAGTATCGGTATCAAACTAGCTCGACCTGCCCCTGAGCTGCTATTTGTGAAGCAAGAAACCATGCATGTTAATTGCATTTGTGCAATTAACGTCACACCTACTTTCGCCCTGAGATGCAGAACGAAGTAGCAGAAATGCAAGGTGCTCCCCCCCCCCAATTTGGGGAGAATTAATGCATTCACCCAGCATCCACTCCTCTTGCCAATTCCCATGAAGAATCAATAAGCTGCTTTTGAGTCACAGCTCATCACTGAGGAGAGCATGTCAGGATGTCAGAAGCAGAAAGAAAATAAAAAAATTCCTTCCAGTAGCACCTTAAGAGACAAACTAAGTTTGTTATTGGTATGAGCTTTCGTGTGCATGCACACTTCTTCAGAATATTATTATTATTATTATTATTATTATTATTATTATTAATATTTTGTTTCGACTACGGCAGACCCACTCAGCTACCTACCTGTACTGTAACTAGAAGCAGAAAGAGTCCTTCAGAGTCATAAAAACACCCTTTTGGGTGGGGACATGCTATTAAAGCAGAAAAGAACTGTGCCACAGCACATATTATGAGTCTGCCTGATTCAGGTGCAATGCCGGATTTACGTATAAGCTAAACAAGCTATAGCTTAGGCCCCCACTCTCTTGGGGTCCCCCAAAAAAATTAAAGGGAGGAAAAAACTGGATGTACATTTCCAAAATGTAAGATAAAAAACAAATAATATAAAACCTACATACAGCAACAGTGGCAAATGGTTTTAGATACCTATTAGGCCCATAAATTACCATATAGCATATATTCAACACAAAAAAACAGCGACCATTTGTTGTTGACAAAGGACAGCTGGACATATAAAGGGCCCCATTACTTTCAGTAGCTTAGGGCCTCATCAAACCGAAATCCGGCCCTGTTCAGGGGGCAACCCTATAGACTTTTGTTGGGGAGCAAGCCCCACTGAATTTAAGAGGGCTTCCTTTTGAGGTGACGTGCATAGGATCGCACTGTCAGTGGCTAACGTGTTGGCCTTGAATCCAGGTTTCAATGCCACTGCGGGTGGAGATTTGAACCATGGACTTCCTGGTCCTAGCTCGGTTTCCTAGCCACTCCCCGCTCTCTTATCACACCCCTTCCTTGGAAACATTCAACGTGTTATTTTGAGTGAGGAGGCAATGCATCACTATCCCAACATGAGTCAGCAGTATGCCAGAGTAAACATAGCAAGAGCCCAAAGGCCCTTTTAGTCCAGCATCCTTTTTCCTCACAGTGGCCGGTCAGATGCGAATGGGAAGTCTGCCAGCAGGTAAAGGGACCCCTGACCATTAGGTCCAGTCCCAAACGACGGGTTGCGGTGCTCATCTCGCTTTATTGGCCGAGGAAGCCGGCGTACAGCTTCCGGGTCATGTGGCCAGCATGACTAAACTGCTTCTGGCGAACCAGAGCAGCGCATGGAAACACCGTTTACCTTCCCGTCGGAGCGGTACCTATTTATCTACTTGCAATTTGATGTGCTTTCAAACTGCTAGGTTGGCAGGAGCAGGGACCAAGCAACAGGAGCTCACCCGGTCCATAGCTGTCAACCCTCCCTTTTTTTTGGCGGGAAACTCCCTTATTCCAATGTCGTTTCCCGCTGCTATCCCGGATTGTTGATATCCCTTAAATTCCCCGGATTTCAAAGGAAGCAGCTCCTCTCCCTCCCTGCCGGCCAGGGAGGCTCCCCAGCTGCGTTGCTCGGCTGCCAATAAGGAGTCTGAGACCAACTGGGGGCGGAGCTTGCATGCCTTGTGCATCCAGACCCTCATGCCCAACCAGACAGCCAGACAGCCTGCCGTCTACGCGGTCGCTCTTTCGCTCACTCGTTCGCGCGCAGCCTCTGGAGCGCAGGGTGGCGAGGCTACTTGGTGCCATTGCACCGCCTTCGCGCCATCCCTTATTTTCAAATCCGAAAGTTGACAGCTATGACCCCGTCGCGGGGATTCAAACTGCTGACCTTCTGATCGGCAAGCCCTAGGCTCTGTGGTTTAGACCACAGAGCCACCCGCGTCCCCCAGGACCTGAGTGCAAAAGTGCTCTCCCTAATTGCAGTCCCCAATCCCCAGTATTCAGAGATGTTCGGCTTTTAACAATGGAGGGAAGATGTTATCATCCATGAATTTTGCCTAATCCTTTTTTTAAAGCCATCCCAGTGGGAGGCGATCCAAAAGGTTGATCTCTCTCCCCCCCCCCACCACCCCAAGTTAAAGACTCGACTTTCAAGGGGGAAGGGAAAATCAACTAGATCTGTTCAACGATTTCCTCTCCACTGTGCGCAAAGCCACAATACACACCCACACACATGCACACACACCTTAATCTGCACTGAAAATGTCTTGTTTTTGTTTTTGTTTGTTTTTAACTGAAAAGGTAGGTCCTGGGAGTAAATGCAAAGTGCAAAAATCAACTGACAGGAAAGGCTGAACAAGTAGCATAATTAAAATGCAAAATATTGTATATTATTGAACTATTAAACGAGTAATTTCACTGTTTCTGTGAAACTTTGGAACCATGCAGCTAATTTCTTAAATCTAATCCTCCTTGATGGCTTTATTTGATGATTACCTCATTCCAGCTGCTGTGTGTGAAGGAGAGAGAGAGAAAATGAATACAGCTGATCTCTGTTCTCAATCCAAAGGCAGAATTAAACTCTCTATTGCATACAAAAGCAAAAGAACAGTTAGCAAACATACCACTGCTAGTTTTAATTCTTTCAATAGTTTGCAAAGTGCTCATTACCTACATATGGCCCATTATGCCCAACCCATTGACTGAGTCATTTACCTGTTAAACTCTCCTTGTGGTCAGCTTAAAAGCGATTAAAAGGAGGCAGGTGTTAAATGGATTGCAAGGACTGCTGGTGTTTGGGGGGGGCGGGATTGTGGCCACTTGCGGCAGTATCACACCTTATTGGCATTCACTATTCCATTTATCATGCTGAAATGGGGACATTTTGGCCCTCCAGATGTTGTGAAACTGCAGCTTCCATCCTTCCTGCAACTGGCCATGGTAGCTGGAGGAAATAAACAGAAACCTTTTGCTCCCTCTTTCGCAACACCAGAACTCGTGGACATCCATTAAAGCTGAATGTTCGAAGATTTGGGACAGATGAAACACAGCGCATAGTTAAACTATGGGACTTGCTCCCACAGGAGTAAATGATGGGATTCTGCTGGCATACCTGTCAGTGGAGATTGGGGAGAGATTTGGTTTGATTCACATTTCAATTTGGACCTATTTATTCTGCAGTTCCCGATAAGGCTCCTTTTCCTCAACTCTCACCTCATAGCATCCATTCCTGCAAACTGTCAGTGGGACAGAGGGGAAGTGGGTAGGAATAATGGAGAAATTCACTGTTGTTTGCATTTTAATAAGAAACTTTTTGAGCCAGTAGGGGAACAGAAACACAATTACCCTTCAAAATTCACACTTCTCTGATTTTTGCAATATGGATTTTGGGGGGAAATGAAAAACTGAGAGAAACCACAATTAAAAGAACATCTTTGTACATTAGGAAAAGTGCTATGAATGTTATGGTGATAGCAGTTTTCATTACGAAATAAGCTCAGCCTAGATCTCCCCCCCCCCCTTTGTGATACAACAACAGCCATAGGCTTTCTTAGTTCCACACGTGTCCACTTGGATTCATTCCAGAGAGCTGCCTACACTGAGGTCTTTTAGATACAGGTGGAGAGGAAACGCTTAACTCAATGTTATTACTTCAAGAAAAAGTGACAAACAGGAAACCGAGTCCAGGGTTTCCTGCTTTACTTTGGTACTAACCCTGCATAGACATGTTAAATCAACAAGAATGACAGCATCATTTATTTTCAGTTTTGTGTGACGGGGAATCTTATATTGGCTTGCAAGCCTGTCTTCATTATAACCAAGTGAAAACAAGAGGTTCTGTGTCACTGCATGCCTCTCTTCATAGCTTGGTTTCAACATTCCTGGATGAGTATTAAGTGGTGAGCCTTTCAAATAGCAGACATAACTGTGTTTCATTGTTTGGTTTACTTTCAGCTGTGATAACCTTGCCTTCAAGGGGTTTTTATTATTCTCCTGAAGAATCCCCCTCAAAGCTGTGTGTTAATGCCAATTGAACAGATAAGCTTGCTGTCATTTGTGGTTTTAAACCAGAGGCTTTCAAACCTTTTATGCCTTCAGGGAATGCTTTTTTTTCTTTTTCTTTTTTCTTTTGGACATTCTATTATTCTTCCAGACAGTAGATTTTTTTCTGGTGGGATTCAATCACGTACATACTGGCAAATTCAGGTTGCGCAATTCAAGTGAATTCGGTGCTCTTCCACAACAAGCTCACTTCTTCTCACAATCAATACTTTTTGCGATCACTAAAATAGCAGGAAAACACACCGGAAAGTGTGTGGGGTAACAATTGCTTGATGTTGTCTGACATCCCTGCCATCAGATTGAACGCTCCATAAAGAGACAGTTTCATCTTAAAACCACCTAAAGTTTGTGCAAACAAATCTAGATGAATATGCATTAAACAGGTTGTCAGGAAGCAGCCCCTGACTGACCTGTTGAAGAAACGGTGAGCACTGGGCAGAGAATTAGGAACCATGTTGTGGCTGGTTCATGTTTGGTTCATGTAGGCATGTTAAGAACATAAGAGCCTGCGGGTTCAAACCACTGTCCCATTTAGTCCATCATCTTGTTCTCATGGTGGCCAACCAGATGTATGGGGGGAACCCACAAGCAGGGCCCGATCCCAAGGGCACTCTCCCCTGCAGGCTCAGAGCCATTGATTTCCTTCTCCATTGATTTATTCAACCCTCTTTTGGAGCTATCCAAGTTGGTGGCCACCAGAGCCTCCTGTGGAATCAAGTTCCGTAGTTTAACTCTGTGCTGTGTGAAGAAGTACTTCACTTCATCAGTCCTGACTATTCCAATAATGTTAGGTCACATTTGTTGTTGTTTAGTCGTTTAGTCATGTCCGACTCTTCGTGACCCCATGGACCAGAGCACGCCAGGCACTCCTGTCTTCCACTGCCTCCTGCAGTTTGGTCAGACTCATGTTGGTAGCTTCGAGAACACTGTCCAACCGTCTCGTCCTCTGTCGTCCCCTTCTCCTTGTGCCCTCCATCTTTCCCAACATCAGGGCCTTTTCCAGGGAGTCTTCTCATGAGGTAGCCAAAGTATTGGAGCCTCAGCTTCAGGATCTGTCCTTCCAGTGAGCACTCAGGGATGATTTCCTTCAGAATGGATAGGCTTGATTTTCTTGCAGTCCATGGGACTCTCCAGAGTCTCCTCCAGCACCATAATTCAAAAGCATCAATTCTTTGGCAATCAGCCTTCTTTATGGTCCAGCTCTTTATAGGTCACATTACTGCGAACGAAGAACAGGGCCTGCCCTAGGATATGGCCAAGTAAAGTAGCTGCCTCAGGCGGCAAATGTTAAAGGATGGTGAGCTGTGGGGAGGGTTTGGAGGACGGAGCTGTGTCTAACCATGCGGCCTGCCCGTTGCTCCCTAAGCTAGCTTCAGGTGTGGTAGAGAAATGTTGTATATGAAGTACAATTTGACTGCCAGGCCAGCTGCCTTCTGCCCATGGAAGGAGCAGTGAGCGGTGCCATCTTTTCCTTCGCCTCAGGCAGCAAAATGGCTTAGGCCTGTCCTGATCAAGACTATGCCTTAGAATGTACTTCTCCTCTCTGTTTTGAAACGTGTTGTGTGTGTGTGTGTGTGTGTGTGTGTGTGTGTGTGTGTAAAAGAATAAAGCTAATTTCATTGTTTCAGGTTCTTGGTTAATTTTATTAAATTATTTTTTGCTCCAAGTATCAAACCTGTTGACAGCTACAGTGTTTGTTAGTTGACCAGAAATTCATCCTGCAAAGCTGCCTTATAATATCCTCCCACTAAGGAAAGTGAAGATCACGAGACATTTGATTTTATTTCTCTCAGCATTTTCTCTCTCTAAAGGGTTTGTCAGCTTGGAAATGTTAAAGAAGTCTTTTAGTCACTGCTTAGCATTCAGGCTTGAGGAAGCAGAAGACAGATTTATCTCCCCTGCCCCCACAAATTCCTCATCCCTCTTCTCTGCCAAGGCCAGAAGGGCTTGGCTCAGAAGGGGTCAAGAGAAGGAGTTGTTCCCAGAGCTCCTTGGAAGAAGCCAAGGAGTTTTTCTGCTGGAAATAGTTGCTCCTCAACATATCCTTTGCTCCCTGGCGATTTTATTTGCCATGTGCATTTTCTCCTCCCAAGCTTCATGGTACGTGCACAAAAAGCTTATTCACTGTTTCACATTTTTCAGCAACGCTGCCCTGCCTCCTTTGCTTTTTTGTTAGCCAGCAGAGTGGTTTAGCAGCTGGGCCGTTGTCCAAGCTATTTGGAATTCAAAAGTGGCAGAGAAGGCGGAAAACAAAGAGCCTGATGCTTAACCCCTGTTTTCACTTATTGGACATTCTCATCCCACCCTTTTTCTGCAAGGAATTCGATGCAAGCAGCATGGGAAACATAGGAAACTGCCTTGGAGCAAGCCAGACCAGTTGTCCATCTGGCTCATTGTTGTCCACTCTGACTGGTAGCAGCTCTTCCCTGCATGCATGGCTCTACCCCTCCGACCCATTTTATCTTAACAACAACCCTGTGAGGTAGATTAGGCTAGAGAGACTGACAGTCCCAAGCTCACCCTGTGGTTGGGTGGGGTTTTTTTCTTGAGTCTCCCCAGTCCTCAGGGATGGGGGTGGGGAGGATCTTCAGATCTCATTGGCCTCCGACTGCAACGTCCAAGAGAACAGCCTTCCTTGGAAGGTGATGGACTTCTCCTTCATGGGATGGCCATCCGTCAGGGATTATTTAGCTGTGATTCCTGCATTGCAGGGGGTTGGAAGTCCCTTCCACTTCTACAATTCTGTGAGTCTTCATCTCCCGATTGACCATGCTAGCTGGGAGCTAATGGGACTTGGAGACCCTAGACACAAGCAGTTGCGTTGCTCATTTGACATCGCAGCCAGTAGGTGTGCCTGAGGATTGCACCTCTGCATTCCACATGGTGCTTGCTGCAGAAATATCTGCCTGCCCCCTTGCACACGCACCCCAGGCACTTTTTGAAGACTTCTGTTGAGTTGTTTGGAAACCCAGTCGGTGGATTTGAAGTGTGTTGGCTGCAGTACAGGAGCTTGATCGCATGGATAAGGCTCTGCGGAGAGAAACTGGAAGTCCAGCACATTCCTTTGTGGTGACACATCTGTATTGTGGGGGAGAGGCTTTTGCAGCAGCCGCAGAGTTTTATCTGAAAGCTGTCAACGTTTTGAAAGGTGAGGCACTTTTTGTGGTCCCCCATGCCCCTGAGGTTTGGCTGAACGTCATCAGGGGCTGAACCTCCGGTGGGACAGCACCTGCCCTGTGGAACTCCTTGCCACTAGAGGTTCAGCAGCAGCCACCTCTACTCGTATTCTAAGAACTGTTATTATTCAGGCTGGCTTTTTGCACCTGAGATTCTTTGCCAACCGTCTCTTGCTGATGTGTCTGACGTTTTTAGAATTGTAGAGCTGGAAGCGGGACCCCATGGGTCATCTAGTCCAACCCCGCTGCAATGCAGGAATCTAAACTAAAGCTTCCATGGCCGATGTCCATCCAACCTCTTACTGTAATGCGGTGTTTTATGGTCTGTGTGCCGCCTTGTGATGAGTTATATAAAAGTGCAGCTTATGGCTATTTAAGTAAACAAACAAACAATTAAAAAAATGCCTAAGCTTCTCTCTTTCTCTCTCCCACTTTTAGGAGTGACTGGCCAACATGTCTCTCAAGAAGGAAGGTGTGCAGAAGAAATGGGCTGCCTTGAAGGAGAAGTTGGGTTCTCAGGACTCCGATCAGACGGAGGCCAACCTGGAAAATGCAGAGCCGGAGCTGTGCATCCGCCTCCTGCAGATCCCATCCGTGGTGAACTACTCAGGGCTCAAGAAGCGGCTGGAGAGCAGCGACGATGGCTGGATGGTCCAGTTCCTGGAGCTCTGCGGACTGGATCTCCTGCTTGAGGCCCTGGACAGGCTTTCCGGGAGGGGGGTCTCCAGGATCTCGGATGCCCTGTTGCAGCTGACTTGCATCAACTGCGTGCGAGCAGTCATGAACTCTCAGAAGGGCATCGAGTACATCGTGAGCAACGAAGGCTACGTCAGGAAACTCTCCCAAGGTGAGAGACCGTTTCCCTCGCTCGTTCCACGCGGTGTTTGCAAGCACATGAAACACGTAGTTGCAACGCAACGGAAATAGACCTAGACAATGAATAAAACGTTTAGAAATACGCAGCGCTGTTTTCTTTAAAAAAAAAGAAGTGTAGGGGTACTCTCATATTAATAATTAATAATTAATAATTAATAATTAATTGTTTATACCCCGCCCATCTGGCTGGGTTTCCCCAGCCACTCTGGGTGGTTTCCAACAAAAGATAAAAATACAATTAAACATAAGTCATTAAAAACTTCAGATGTCTTCTAAATGTCAGATGGTTGTTTATTTCTTTAACATCTGATGGGCGCCACCACCGAGAAGGCCCTCTGCCTGGTTCCCTGTAACTTTGCTTCTCGCAGTGAGGGAACCGCCCTCGGAGCTGGACCTCAGTGTCCGGGCTGAACGATGGGGGTGGGACGCTCCTTCAGGTATACTGGACTTTCTCGACTCAAGAAAATCACCATTATAGTAATTTTCCTACTCATATTGAAATACTGCCCCTCAATGAGGCCAAACTTTCATCTGTAGAACACCACACATCCGCATGCCACACTGCTCCACACATTAAACGCCTGCTTCCGTCTGAGACTCAGGAAACGTCGTGACAGGAAATGAGGCCGCCATCGGGGGTAGCAACGGAACTGACAATTCACCGTGCTAGAGAAGAAACTTGCGTACCCCCAGAAAAAAAGTACAGTGGTACCTCGACTTACGAGTAACTCGACTTACGTTTTTTTCGAGTTACGAATGACTTCCGGTAAAACAAAATGGCCGCCACATCCGAATTTTTTCGATTTACGAAAAGACGTCGGGGCCGCTTTTAATAGGATTTTTTCGACTTACGAATTTTTGACCCGGATTTTTCGACTTAAGAATTTTTTCCCCCAATGCATTCCTATGGGGATTCGACTTATGAAAATCGCGTCGGAACGCATTATCGTCGTAAGTCGAGGTACCACTGTACTGGAAATACGCAACCAAACTGAGCAGGGGCACACTCCCCCCCCCCCGGGCAGGTGGGATTTGTGCCTTCCAGAACCAAGCCGTTTCCTAAGTTGTTGTCTCGAGGAGAGAGGTGCCCTCATTGCTGACCTTTGTCCCTCTGTCTTTGCAGCACTTGACACCTCGAACGTCATGGTCAAGAAGCAAGCATTTGAGCTCCTGGCCGCTCTCTGCATTTACTCAGTGGATGGTCACGCTCTGGCGCTGGACGCCCTGGATCACTACAAGGCAAGCAGAAAGTCAGATGTACTGTTAAGGACACAATGTACACACACGTATGAAAACGCTCTGCTGAATCTGATCAAAGGTTATCTACTCTAGTGTCTTGTTTCCCACAGCGACTAACTGGGCTCCTCCAGGAATCCTGCAGGTAGAGCTTCACATAGGGATGGATGGATTGGCTGCTTTGAAAGTGGTTCGAAGTTACCTACCAAATGTAAATAGATAATAATAATGAGATTTAGTAGTGGGGAAAGATAGGGGAAGGGCTGTAGCACATTTTGCACACAGAAGGTCCAAGCTTCATTCTCCAGCATCACCAGGTAAGACTGGGAATATCTCCTGCCAAAAACCATGGAGAGCTGGTGCCTGTCAGTGTAGGCAGCAATGAGATGGACCAATGGTCTGACTCTGTATAAGGCAACTTCCTGTGTATCTACATATGTAGACTCTTCATAAAGAACGATATGGGGAGAGCTGTAGCTCATCTAGCAGGGCATCGGCTTTGCATGCGGAGGGCCCCAGGTTCAATATTAACATTAATATCAATATTAATATCAGTGTTGATATTAATGTTAATATTAACCCAGCTGACTGGGTTTCCCCAGCCAGCATGTACAAAAACATAATACAGATGTACCTTGGAAGTCAAACGGAATCCATTCTGGAAGTTCGTTCGACTTCCAAAACATTCGACTTCCAAGGTTTCCGATTGGCTGCAGGAACGTCCTGTAGCCAATCAGAAGCTGCGCCGGACGTTTGGCTTCCGGAAATAATTCGAAAACCAGAATAATCACTTCCGGTTTCCGATCGTTCAGGAGCCAAAACGTTCGAGTTCACAGGCGTTTGGCTTCTGAGGTTCCACTGTGAAGCATTAAAAAGTTCCCTATACAGGGCTGCCTTCAGATGTCTTCCAAAGGCTGTATAGTTACTTATCTCCTTGACATCTGATGGGAGGGCCTGCTGGAGAGCCACTGCCAGCCAGTGTAGACAGTACTGAGCTAGAAGAACCAATTGCCTGACTTATTTTAAAGCAGCTTCCTGTTTTTGGCTCTTTATTAAGAGGCTATAGCTAAGTTGTAAAGCACTTACTCTGCAGGGGGGAAATCCCAGGGTTGGTCATCAGCATCTTCATGGATGGCAGTTGATGGAGAAGAAAACCCTTCTGTGACCCTGGAGAGCCCTCGACAGTCAAAAGTAGGCAGTTCTGGGCTCGATGTCCCAAGAGCCTGGGCAGTTTTGATGCAAGCAGCTTCCCGTGTTGCTCTTGAATTTGAAGCTTGATTTGACGCGTCTGCGATTTCTGTGTCACAGACGGTGAAGAACCAACAGTACCGTTTCAGCGTCATCATGAACGAGCTCTCGACCACAGACAACGTGCCCTACATGATAACCCTCTTGAGTGCCATCAACGCGGTCATCCTGGGGACGGAGGAACTGAGAGCTCGGACGCAGCTCCGCAATGAGTTCATTGGTAAGGGCGGCAATCCGGAAACCTAGAACATGATGCAACGTCAATGACAGAGCCATTCCTTGACACAGACTGAGGTTCTAGGATGCTGTGGTCTAGTGCTGTGGTCTAGTGCTGTGGTCTAGATATAGACTAGTGCACTGCAAGGCATATACCCATATTTTTCGCTCTATAAGGCGCACCTGACCATAGGACGCCCCATTTTTTTGAGAATCAGCTCAAAGTTGTTGAGCTTACTTTGCAAAGGGGGAAAAACCCTGTTTTATGGGGTTTAACTCACAGTTCTGCAGCTTCAGGAAGCCATTTCTACAGTTTCCAGACAGATAATCTAATCAGCCAGTCACATGTCGCTGGGGAAACAGCCTCCCTCTGCAAGGGGGCGGGGCTGGAATCTCTCTCCCTTATCTCTCTCCCCGATCGTTTGCTGAGCAGCTGCTCAGCGTGCTTCCTTTCAACACCCCCTTCTCTCTCTTTTTTTTAAAAAGCACGATCTGCAGTTCAGCTCCAGGGACCACACATTCGCTCCATAAGACGCACAGACATTTCCCCTTACTTTTTAGGAGGAAAAAAGTGTGTCTTATGGAGCGAAAAATACGGTAGCTGATTCTATGTGTAACTGTGAGCAAGGAAAGTACTCTAACATTTAGAGTGGAGCCTTCCATGTGCATCCCTGTCGCCATCCGCGCTTTGAGCGTTTGAATGTTTTGACAGACCTTTCCTCTACTGAACCAGTCATTTGAGTGAGAACTGAACTCTTCCCCCCCGCCCCCTTGTTTAACTTCTAGTTTGTGATTTTCTTTCTGTATGTTGCTTGGCAGTTTCTAGGGCATGTCTATTTCAGAAAAGGCTTCCCCTCTTCCATCATTTTGATACAATCAAACCTCGGAACTCGAACGTAACCCGTTCCGGCCGATCATTCAATTTCTGAAATGTTCGAGCTCTGAGGCACGGCTTCCGATTGGTTGCAAGAGCTTCTTGCACTCCAGCGGAAGCCGCGTCAGACGTTCGAGTTCCGAGGAATGTTCGAAAACCGGAAAACTTACTTCCGGGTTTTCGGTGTTCGGGAACTGAAACGTTCGGCAACGGAACCGTTTGAGTTCCAAGGTTTGACTGTAAGTAGCTACCAGACTATGTATATAATGATTCGCAATATATTGCAAGGTCAAATATTATGAAACCAATATCACAATATGGGCTTCAAACTGGTTTTGGACGATATATTGATATATCGCCCAGCCCTATTTGCTAGTGATTGTGTTATTTTACGTCAGCAAATCCTTGGGTCCATTAGACCAGTGTTTCTCAACCAGTGTGCCTCCAGATGTTTTGGGACTACAACTCCCATCATCCCTCGCTAGCAATACCAGTGGTCAGGGATGATGGGAATTGTAGTCCCAAAACATCTGGAGGCACACTGGTTGGGAAACACTGCATTAGACCATCTCTTCAACACATTTTTAATTCACTCCTTCCAGGTCTCCAGTTGTTGGATATTTTAACCAAGCTGAGGTGAGTCATTTATTACCTTTCTGATTATATCCGTTGAGATTTATTTTCCTGCAGCACATCATTTCAGGATGATCATTCCCTTGTCGGTACAAATCTTCAGGCCAGCCATTATGTCTGCGGTTATTTCTGTCTAGCTCCAACCCCTTTGCATGACAGACCTATGCATCAAGAGATTTGGGCTTGAATAGACTTGTACCACCATTACATTTCCTTTGAAACAGCTGTGCTGTGCTCACATTTAAGGACTGATGGATCACCGTATTTAGATCCTGGAAGGAATTTTCCCCCTAGTCAAACTGACTAATAACACTGGAGTGTGTTGGAGATTTTAACTATCTCCATCCATTTTCTAACACCCCTCAATCTTTTTCTTACATATTATGACAATATAGGTATGCATTTTCAGGTTGATTTTTGCTACCATGAGGTCTAGAAGCATGCTTTTTCCAAACCCATCAGATTCTGCTATGACCACCTAGGATTTCTTCACACTCCAGCCAAGCAACTCCAGGCCCAGCTGACCTAGATTGAGACAATTTCTCTAGGCAGGTGGCCCAGTATCATGATGAAACACTGGCTTAATAAACGACTTGGTTCCCACTTCCAAATTCTAGCTCATTTGGAAGCCATTAACTGCAGTTCCCAGTTCATACATAACTATATGTTGAAAACATTTATGGTACCTTCAGTATTTAATGCCTTCACAATGCCTACTGTTGGACCATCAAATGAGAATCCCCTGTGCAAGAGCTACAATCGCAAATTCTTACCTGAATAACAACAGCTTGCAGATACTGTGTATCCCAAGGGAATACCGGTATATATATTTTTGTATACCTCCAACTGTACATAGATATACATGTCATTTTCAACGCTATACCTGTCATGTGCAATGCTATATAAGTCGCTTACATTTATACTCATATTATACTACTTTGGCTATGTGTTTAATAAAATATTGAATTCTTGCATTGTGAAAGATTATGGTGAAAAGTGAAAAACATGAATTGCAAAAAAAAAACTAGAGCTTACAGAACAAAACCGACTTCAGATTTGAAATCAGCATTGAAAGAACATCTAAGAACAGTTGAAAAATCTCATGCAACAGAAAATGAAAAAAAAAATTGTTCCCCAGTGAATGAGAAGCAGTAGTTAACAGTATCCAAGGTTATTGAGCCAGGATTTGATCCATAAATGTCTCTAGCTACACCCACCAGTAGGAAACCCCCATTTATTCCTTCTTCTCATTTACCGTATTTTTGCTCCATAAGACGTACCTGAACATAAGACGCACCTAGTTTTTAGAGGAGGAAAGGGGAAAGCCCTGTTTTTTTGAGGATCAGCTCAAAGTGGTGCAACTTTTTTTGCAAAGGGAAAAGCCATGTTGTTGTTTTTAGGATCTGCTCAAAGTGGTGCAGCTTTTTTTTTTTTGCAAAGGGAAAAGCCCTGGGTTTTTTTAGGATCAGCTCAAAGTGGTGCAGCTTCTTTTTCAAAGAGGAAAAGCCTTGTTTTTATGGGGTTCAACTCAGTTCTGCAGCTTCTAGTCCTACAGCTTTAGGAGAGGGGGCCATTTCTATAGCTTCCAGACAGATAATCTAATCAGCCAGTCACATGTCACTGGGGAAACAAACAGCCTCCCTCTGTATTCAACAATGGAGGCCTGGGCAAGGGGGCGGGGCTGGAAAGGGAGCCTTATCTCTCTCCCCGATCGCTTGCTGAACAGCTGTTCAGCGGCTTCCTTTCAACACTCTCTTCTCTCTTTGTTAAAAAAAGAGCACAATCTGCTTTTGGCCCCTAGGCAATTTGGCTCCAGGGACCATGCATTTGCTCCATAAGATGCACAGACATTTCCCCTTACTTTTTAGGAGGAAAAAAGTGCGTCTTATGGAGCGAAAAATACGGCATTTTTGGTTCATGGGTGCATTTTAATGGAAGAGGGCACTAGTGGCACTTGTAACGAGACAGGGCCATGGGTTTGCCCTCCTGACCTTGGTGTAGCAATGGCTTACCAGGGCTGGGTTGAAACAGGGCAGTGGTGAGGTCAGAGTCATACAGCTGCACTGGTTGGAGAGCTGGATTGGCAGCGGCCGTCCTGCCAGCATAGCTGCATTGGCCCCAACCTTACCACCACCTGCATCCCCATCCAAGTAAACACCAGTGATGCTGGTGTCTGGAGGGTAGCTGTGCCCCAACCAAGGGCACTGCTATTAAGAAAAGCCACAGGATTCTCTGATTTGCAAATTGACCTGCCCTCCAAAAATGTTTCGGGAGACTTAAAATATGAAGAGGTTTCCCTAAATATGTGTATTTCACCTTCTCAGTATACTGTAGATGCTTGTATTAAGGAGAGCAGGAAGTAGTTGAGATTTGGGGACACCCTCTCATACCTGTATGTAACTCAAAATGAGCTCAGTTTTTTAACGAAGCGTTTTGCAAACATCTACTGTTGCGGGTTCTCTGCAGAGATATAGAGGATGAGGACTTGCTTATCCAGTGCGAAACGTTTGAGGAGGCGAAGTCTGAAGATGACGAGGAATTGCTGAGGATATGCGATGGGATTGACATGAGCAACCATCAAGAGGTTTTCTCGTCCCTGTTTAACAAAGTGAGTGGGGGTCTTCTTTTTAACGCAGCTTTAAACATCTTTAGAACATTCCTGTTCTGTTCCCCTCCTCTTTCCAAATAGCTAATAATGAGTATCCATTGAAAAACCTAATAAATATCAGATATAAAGCAATAAGCAATAAACAAAGGAAAGCCACTCGACCCATTAAAAACAACCATATCAATTATTACTGTTATTATTATTATTAAATATCTATACTGCCCTTCATCCGATGATCATGGGGCAGTTTGCAATATAAAAACACAAAAATGCACGCCATAATAACAGACAAATAACCCCCGCACACACACAGTTTAAAAGGCCATAGATTGTTTAATTAGCCAAAGGCTTGGGAGAAGAGGAATGTTTAGGGAAGCTTTTAATGTTTGACGGACTATTGTATTTTAATATTTTGTTGGAAGCCTCCCAGAGTGGCTGGGGAAACCCAGCCAGATGGGTGGGGTATAAATAATAAATTATTATTGTCAGGGACCTGCCCTCGCCCAGAGCTCAGCCAATGGGGGGAGGCGGATGGAGAGGGAAAGAAGTCATGTCAGAGAGCAGTTCCCAGGAGAGCCAGGAAAGCAACAGTGGCAGGGAAGGGGAACTGCAGGCAGACATTGCGTTGCAAAGGGTTGAAGATGCTAACAGAGACCTGGCAACACCAAGGGGAAGGGCTGAGAGTCTGACGGATCAGCCCAGTGCCAGCCCGCAGGTGTGCAGGGGTACTAAGCGGAAGGAGAAAAGGAGGCGCTTTGGCTTTCCAAAACTTTTATGCTGGGGGAGGAGTAGGGAAATGCCACTCCCTGAATCTGCAACCGACTCAAGCGGTCATGAATCTTAGGAGCTCTGATGTGTACATTTGTAAATAAAGACAATTAGTTTAGCAGACAACGTGGTCTGGCTGATTACTCTCAAGGAGACATCCCAGAGTCCTTACAATTATTATTATTATTATTTTAGTTAGTTAGTTTTAGTTATTTTGCCTGGTGCCTAAATATATGCAATGAAGGAGCCAGGAGAGGGAAAACAGAAACAGCTGCAACAGAAGTTAGAAGATGCAACAAGTCATGCTGGGCCAAACCTAGGGGCTATCAAGCCCAGCATCCCCTTGCCCCAGTGGCCAACCAGATGCCTTTGGGAAGCCCACAAGCAAGGTGTGAGGGCAACAGTCTTCTGCCACTATTATGCATGGTGCTTCAGATCCTGAAAGTGGCAGGTAACCATCTAGACTAGCCGCCGAAAGCCTTGTCCTCCATGAATATTGGATGTGATCTAGAATGCGATCCTTGGCATCACTCACAGTCACACTGCATCGTGGAGGTTTGTGAGCAAGGTGCCCATTTATCCTGAGGTTTATACTTCCCTCATGCAGAGATGCCCTCTGTCACACATGCACACAAGAATTTGCCCACACTGTGACTGCTTCCACAAATTTGGCTTGGCCCTTACATCCAGCACCAGCAAGGAATAACTTGACAACCCTGGGCTTACAACAGCGTAGGTTTTAATGGTCAGATGGGCATCCCTGCCATGTAACAATGACTTACGATCTGGAAAGCTTAACTTGTGGTGGCTGCTTTTCGTTTCAGGTGAGCAGCTTTCCAGCCTCCATCCAACTGCTGTCCATTCTCCAGAGCCTCTTGCATCTCGAACCTTCCCATCGCTCCAGCCTGTTGCTGTGGGAATCCTTAGAAATCCTAGTAAGCAGAGCCATCTTGCTTGCAAATGACAGTAAGTGGAAGCTCACTGTAACCTATGATGCAGCTTCAGTGCTCAATATTTGTGTCTTCCTCTTCTTCTTCTTCTGTGATCACTCGTAGCTGAGTAAGATTGTCTTCCATGAACACGGTTTTAACAGTGAGTCCGTAAGTGACTGTGGAGGCCAATTCTGGATCCACACGTCCTTCCATGGTGGGACATAGGTTTCCAGGCAGGAGTTGGTCACGGTGAGGTTTTGCCAAACGTTTCTCCCTTTTGTCCTGAGTTTGTGCTTCTTCAAAGTCCATGATAGGTTTGGTAAAGGCTGTTCTCCAACTGGAGCGCTCGCAGGCCAGTGTTTCCCAGTTTAAAGTGTTTATACTACATTTTTTTAGATTTGCCTTTACAGCATCTTTAAACCGCTTTTGTTGTCCGCCGGTATTTTGCTTTCTATTCTTGAGTTTGGAATAGAGTAGTTGCTTGGAAGATGGTAATCAGGTATCCGGACAACATGACCAGCCCAACGAAGTTGATGTTGAAGAATCATTGCTTCGACACTAGGAATGTTGAGAATGTTGTTTCTGGTTTAGGACTATTTTAAAAAGGATATTCTACAAAGGGAAACATTCTACAGGGGAAACATTTCCCTGCATATTTATATTTATATTTATATTTATATTTATATTTATATTTATATTTATATTTATATTTATATTTATATTTATATTTATTTCTATATTTTATATTTTATATTTTATATTTTATATTTTATATTTTAATTTTATATTTTATATTTTATATTTATGATGCCTTTTCCCCCTAACAGGGACTCAAGACAGCTTACAGATAAAATAGAAACAGCTTTAAAAATGGTGGCGGTGGTGGGGAAATCATTAAAAAAAATAAACATGTATAGAATTAAAACTGTATACAAATACAAAATTAATATATATTTTGTATTTATGTATAGTTTTAATTCTATAAATGTAAAACATACAGATAATTACAATAAGAATGACAGGATACCAGCCCTTCTGTTAGAAAGCAGTCAGTTCCCCAAAGCCAGCAGAAGGACAAGGAGGCAGACTGTTTATTGCTCTGCCTTCCTACGTTCTGTGGCAAAGAAAGTTGTGTCTAGCTGTCATCTGAACAGAAAGTGCATCTAACAAACCCCTGGGATACCCATTATTTATATTCTCATGAAGGAATGACAGCTTCCGGCAGGGTAGAGAGTAATGACATCATTTGAAAACCACCAACCCAAAGCACCTCTAATAAAGCTAGGGGACTTGTCGATCATTTTTGATAGATGTGTGCAGCTGAGGAGATACTTGCCTCTTCCACAGTGGTTTATTACAGCCATCCCAAAATTTCCCTCCACCAGCCATTGGACTGGGTATCCCTTGTACTGCAATAGCAGTCGTAGTAGTCATAGTTGTTGTTTGTGCAGAAAGAGGCTTTGAACTGGTTCTGAGGACGCCTTAGCTCTTCTCCCCTTCATTGCAGTACAAGGCAACAGCGTGGAAGAAGTCATGGAGAGGCTGTTGTCCATCAAGAAGAGGCCAAAGAAAAGAAGTCCAGACTCCTGGCGAGGCGCCAGCAAAGTGAATGAGAGCACTCAGACCAATGAAGCTTCGGAGGGTCTTCCAAACGCCTGCCAGAAATGTCCTCTTCCGACAGCCCACCGCTCTTCCGGCGGCCCACCCAACCCAGAGGCGCCAAACGCGTCTGAGAGCATTACGCCATCCCAGCTACTGAGCTGCTCAGCATTGCCTGGGCAAAGCTCCGCTCCATCGAGTGTTCCTCTACTGCCACCACCTCCGCCTCCGCTTCCTGGAACAGCTAGCATGGCATCGCAACAGCTGCCACCGCCACCTCTCCCTGGCATGATAAGTGCGCCACCTCCAGCTCCCCCTCTGCCTGGCATGGCGGGGGTCCCTCCCCCTCCTCCCCCTCTGCCTGGCATGTCGGCGGTCCCACCGCCTCCTCCCCCTCTGCCTGGCATGGCAGCGATCCCTCCCCCTCCTCCCCCTCTGCCTGGCATGGCAGCGATCCCTCCGCCGCCCCCGCTCCCAGGCATGCCACCTCCTCCACCCCCTCTGCCTGGTATGACTGGGATCCCTCCACCACCCCCGCTCCCTGGCATGGGAGGTGTGCCACCCCCTCCCCCGCTCCCTGGCATGGGAGGTGTGCCACCCCCTCCCCCGCTCCCTGGCATGGGGGGTGTGCCACCCCCTCCACCCCTCGGAGGCAACGTGGATGAAATTGTGGTTGCCCGTGTCGAGGTCTCCCTTGGGTGCGGCAGGCCCTTCCACAAGAGGGTGAAGCCTCCGACACTAAGGATGAAGAAGCTCAACTGGCAGAAGCTGCCCTCCAACGTGGTGAGAGGTAAGTAGTGCTAACGCCACGTCCCGTTCACTCTGTCGCCAGGACAAATTCTCTCCCAGTGCAAGCCCACCTGCATGTTAAGGTCTTCCTTGCAGGTCCTTTTCCACACGCCTACTCCGCCTGAAGCATAGCCGGTAGGGTCTTCTCGGTGGTAGCCCCAGTGCTATGGAACTCTCCCCCCAAAGATGTATGCCTCACTTTCCTCCCTGTCGTCTCGACAGGTGCATGTGGCCACCTAGTCCTGGTAGGCTTTCGAGCTGCCATGATGCCTGGCTTGAACTTGGGATATTTATTTATATGCTCTAAAGGTAAAGATAAAGGGACCCCTGACCGTTAGGTCCAGCCGCGGTCGACTCTAGGGTTGTGACGCTCATCTCGCTTTATTGGCCGAGGGAGCCGGCGTACAGCTTCCGGGTCATGTGGCCAGCATGACTAAGCCGCTTCTGGCGAACCAGAGCAGCACACGGAAACGCCATTTACCTTGCCGCAGGAGCGGTACCTATTTATCTACTTGCACTTTGACGTGCTTTCAAACTGCTAGGTTGGCAGGAGCTGGGACCGAGCAACGGGAGCTCACCCCGTCGCGGGGATTCGAACCGCCGACCTTCTGATCGGGAAGGCTCAGTGGTTTAGACAGCCAAATACCTTTTTTCTTTTCTTTTTACAAGCACGTCAAAATAGCAGCATTTATATGCTCTGGAATGCTGCTATTTTGACGTGTTTGTAAAAGAAAAGTATTTGGCTGTCTCTTTTTCATATCTCGTCATTGTTTTTAGTATCATTGGCTCTCCTGCTGAGATTTCTTTGTAATGCAAATTGATGGATTGCTGCCACAGCCATGCAGATTCTTTCTGAGAACAATTTCCCCCAAACAGTATTGAAAATGGGGCAGCAAATAACTGCCACACAAGACTCTAACGAGTACAGCTTATCCTTGATGCACGATAGAAGCCCTCCATAATTCAGTCCAACCTTACACTACATAGTCCTGTGGCATCTTAAAAGACTTCAGTGCCATCAGCTTTTTCATTTTCTACTCTACTATTATTATTATTATTATTATTATTATTATTATTATATCCAATATCTAATAATTTTCCCGCAGTGCAAATACTTGCATAAAGGTAAAGGGACCCCTGACCATTAGGTCCAGTCGTGTCCGACTCTGGGGTTGTGGCGGTCATCTTGCTCTATAGGCCGAGGAGCCTGCGTTTGTCCGCAGACAGCTTCCGGGTCATGTGGCCAGCATGACAAAGCCTCTTCTGGAGAACCAGAGCAGCACACGGAAACGCCGTTTACCTTCCCGCCGGAGTGGTACCTATTTATCTACTTGCACTTCGAGGTGCTTTCGAATTGCTAGGTGGGCAGGAGCTGGGACCGAACAACGGGAGCTCACCCCGTCGCAGGGATTCGAACCGCTGACCTTCTGATCAGCAAGCCCTAGGCTCTGTGGTTTAACCCACAGCGCCACCTGGGTCCCATAATACTTGCATAAGTGTCATCATTTTGAGGGGATATATGTAAGGAGAACTTGTTGGGTGCTGCCTGCCATAATGCCTTGTGTCTTGCAGAGGGACACTCTATGTGGGCTTCCGTGACAAGCAGCAGCGAGGAGATCATTGAGCCGGACTACACGAGCATCGAGCAATTGTTTTGCTTCCCACAAACGAAGCCCAAGGAGAAACAGGCAGCCCCGGTCAAGGTGGAACCGAAGGAGGTAAGACAATGATCCACCTGGATAACTGTGCAGTCTGTCCCAGTGATACCAATCAGACTGCCTTGCAGATAGCCACTCGCCTGCGATGATGGAGAATCTCCTTTAGGTGACCAGGCATGGAAGGTTTCAAAGTTGGGGAGGAAAGTTGCTTGTTTTCTTATCATAGACTTATAGGATTGGAAGGGACCCAAGGGTCATCTAGTCCAACCCCCTACAAAGCAGGAATCTCAACTAAAGCATCCCTGACAGATGGCCATCTAACCTCCGCTTCAAAACCTCCAAGGAAGGAGAGTCCACCACCTCCCGAGGGAGACCGTTCCACTGTCAAACACATAGCTGTCAACTTTCGGATTTGAAAATAAGGGATTTTTTCAAACTTTCGGATTTGAAAATAAGGGATGCCGCGAAGGCGGTGCAATGGCACCAAGTAGCCTCCCCACCCTGCGCTCCAGAGGCTGCGTGCGAACGGGAGAGCGAAAGAGCGAGCGCGTAGATGGCAGGCTGTCTGTCTGTCTGGTTGGGCGTGAGGGTCTGGCTGCACAAGGCATGCAAGCTCCGCCCCCAGTCGGTCTCAGACTCCTTATTGGCAGCCGAGCAACGCAGCTGAGGAGCCTCCCTGGCCGGCATGGAGGGAGAGGAGCTGCTTCCTTTGAAATCTGGGGAATTTAAGGGATATCAACAATCCGGGATAGCAGCGGGAAACGGCATTGGAATAAAAGGGAGTTTCCCGCAAAAAAAGGGAAGGTTGACAGCTATGGTCAAACAGCTCTTACCCTCAGAAAGTTCTTCCTGGTGTGTAGTCAGAATCTCCTTCCTTGTAACTTGAAGCCATTGGTTCGAGTCCTACCCTCCAGAGTAGGAGAAAACAAGCTTCCTCCATCCTCCAGGTGACAGCCCTTAAGATATTTGAAGATGGCTATCATACCTCCTTTCAGTCTCCTCTTTTTCAGACTAAACAAACCAGCTCCTTCAGCCTTTTCTTCCTTAAGGAAACAATAGCCCATTCTAGTCCAGCATCCTGTTCTCACAGTGGCCAACCGAATGTTTCAATAGGAAACCTGCAGGCAGGATCCTAGCACAAGAGCACTCTCCCTTCCTGTGATTTCCAGCAAGTGGTGTTCAGAAGCATGGTTGCCTCCAACTATCGCGGCAGGGCAGAGCCATTGTGGCTAGTAGCCACTGAGAGCCGTCTCCATGAAATTGTTTGATCCTCTTTTATATCCATTTAAATTTGTCTAATCCTCTTCTTTTCTTGCGGAAGGGCCCTTACCTTTCTCGCCCTGATCTGGCCACAGTGATCCATGCGACGGTCACCTCCAGGCTTGATTATTGTAACTCGCTGTACGCGGGGCTGCTCTTGAAGCTGACCCAGAAACTCCAGCGGGTGCAGAATGCCGCGGCGAGGCTCCTTACGGGGTCCTTGCCGCGGGACCACATTCATCCAGTGCTTTACCAGCTGCACTGGCTCCCGGTGGAGTACAGGATCAGGTTTAAGGTGCTGGTTTTGACCTTTAAAGCCCTATGAGGCCTAGGACCCTCGTACCTACGGGACCGCCTCTCCTGGTATGCCCCGCAGAGGACCTTAAGGTCCACAAATAACAACATTTTGGAGGTCCCGAGCCACAAGGTTGTTACACTGGTCTCAACTAGGGCCAGAACCTTTTCAGTACTGGCCCCAACTTGGTGGAATGCTCTGTCACAAGAGACCAGGGCCCTGCGGGATTTGACATCTTTCCGCAGGGCCTGCAAGACAGAGCTGTTCCGCCTGGCCTTCGGGTTGGACTCAGTCTGATGTTTCCTCCCCTTATAGTTTTGATTATGGGCGGCATTTTAAATTTTAAATTGTATTTTAACCTGTATTTTAATTAACGGTTTTTTCTTTCTTTTATACTTTATTGTAATTGTATTGATGTTAGCCGCCCTGAGCCCGGTTTCGGCTGGGAAGGGCGGGGTATAAATAAATTTTAATATTATTATTATTATTATTATTATTATAGTTCAGTGGTAGAGCATCTGTCTTGCATGCAGGAGGTCCATCATCTCTAGGTAGGGCTGGGGAAAAAGACCCCTAACTAACCTTGGAGAGCTGCTGCCAGTTCGTGTAGGCAGTACTGTGCCAAATGGACCCAATGGTCTTAACCATTAAGATAAAGTGGCCGAGTAACTTTCGTGCGCTTATTTGTAAGAATGACCAAAAATGTTTTTCTTTTCCAAAACAGATCACGTTTCTGGATTCCAAGAAGAGTCTCAATTTGAACATCTTTTTGAAGCAATTCAAGTGGTGAGATCTTGTTTCACGATTGAAGGTCAAATGTTGATGAAAAATTAGCAATCCTAGTAGATGCTGCAATCCTGTGGCGGTTTTTATTCATGCAATTCAATAGGATTTAAGGAAGTGTGCTTGTCCAAAAGATTGTAACCTGTAAATTTGTGCAGATTTTGCCCTGAATCCAGAACCTCATACATGCACACAAATAATTCCTACAAGCAGCCGTCTTGATTCATTTAAATAACAGTAATGGCATATTTTGACTAGTTTTTAGCTGACGTATTCAGTCCAGATCTCTTTTTTGGCACGTTACAACGTTACTTTTATTTCTAGGCAGGTTTTTTCTTGCAGCAGCCTTGAGTATGAAAGACCCAAGTGGAATCTAGACACATATTTTTAAAAAGTTCCGGAAAATGATTTTTTAAAAAACGTTTTAAAAATATATATTGCATTTGCCATAGCTCACCATCGCCATCTTGTGTCACATTTGTATAATGCACTTTACAACACACTTAAAACGTTTTATGTGCAGCTGTATAGCTGAGTCCCCAATTTGTTGATTGACCTTAGCAATAGATATTCAAATCTAGACAGTGGTTAATAGCCATTGGTTGATCTAGCTTCCTTGACTGTGTCTAATTCTTTTCTGAAACTGGCTTAGCTGGTGACCAGCACTACAGCTTGTTGCAGTGAACTCCATAAGACAATTATGCACAGAATGAAGAAGAGTTTGCTTTTGTTAAGGACAGGGAGGAGGGAGATTTGATTCAGTTTGCGTTTGGATGTGAACACACATTATTCACACTTTCTGAAGCAGTACAGGAATTAAAACACAGTCATCCTTTGAATCTACACTACTCTGAATTTTGCAATGCAGTTTTTCAGTCAAGTAATGTGTCCGGGGTGTGTGTGTGTGTGTGTGTGTGTGTGCACTCTGAAGAAAAGTGTGCATAGAAACGCACATATTATTAGCGAAACTAACATACAAAAGTGCACAATATATTAGGGACTACAAAAATGTGTATATTAAGGGGAAAGGCAAACATGTTGTAGCATTATAATGCTAATGACTTTACATGAGGACTTTAAAAAACCAAAATAAATTAAAACTGATGTAGAAATTTGGAAAACTGAACTTAAGCTGGAAAAATGAGAAAATAAGAAACACCAAAATTGACAGGTACTCCCATCCCTAACTTTCATCTTGCCAGGCAATTTCATTGGGCAACCTTCAAATTCTAACATTATCAGAAGAGGTCATATGATTTCCCTGCCTTGACTCCCAGTTCATAATTTCCTATCCCCGGAGGGCAGTAGTTGTATCTAACCAGCTATCTCTTTGACCGATAGCCCAAATGTGGAGGTGGTTGACATGATCCAGAAAGGCGACAGAACAAAGTTTGACGTGGAGGTTCTCAAGCAGCTGCTAAAACTCCTACCTGAAAAGCATGAAGTAAGCTGTGTCCTTTTTTCTAAACACACATAAGCAAAGTCTTATTTCAGTGAGTATTAGGTAGATAGCCGTGTTGGTCTGTCATAGTCAAAACAAAATAAAATAAAAAAAATTCCTTCCAGTAGCACCTTAGAGACCAACTAAGTTTGTTCTTGGTATGAGCTTTCGTGTGCATGCACACTTCTTCAGATACTCATCTTCAGTGAGTATGTAAACGCAGTGATACTCTTGGAACTTAACCCTTCTGCTTTCTTCTCAGATAGAAAACCTGAAATCCTTCAAAGAAGAAAAGGACAAATTAGCAAATGCAGATCAGTTCTATCTTCTGCTCCTTGGGGTTCCTAGGTAATGGAAAGACTCACATCTTTTAACAGGCAAAACAAAATAAAAAATTTAAAAAATCCTTCCAATAGCATCTTAGAGACCAACTAAGTTTGTTCTTGGTATGACCTTTTGTGTGCATGCACACTTCTTCAGATACACTGAAACAGAAGTCACCAGACCCTTATATATAGTGAGAGGGTGGGAGGGGTATTACTCAGAAGGGTGGTGGGAATGGCTGATAGGCTGATAGCTGTGGTAAACCTGTTGACGACTGTTAACGACTGCAGTTAGTCTTACAGGAAAAAGCAAGGGGTGAGAAGGTTAAAAATAGCTTTGTCATGTATAATGAGATAAGAATCCAATGTCTTTGTTCAGTCCAGGTTCAGTCCATGGTTTTAAGCTTGGTAATGAGTTGCAATTCAGCAACTTCTCTTTCCAGTTTATTTCTGAAATTCCTTTGCAATAAGACAGCTACTTTGAGATCTTGTATAGAGTGTCCTGGGAGACTGAAGTGTTCTCCTACTGGTTTCTCTGTCTTGTGATTCCTGATGTCAGATTTATGTCCATTTATCCTTTGGCGTAGGGTTTGGCCTGTTTGTCCAATATAGAGAGCTGAAGGGCACTGTTGGCATTTGATGGCATACACAATGTTAAACGATGAGCAATTAAATAGTCCTGAGATGGTATGTTTGATGTTGTTGGGGCCAGTAATGGTGTTGTCCGGGTGTATGTGATAAGGAAATGAATCCTATGTTCTAACAGATTAACAGAGTCCCTAACATTGTATCTGTGGGCCTCAAGGTTCTCCTTCACCTCCCAATTTATTTGTTTTTAATTGAGAATTTTTGGCTTTTGTCGCTTAGTGAGGAGTTGTCTGTTTTGAGGGAAGGTTGGTTTTTCGTTTTTGTTTTTTTGTTTGCCTGCGTTTTATTAGTTTTTAGGAAGGCATTTTATCTGTAGTACCAGAAAGTATGTTTAGTCAGAATCTTCTTTCTTGTAACTTGAAGCCATTGGTTTGAGTCCTACCCTCCAGAGCAGGAGAAAACAAGCTTGCTCCATCTTCCATGTGACAGCCCTTGAGATATTTGATAATAATAATAATAATAATAATAATAATAATAATAATAATAATAATTTATTATTTATAACCCACCCATCTGACTGGGTTTCCCCAACAATTCTGGCTCCCAACATAATATTAATAATAATAAAAGAGCGATAAAACATCAAACATTAAAAACTTCCCTAAACAGGGCTGCCTCAGATAGTGGTTCCATTTGTTGTTCCACTAGTGGTGTATACTCCATATATTGTTTAACTACAACTCCCATCATCTCCTACCATTGACCATGTTGGGTGAGACTAATCAGAGTTGTATTCCACAGCCCCTGAGCCCCCCACATTGGCTCCCCCTAGAGTAAAATGACCCTGAGCTGGACAGGCCAGTCACGTGGTTCAGTATAAGACAAGGACATATGTTCAGCCTACATCAGTGCAGGTATACTGCTTTCAGATTTGGAGGTTCCACCTGCCTCTGGTGGCTAGTAGCCATGAAAGCACCTGTCTCTGTTAATGTGCCTGAGAATTCAGCTATCTATAAATGCCTGCAGGGAAGCTGGGCCACTTAAATCAATATAATATAGCTTTGACCAACCTCCTCCTCAGCAAGAGCTAGCCTAAAATATATCAACTCTTAGTTCTGATTAAATGCACAGCATGGTGTTCCCACACTAGTTTTCTATTTATTATTATTATCATTCAACCCGGACTCTGAGGTCCAGTGCCGAGGGCCTTCTGGCGGTTCCCTCACTGCGAGAAGCAAAGTTAAAGGGAACTAGGCAGAGGGCCTTCTCGGTAGTGGCACCCAACCTGTGGAACGCCCTCCCATCAGATGTCAAAGAAATTAACAACTATCTGACGTTTAGAAGACATCTGAAGGCAGCCCTGTTTAGGGAAGTTTTTAATGATTGATGTTTTCCCAAAAGTAGGGGTGTCTTATACATGGGGTCGTGTTATACACGGAAAAATACGCTACAGCTTTCTCTATTTTCAGATCATAAAGTTCTTCTTACAGATCAGTTCTATTTGATGTGAGACTTTAATGCTGTCTAAAGTTGGGGGGACGCGGGTGGCGCCGTGGGTTAAACCACAGAGCCTAGGGCTTGCCAATCAGAAGGTCGGCGGTTCGAATCCCCGTGACGGGGTGAGCTCCCGTTGCTTGGTCCCTGCTCCTGCCAACCTAGTAGTTCGAAAGCACGTCAAAGTGCAAGTAGATAAATAGGTACTGCTCCGGTGGGAAGGTAAACGGCGTTTCCGTGCGCTGCTCTGGTTGGCCAGAAGCGGCTTAGTCATGCTGGCCACATGACCTGGAAGCTGTATGCCGGCTCCCTCGGCCAATAATGTGAGATGAGCACTGCAACCCCAGAGTCAGACACGACTGGACCTAATGGTCAGGGGACCCTTTACCTTTTTCTCAATCAATCAATTTTATTACAGCAAGAGCCAGCAACACAAAACAACATGATTCCAAACAAAAGAATCAGCAACACCACCAGAAAGAATCAAAATCCAAAGGGCAGAACAGAAGATCAATGACGCAAAAGGAATTTATAGTGTGTTTTTCAGTAAAAGAGATTTACGTTTTCTGATAGCTAAGGTGCAAAATTTGGCCACAGCATAAGATACTGAGCTCAGAGAGTCTTCCAAAAGAAATTTGCGAAGAATTTCAGGGGTGAATTCCAAGTAGTATTGCAAGGGTGTAAATTTTGATAAAAGGGCTAATATAAGTCGAGATCGTTCTTCACTGTAAAGTTCACAGAATAATAGAATGTGAGTAACAGATTCCACCTTATTGGTCATGCATGGACATAGGCGCTCATAGACCCGCAGGAATTTACCGTGTAGTACAGCTGTAGGTAGTGCCTCAAAACGGGCTCTGGAAAATGCCCATCTATAAGATTCATAGGTAATGGTAGATAAATAAGGGGCAGCTGAAAAGCTGGGCCAAGATTTTTGACACCTGTAATTCTCAGGAAGTAAAGCGCCTTCTGTTTGCAATTCGATATCAAGGAGCCTCTGAGTAATGGTTGTTTTTGCCTTATTCAGGGTTCTGTTAAAGAGGTCTTCGGGGTTTAGACCAATTTGTTTGATCTTGTTAGCAATTTGCGAAAGCCAAGGTGGATAAGGGGCTGCAGCCAGGAAATGGGATAACATTCCCCTTGCCTTTACCTTTTTTAAGTTGGGGGAGAAGAGAGAGCAGGGAAGAGAAGGGAGCAGTGCACTTTCATCCTTTCAACATAGTCTATGTGCGAGGTTTTTGTGCCAGCGTCACTGTTTCTGTTCCAGCTACCAGCTGCGGATCGAGTGCATGCTCATGTGCGAAGAGACGGCCGTTCTGCTGGAGATGCTGCAGCCCAAAGCCGAAACCATCAGGAGGGCCTGTGAAGGTAAACAAGAGCTTCACCCCTAGGTAGATCTTTTGCGCTCCCCAATGTTTGGACATCCCATGTCAGATGGTGATGTCCAAAGAAATCAAACTCCTGGGATGGTGTTCTACGACAGTCCTATATAGAGTAGACCCATTGAAGTTAATGACTAACTTGGGTTCATTTATAGGTAGGACTCGGTCGAATGCAAGAGTTGGCTTTTTTATAAAAAAGACCAGGTCATACATAGATCTGTGTTTGTGTCAGTGTGGTGTAGTGGTTAAGAGCAGCGGACTCGTAATCTGGTGAACCGGGTTCGATTCCCCGCTCCTCCACATGCAGCTGCTGGGTGACCTTGGGCTTCTCTGATGTCTCTCAGCCCCACTCACCTCACAGAGTGTTTGTTGTGGGGGAGGAAGGGAAAGGAGAATGTTAGCCGCTTTGAGACTCCTTCGGGTAGTGATAAAGCGGGATATCAAATCCAAACTCTTCTTCTCATGCAGGAAATGCAAACTTTAGCTATCGTATGTTTTCGGTGCCTCCAGATTAGGCTAGCACAGATCAGCCGAGTGATGGTGAATGGAATGGAGCCATGATCCGTTCGGCATGCAGTGTTCTAATCCCATCTGCATAGCAACAGTTTCCAAAGAAACCTCAGCCCATAAATTAGCTGTAGGTGCTCCTGCCCTTCACTTGAAAGCCAGCTTCCTGGGTTAGAAATCTGTTCTCCTCCATACCCCCCAAATTAAGGCATTTTGCTTACTCACGCAAAGATAACTCTGCAAGGGAGGACTGGGGGCACGATGGCAGGCCTCACCTCTTCGTATGTTTCCTAACGTTTATTTGGGAAGGGCTGTAGCTCAGTAGAAGAGCATGCGCTTTGCAAGCAGAAGGTCCCAGGTTCAATTCTCCGCATATCTAGGGATTCAAATGTCTCCTATTTTGAAACCCCGGGGATCCGCTGCCAGTCAGGGTAAACTGCACAGAGCTAAATGGGCCAGTGATATTAACTCGTCATAAGGCAGCTTCCTAGACTTCTGGTTCTAAATCTGATATAGGAATCTTCCATGGCGATGCACAAAAGAAAGTACTTTTCCACACAATACAAACTGTGGAACTCACTGCTGCAGGAGGCAGTGATGGCCACCAACCTGGATGGCTTTAAAAGAGGACTGGGCAAATTCATGGAGGAGAGGGCTATCCATGGCTACTAGCCACAATCATGGAATGGTAGTTGGAAGGGACCCTGAGGATCATCTAGTCCAACCCTCTGCAATGCAGCTGTCCCATACGGAACCTGCAACTTTGGCATTATCAGTACCATGCTCTAACCAACTGAGCAATCCACTCTCAGAGGCAGTATTTCTCTAAAAACCAGTTGCTTGGAATCACAGATAGGGAGAGGGCTGTTGCCCTAAGGTCTTGTTTTCAGGCTTTGTACCAATTTATTTATTTTTCCTCCCCCAGATCTCCTCACCAGCCAACGGTTGCCTATTTTCTGTCAATTGATTCTGAAAGTTGGAAACTTCTTGAACTACGTAAGTGATAGTTTAAAGCATGCATTTTAGAAGTGGCCTTAGTCTTTCCCTTCCTTCCGCTGCAGTTTAGGGATGGGAGAGAAATTTGTTTCAGTTCAGTTTTAAAGGCAAACCTACATACGTTTGTGCTTCTGCAAACCAAAACATAGCTGTCCCTCCAAATCCAAATTTTGCTAGGCAGTTCTTCAGTTGAGTAACGTTTACAGAAAAGGCACCTCCTAGGGCAAAGTGTGTGTAAAAATTCATTATTAATAATATTTAAAATAATAGCATACGAGGGGGAAAAAACCATTCTATTTAGGGAAATCGTTTGCAAAAAAAAACACCATGTACTGTATTTTCCTGCGTATAAGACTACTTTTTAACCCAGGAAAATCTTCTCAAAAGTCGGGGGTCGTCTTATACGCCGGGTCGTATTTCTTATATGGCGAGTATAACCCAAACTCTATATTTTAACTGGAAAAGTTGGGGGTCGTCTTATACGCCCAGTCGTCTTATATGCCGGAAAATACGGTACCATATTGGCCTGAATATAAGCCTCACTTTTTCCCCAAATTCCAACCGCGAAAAGTTAAAGTGCGGCTTATATTCGTGACCTTACGGTATGCAGCCAGGAGTGCTGGCAACGCAGTGCAGCTCCTCCTCCCTAGTATGTAGCCAGGAGCAGCAAGGATGGGAGGGGCTTATATTTGGGTGTTTTTTCTTTTCTTTCCCCCCCCCCTGCAATTTTAAAGGTGTGTCTTATATTCGGGTGCAGCTTATATTTGGGTGCGGCTTATATTCGGGCCAATATGGTATTTTTAGGCAAATTTTTCATGAGTTTTTTATTTAAGAAACGCACAAACTGATGTGGAAATGTGGTGAACCGAACTTCAAGATTGGGAAAATGAGAAACCGGCAGAAACTGAAATGGGCAGATTCACCTAACCCTACTGACTCTCTCGGAGACAGCATTTCTCTAAATGCCACTTTCTAGCAATCAATCCCTTGTGGGAAGAGTTCCATTGCATTCAGAACCTGCTTGCAGACAACCCATAAGCAGATGGCTGGTTAATCTGAGAACAGAGTGCTTGTCTAGATGGGCCTTTTACTTGAACCAGCAAGTCTCTTCTTATGGGTCTATTTTGGTGTGTTTTTCTTCTTTCCACAGGGCAGTCACACGGGAGATGCCGACGGCTTTAAAATTGGCACTTTGCTCAAGTTAACAGAAACTAAAGCAAACCAGACTCGCATTACGCTGCTCCACCATATTTTGGAGGTATTTTCTGATATTCCGTGGGTTTTATATAATGTAATTTTATGTTGTGTGAACCGCCCTGAGATCTGCGGATGAAAGGCGATATACAAAGTTAATTAATTAATTAATTAATTAATTAATAATAATTTTTTCTCTTTTTTTGCTTAGGAAGTAGAAAAAAATCACACAGACTTGCTGCAGCTTCCCAAAGACATTGAATATGTTTCAAAGGCAGCAGGGTAGGAACGCATTGTGTGCATGCATGCATGTGGGCGGGTGTGTTTTTAAAAATGTAAAGTTGTTGCCAAGGCAAAAAACGAGACCAGCTAATAAACTGCCAGGACTTTGAACGTCATACTTCAGAGCAGGAGTGGGGAACTTGCAACCTCCTACAGATGTTGTTGAACTGCCAGGTCCTGTCAGCCCCAGACAGCATAGCCAATTGTCAAGGATATTGGAGACTGTAGTCCAAGATTTGGCTAGAGGTCAACAAGTCCTCTATTCCTGTTTCCAAATGTACTGCAGTGAACTTCCTCGTAGTTTTTAATCCTCTGCCCAAGACCTACAGTTGCCTGACCCTGATCTCTGGAAAGAGCTTTTATGTAAAATTGGCAAGGGCCTTTATGTTCAACTTGTTGGTGCGGGGTTTCTTTATTTTTAATTATTTTGCTTTTATTTATTTTTTTAAAAAAATTACTGTATGGTTTTACGTTTTTGTGTAGTAAACTGCTGCAATATATTTCAGATAGATAGACAGATAGACAGACAGGCAGGCAGGCAGGCAGGCAGGCAGACACACATATTACATTTTGCCTTGGGATTTTGGGGTGCAAATATCTCCTATCAATAAATAAACTTCCAAGGGGAATTTTATCCCACACAGGCCCCACATAACTCCTAGTTCTTTCCCAGGATTAGCAGATGCAGTCGCCAGAACTTGTGGCCTGTTCCTTTTCAGGATCAACCTTGATGTGATACGTTCTGAATCCAGTTCCAATCTGAAAAAGCTGCAGGATCTTGAACGGAAATTGTCGTCATCAACGGAAGACATGAGAGCCCAGTATGGAAAAGCCATTCAGGTAGGTGTGCAACAGGCTCACTGCGCTTAGAGGCCTCCGCCATTTTGCCAGGGGAGTTTGCTGCTGTGTTTTTTTGTTTTGTTTTTTTAATTCTGACCTAAATCCAATGTCTTTCAGGAGAGCATCAGCGCTAACAAGAAATTGGAGGCTGAGTTCGAAGTCATTGAAACGAAGAAAGTAGAGCTTGCCAACTACCTCTGCGAGGACCCAAACAAGTTGTCTTTGGAAGATATGTTTAACACCATGAAAACCTTCCGGGATCTCTACATCAAAGCGTTAAAGGTTTGATTTTGAGAATGAAATAGTGGGATCCTAAATATTGTAAAGGACACGGGTGGTGCTGTGGTCTAAACCACAGAGCCTAGGGCTTGCCGATCAGAAGGTTGGCGGTTTGAATCCCCACAACGGGGTGAGCTCCCATTGTTCGGTTCCTGCTCCTACCAATCTAGCAATTTGAAAGCACGCAGTGCAAGTAGATAAATAGGTACCGCTCTGGCGGGAAGGTAAACGGCATTTCCGTGCGCTGCTCTGGTTCGCCAGAAGCAGCTTAGTCATCCTGGCCACATGACCCGGAAGCTGTACGCTGGCTCCCTCAGCCAATAAAGCGAGATGAGCGCCGCAACCCCAACGGTCAGGGGTCCCTTTACCTTTTTAAATATTGTAAGGAAGAGGAGATAAGGTGGGGAATCTGTTTGTGAACTGCATCATCATCATTTAGCATGTAGGATTGCAATATGCACAGAAAAGGAAGCACAGGAAAAATCAGATAATGCTTCTGGCAGAACCTTTGTTTTCATGTTTTTGTGAAGAAGTAGGGTTTGTTTATCTAAGGCAGAGCTCTACCTGAGAGGTATCAGAGGGAAATGATTTAAAGTTAATGATTATTATAGACAGATAAAAGAGATTTACTCTACCTGATTATTTGTGGATATGTTATAATAATATATAAAAGTCTCAGCAGTGATTGGTACTTGTACAACCAATGAGCGGGGAGATGGGATGAAATATCTTTGTAACATAATTATGTTTAATTTTATTCAATATTGTAATGAAAATTGGGAAAGCTAATGTATTGGGAGCAGCAACGGAAGGATGGAAAAAGAAGGAACATCTGGGGGTGGGAAGTCAGTTTTTAAGTTTGTATTAAATTTGTATTAATTTGGTGGTGATTTGTTTTTTTAAAAAAACAGGAAAATCAATAAAAAATAATTTACAAATGAAACAAAAGCAAACATTTGACATGCCCTTTACATGCCAATGTCTCCTACCTACAGGAGAACAAGGACCGAAAGGAGCAAGCAGTAAGAGCTGAGAAACGAAAGAAGCAATTGGAGGAAGAAGAGGCGAAGAGGCAGAAAGGAGAAAATGGAAAGATCAGTGAGTATCCGGGTGGGCTTGTTGATGTAATGCGGTAGGTGTTTGAGCAAGAGTGCTCTTGTTCATGGAAGTTCTGCTCAGTGCCTTGCTCCCTTCCCAGGTGATTTTTTACAAACATGGATCATGAAAGTCCATTCCAGTACTCACTGGTGCAGTGGTTTCTCAGACTTTTTTTTTCTCCGGGCCACTCTTTCAGAATTAAGATTTGCTTGTGCCACACTGATCTTTTTTATTTATTGATAACAAATGCATTGGGAAACAAAGAGAAACAACTCCTAGCAGTGCTTGATTTATAAGAGTATCACTTGTTGCTCTTCCTCTCATTTTGAAAAGATGTTGTTGTTTAGTCGTGTCCGACTCTTTGTGACCCCATGGACCAGAGTACGCCTGGCACTCCTGTCTTCCACTGCCTCCCGCAGTTTGGTCAAACTCATGTTGGTAGCTTCAAGAACACTGTCCAACCATCTCGTCCTCTGTCGTCCCCTTCTCCTTGTGCCCTCAATCTTTCCCAACATCAGGGTCTTTTCCAGGGAGTCTTCTCTTCTCATGAGGTGGCCAGAGTATTGGAGCCTCAGCTTCAGGATCTGTCCTTCCAGAGAGCACTCAGGGCTGATTTCCTTAAGAATCGATAGGTTTGATATTCTTGCAGTCCATGGGACTCTCAAGAGTCTCCTCCAGCACCGTAATTCAAAAGCATCAATTCTTCGGCGATCAGCCTTCTTTATGGTCCAGCTCTCACTTCCATACACCACTACTGGGAAAACCATAGCTTTAACTATACGGACCTTTGTCGGCAAGGTGATGTCTCTGCTTTTTAAGATGCTGTCTTTTAAGATACCCATCCATATTCTGCAAAAAATAATGATGATGATGATAGCATGCTATACTGTACTACACTAAAATATTTAAATGTTTCTTTGAATCTTCCCACCACACCCTTTGAGAACAACTACTTCTAGTGCAACACTATATGATGGATTTTGGGCTCATGCAGCCATGCTGCTAGGGAAAGAATAATGGAAGGAAATTAAGTAAAAAGATTCAATTAAACTACAGTGGTACCTCAATTCTCGAACTTCTCTGTTGACGAACATTTCGGAACCCGAACATCGAAAACCCGGAAGTAAATGCTTCCGTTTTTGAACACGCCTCGGAAGTTGAACGGCTTCCATTGCATGTTTTTCAATTTTCTCAGTTGAATTTGTAGACAGCCCTTTGCGCCTCGGTTTTCGAACATTTCAGAACTCAAACGGTCTTCTGGAAGAGGTGCCACTGTATTCTTCTTCCACCAACCTGATGCTCTTCAGATGTTTTGGACGGCAACAATCAATTAATAGTGTTACCCTCTGCGATTTTGTCTAATCCTTTATTAAAGCCATCCAAGATGGCAGCCATCGCTTGATTTCGTGGGAGCTTAAATATAAGTACCTTCTTTTGAAATTCAGAAGCCCCAGCATCTCAGCAGCCCATCACATTGATCGTCCGGCTAACTCTCTCCTCCATTTCCAACTGCAGTTAAGAAAGGAGCTGTGAAGCAAGACGAAGTGTGTGTTATCGATGCTTTGCTGGCTGACATCAGGAAGGGGTTCCAGCTGCGGAAAACGGCCAGGAACAAAGCCGATACAGACACGCCCGCGAAAACATCACCCAGTCAACTGCAGAAAGGGAAAGAAAATGGTAAGAACAGGAAATCAAAAAGTCATAGTAATACACCCGTACAGTGTTACCTCGACTTACGAATTTAATCTGTTCCGAATGGACATTCGTAGGTCGAAAAGTTCGTAAGTCGAAAAAAGTGATTTCCCATAGGAATGCATTGGGAGAAAAAATATTCGGAAAAATTCGTAAGTCGAAAAAACCGCATCTAAAATCCGTAAGTCAAAAAAACCGCATCTAAAACCGGCAACGATTTTCATTCGGATGTCGAAAAATTCGGATGTCGAGTATTTCATAAGTCGAGGGACCACTGTATCTTGGTTTTCGAACAGCCTAGTTCTCAGACGTTTTAGCTCCCGAACACTGCAAACCTGGAAGTGACTGTTCTGGTTTGCAAACTATTTTTGGAAGCCGAATGTCCGACGGGGCTTCCACAGCTACCAGTTGGGTGCAGGAGCTTCCTGCAGCCAATCAGAATCCGCGCTTTTGCAAATGTTTTGGAAGTCGAACGGACTTCCGGAACGGATTTCGTTCGACTTCCAAGGTACGACTAGTAGCAATTGCTGTTTCTGCTGCTGCTGCTGTTATGAAAACTAACATGTTATTACCCACCCTTTACCCTGATACCCCAGGGCAACATAAAATACAACATTAAAACAGATTGAAACAACTTGCAAGCACAAAAATCCACCCATCACTACAATGAAAATGGGTTTTTAACTTTTATGGGCAGCCTTGTCCCATAAACAATTGCTCTTTTTGGCGGTGGCAGGGGGTGGGGATTTTAAGAACATAAGATTTCCTGCTCAGTTAGGTGGCAAAGGTCCACCTAGACCAGGCACCCCCAAACTCGGCCCTCTAGATGTTTTGGGACTACAACTCCCATCATCCCTAGCTAACAGGACCAGTGGTCAGGGATGATGGGAGTTGTAGTCTCAAAACATCTGGAGGGCCAAGTTTGGGGGTGCCTGAGTCCTAGACAGGCATCCTTGTTCTCACAGGACCTGATTCCAGTGGGAAGCCTGCAAGTAGGTCCTGAACACAACAGCGCTCCCCTTGCAGTTCCCAGCAACTGATACCCAGAGCATCTGTGCAATGCTGCTTTGTGTGGGTAGCATTTCATTTGATTGAGGCCCCCATGTGGCGGAATCTGGAATTTACCATTTAGGAGGCTGGGACTAGACGTCTGGGCAAACAGGAGGCTGACCTAGAAAGCAGCAACCCAGTGACATTCAATTTATATCCCACCACCTTCTCCAAGGAGCTGAAGGTGTTGTATGCTGTTCTTCCCGCTCCTCATTTAATGCTGACAACAACCTTGGGAGGTAGGACAGGCGGCAAGGCAGTAACTGGCCCAAGGTCACCCAGTGAGTTTCATGGCTGAGTGGGTCTCTGAACCCTCTTCTCCCAGGTCCATAGGAGTCAACTCCTAGGGGCTGAGGGGTCTTCAGCCCCCCCAATAAAATATTTGAGGGAGCTGGGGGCCCCCAAAGTTGATGGGCATTGCCATTCAAATGGTATGTATGTGATCAATTATGTGGGGTGGGGCTTACCTGCCCCTCCCCAATATTTTATTCAAGTTGGCACCCCTGCCCAGGTCCAAGGCTGATGCTCTAACCACTGCACAGCACTGCCACATCAACGGTTACTCAGCATGTGGCTTCGCATCACATTTTCCATCTCCCCCAATGGCAGGCGGTAGAATAAAGGAAGGGCAGGGAAACTCGCACTACCTCGTGTTACAAACGCTGCGGGTTATGTTTTTTTCGGGTTGCGCTGAATCACGACCCGCAAGTGCGCAGAATCGGCGCTGCGGGTTGCGAACGTGCCTCCCGCACGGATCACGTTCGCAACCCGAGCATCCACTGTACTAAGAAGGAGAGGTGGAGCGGCCAGACTATTGTTAGTGCAGGTTTGGAAACTACAGCAATTCCCAACAGTGGAAGATTGGAAACAAAAGGTAATGGAGTACGCGGAAATAGCTAAACTAATGGGGGAAATTCGACAACAGGGCGATTAAACATTTCAAGAAGAATGGAAGAAATTTATGTTATACATAGGCAAGATTTGTGTGAAATAGAGAAATCAGTAGAATAGAAATAAACCTCACAACGTGTAATATAAATAATTTTTATAGGAATAATAACAATAATAATAGAAGAAGAAGAAAGAAGTACATTGTAATTAAAGTAACCAACTGTATTTATAAATAGTATATAGACAGACAATAAGAATTGTATGATGTCAGGGATCTGCCCACCCCTGCCAGTCCAGCTCTGAGTGCTTACAGGGAACTGCAGCCTGTGTTAACAACAGATTCATCTTCGAGTGAATCTGGCAGCCCCTGTCTCGGGGGAGGAGCAGTTAGTGTCTGGGAGCCAGGGAGTGCCAGGTGTCCAGGGAGTTGCTGGGAGACCTGGCACCACCCAGCAGACTCACTCGGAGGGGGAGGCGTCAGTTCCGGCGCATATCTCACGTAGAAGGAGAAGGCGGCAATTTAGGATGCCAAGGCTTTGGTGTTGGCGCCAAAACAGGAGGAAGGCACTTCCGGATTCTGCTAGTGACTGAGCAGACATGATAAACAACTCTGCACTGTAAATAGCTTTGCACTGAAATAAAGAGACTTAAAGACAAGACGGTTTGGTGTTACTATTGAGCAACCGATAAGAGAACCTGACATATATATATAGAACGGTGTATTTATTTATAGACAATTTATGGACAATTGTGTAATCTTAAAAACAACATATAGAATGGATAAAGGCAATGTGAAAAACTCAGAAGCGACAAAAAGAAGCCAGAAGAGGGAAGAAGGGAAGTCAGCTCGTAGGAGCAAACCATAAATGTATAGTGTAATATAATATGTATTTGAAGTATGAAGTTTGGAAAACTAATAAAGATTATATTGGGGGGGGGGGGCGGATGTCACGCCTCGTGGGGTCCCTTCCCCAGCTGGGCGTTCAAGGAAAGACTCGAAGCCATTAAGCTATTAAGCTTTAATCTAGGCTAATTACTTTACAACTCAGAGTACATCATAAATACGTCAGGCTCTACCACTATCAGATTCCTGAACTACCAGCTTGCGATTCTCACACCAGGAAGCCCATCTAGGGAAACAGAAACACCTAGTCCGTCTTTTCTTGCCTTCCCCTGGCATGGTGCGAGGGCTCTGTGTGGCTGCTTTCCTTTCCTCGGAGCTTCCTCCAGACGTGGAGCTGGAATCTGTATCCAAGATAGCGGGCGGTTCACGGTACTCGCTCAGAGCCGGGCTGGCGGGGGGGGCAGCCCCCTGACAGCGGAGAAGGAGAGGTGGAGAACTCATAAAGTCTTGGTGGGGGCTGGCACTAGGGAAACTCAGGAGCAGCCTGAACATTTGTCCAACAGCGTGTTTGTTTCTCATTCACACAAAAAACAAAACCCAGAGATGGATCTGATCCTTGTGTATTTTGTCGATTTTTTTCAGGCCAAAGTGTCCAGCCTGCCAAAGACCCAGCGAAGGAGGAAGGCGGAAAGGATGTGGTTGCACAAACTAGCCTCCAGGGTCAAGTAGAAAAAACAACTTCGGATGCCACGGCCCCAGTTAAGATGCATGAGACTGGCGCCAACCCCGTGGCTTCTGACAAGCCCATTCCTGGAGTGGGAAATGGGAGATGTTCTCCAACCCGGCCTGGTACTGAGGAGACGAATTCCTTGAATTCGTTTCCACTGGAGGGAGGCGGAAAATCAGGAAATGGCGGAAACGTGCAAGAGGGGACAGTCCCCTGTAGCGCCCAGGACAACGTGGACTTCAGCGACTTGGTGTTGTCCCAGTCAACCTCCTTCATCAAGTTTGGGAGCAGCACCTCGGGCCACGAAAGTGAAACTATTTCATTAGGCTCTGGAGCCCCAGCTGGCGGAACAGAACTGGTTTGTTGTTCGCAGAACGGCTTAAATCCGAATGAGCAGGTGAGCGGCGCCGTCAGGAAAGGCAGCAGGAAGGAGGAGGAGCCTGGACATACCATAGAGCTACTAACCCCGGAGGCGCCGAAAGAAGCGATCAAGAAAAACAAAGAACCTTCTATTGACTCTCTGGCGGACATCTCTCAGGAGAAGTCCTTCTCTGAGGAGCCGGTGACCGATTCTTCGTGCTCGGCGACGGCCCCTCTCCCGGAGCAAGCCCTCGCCGACAAGGAGGGCCAAAGGGGCTCCTCAAAGCGGAAGAAGAAGAAAAGGCACAGCAAGAGCAACTCAAGTAAGCCCTTTTTGAATTGTAATTGCTGGAGTTCAAGACTGAGCCGAACTTAGCTAGCATGGGCTTCATTCAGGCAGACCTGCCCTCTCTCTTTTGGAGATTTTTCAGGGATGGAAAAAAAGGGCAAAGCGTTCATCCCCTTTGGGAATGGCAGCCACACTCCCAACTTCTGCCTGTCACATTCTATTTATTTATTTAAATTTCTTTATTACGTTTGCGTGCCGCCCTTTATCCATAGATCTCAGGGTGGTTCGCAACTGCAAGATACGAAACCATGGGTAGCAAAGGACTGCCATTAGTCTGAGGTAGCTACAGATGTCGCCATCGCATAGCCAAATCTGATTGGTCCTTGCGAAGTCAAATCCGACTGAGGGCGGCGCTTCCTTTCCCTTACTCTGATTTGACTTTGTGACACAGCCAATGAGATGTGGCCACCTGGCAATGTTTGTAGCCAGCTCCGAGGGTTCTCTCTGCCCTCCCTCTGGCATCTTGAGGGTAAAAAAAAACCAAACAGGTGCACACAGGTCCAGTAAATAAGTGGTGAGAAATCTGAGTGGGTGGGAGAACATCTTCCCCTCTCCACCAAATCCCGTTTCGAAACAGAATATCTGAGAATTGTTGGTTAAGTGTTATTGGAGATATACTTTTATATAATGGGCAGGGAGCTGAAGATTCTTTATGGTGGTACCTTGGTTCTCGAACTTAATCCGTTCCGGGAGTCCATTCGACTTCCGAAACAGTTCAAAAACCAAGGCACGGCTTCCGATTGGCTACAGGAGCTTCCTGCACTCGATCAGAAACCGCGTCGAACGTTCAGCTTCCGAAAAACGTTCGCAAACCAGAACACTCACTTCCAGGTTTGCGGCGTTCGGTAGCTGATCTGTTCAAGAGCCAAGCCGTTCGAGTACCAAGCTACCACTGTATACCTAAATTAGATTATTTCTCCCCACCCCCATCTAATCCACCAATTAGATCAGGGGTCGGCAAGGTTTACCTCGCCTGGCCCAGTTCACTTCCGTGGAGATCGCTCCGTGGGCCGAATCGTGTCTGCGCAGACGCGATTTCCGGTGCCGCGGAAGCGAGTCCCCGCTCCGTGCTGCACTGGTTTAGAGCAGTGTGCAGGGACTCGACGAGTGCGTGGCTCGGTTTGGGGGCGACTTGGGGGCCGTTTAAACGACCCCCCATGGGCCACTTGTGGCCTATGGGCCACAGGTTGCCGACCCCTGGAAGCCCACAAACAGGACCTGAGTGCAACAGCACTCTCTTCAGTTGTGATGAATTCCCAGCAATTCATACTCAGTGTCATGCTGCTTCTGCCAGTGGATGCAGATCATAACTATTGTGGCTGGTAGCCATTGGCAATAGTTATTGAACCTCCAACCTTGCAGCTGGACTTCTGCATTTTCATTCCTTGCAAACGCACACAACCATCCTACAAAAAAAAAATGATGGATGTCTGCCTTTCTGCTTCAGAGCTCTCGTTTGATTTGTATGCAAGCGCCATCAATTAATTGATTATGACTGATCAACTAAAGCTCCCGAGGTTAATCGGCTAAGACGTCTTTAACCAAGCGACTTCTTTGTGACACCCCGCTGACTTTCGGCCCGAATGGCCATGTTGTTAACAGTTTTGGTATTGCTAATCACCTGGCTACATTCAGCGTCTCTCTTTTATTTGAAAGCAGTGGTTGACACTGATTTAAAAGCGATGGTTGATACTGGAGATAATAAAGCAAAAAGAGGTTGTGAGTTGCAGTGAGGTATGTAAACCACCGGGGGCAGCTTCTCTGTGTGAACTAACCGTCGCGTTTGGGACTTCCCACGCCTAATGATCATTGCCACGTAAAGCTGTGCTTCTGCCTATGTAATGGCTAATTATATGCGCTATATTCTTTTCGTGTGTGTAATTTTGCCATCCGGGTCCAATCTCTGTAGCTACTGAAGTCACTAGCAAGACTCCTAGTTGCTCAGGATTGGGTCCAAGGTCTTACTTTTTTTGTGTCAAGCCAATCATCGTTTCCTCACAGGAAAATTTTCGTCTCCTGTTGAATCGTTTAATGTTGTCAGGCGTGTGGGGATTACGGGTGTCCTTTTCGTCTTGATTTCTGTTTTCCATACCCTAAAATCCTGTAAAAATGCAATTTCAGTTATGTTCTTCTTCTTTGCAACAGTAGAATGATACTGAGCCTTTCCCACAGCCATCCATTGAACTTCATGGCAAAATTTGAGTGAAGATTTCAGCCCAAACCGTTCTGCACACCGGGCCCAGTCCATTGTTGAAACACTCTAGTAATATAACTAGTAATATAGGGACATGGGTGGCGTTGCAGTCTCAACCACTGAGCCCCTTGGACTTGCCGATCTGAAGGTTGGCGATTCGAATCCCTGCGACGGAGTGAGCACCCATTGCTCTGTCCCAGCTCCTGCCAACCTAGCAGTTCAAAAGCACACCAGTGCAAGTAGATAAATAGGTACCGCTGCTGCAGGAAGCTAAACAGAGTTTTTGTGCGCTCTGGTTTCCGTCACGGTGTTCCGTTGCGCCAGAAGCGGTTTAGTCATGCTGGCCACATGACCCAGAAAGCTGCCTGTGGACAAACGCCGGCTCCCTCAGCCTGAAAGCGAGATGAGCGCCACAACCCCAAATTTGCCTTTGACTGGACTTAACCATCCAGGGGTCTTTCACCTTTAGTAATATAACTCTTATTATTTGCACGGTGCTTTGGCAGGTTAAAACCACTTCTCATGTTTGCAGTCCTTACCACAACCATTTAACTTGGGCCGATGTGGTTATCTCAAACTAAAGATTCCTAATTCATAGCGCACATCGGTCAATAGCCAGTAGAGAAGGTAGGAAGAAAACAGAACACATAAAACACAATAGTATATATACATTATGTACAATATTAGATGTACGGTTGAATCAAAACAAGACAGTCCTTACCCGCAGGTTTACAAGGTGTTTTTGAGGAGCAGCTTCATGGCCCACCTGCTCTGCCTTCTTAGGGTTGCGTTTAAACTGGTCTTTAAAATAGAGGACTGTCCTCTGTGAAATAGGACACATGGCCACCCTATTCCAGACAGCAGGGTCACAGTGCACAGACAGGCGTATCCAGTGCTTTTTTTCTTTAAAAAAATGTTTAGGGGTACTCTCATTTTGACTCAAGAAAAATCACCATTTTATAGTTCAAATCGGGAAAAATAAATACAGTGCAGTCGTACCTTGGAAGTCGAACGGAATCCGTTCTGGAAGTCTGTTCGACTTCCAAAACATTTGAAAACCAAAGCGTGGCTTCTGATTGGCTGCAGGAAGCTCCTGCAGCCAATCGGAAGCCGCAGAAGCCCCATCGGACGTTCGGAAATAGTTCGCAAACCGGAACACTCACTTCCAGGTTTGTGGCGTCCGGGAGCCAAAACGTTTGAGAACTAGGCTGTTCGAAAACCAAGGTACTACTATAAATGGACAAAAGTACAAAGATTCTCAAAATGTTTAGGGGTACGCATACCCCTGCACCACCCCCAGAAAAAAAGCACTGGGCATATCTGTGAGTCACCAACCCACCACCACCACCAAAGACTCCTCTGTTCACTGGAGCTGTGACATAAATCTGGATCAAAGTCCTGGTAATCTGATGGTGGGCTTCCGCTGCTGTTGGATGTCCAAAGGACTCTTCAGTTCTTCCATTGCTCAGTGAGACTCCACTCAGATTTTGCCTTTGGTGGTGTAAAGCAGGCATTCCCCCCATCTGTGGCCTTTTAGATGTTGGTGCACTCTAGGTCCCATCACTCCCAGCAAGCATGGTCCATTGTCATGGGCGTTGTAGTCCAAGATGCCTGGAGGGTAGCAGTTTGGGGAGGACCAACACAAAGTGTCGAGAAACAAGAAGAAGAATATCCTGAAATTGCATAGTTACTCCTCCTTGGCCTTCTGATTGCAAGCCACCATAACATAACCCAATGAACCAATGACATGTGATCTCTAAACACCTTGTTACATGACCAGTGTGTTTGTTTTACCAGGCCTTCCATTCTCCCCCACCCCCAGCTAATTCTCTAAATACCCATACAGTACTGGAAACAACATGGAACATCTCTCCCAAGAGATCCCAATAATTGGCCACAAATGGCCATTATTTTCCCATAAGAGCACTTTGTTCAGTGAATATCCTATTCAGAGTTCCTTGTTCTCAATCACACACACACCCTGCAAAAAAAGGAAAATCTTCCAATAAGTGCATGAAGATGAACAAAAATCAAGAAGCCCAAGTCTTTGAAAGAAGTTATAAAATGTTCATCTTAATAACTGTGCTGTCAATACAGCCTTTATACGCATAGTGACCTTGGCGAACATGCAAACTGTTTCTATTGGAAACGTAGACATTTTCGTTCCACCCCACCCAATAATGCATTGACTTGAAAACACAAGTCAAGGCAAAAATTCATTTACCCGTGATATTTATAAACTGCTCCCCCCACCCACCCACCCACACCATAGCACCAAAGTGGAGCTCTCAAATTTCATTATCCCTTTCAGCTTGGGAGGTTTGTAGACTGCTAAAACTCAGCCGTGTCCCCAGGGAAAAAAATGGCACATGGAGCTGCAGGAGTGTTAGAGCTAAACAGATTGCAGCGCAGACAGAGATCGTACATGATGCAATGCTCCAAATTAAGCAACCCCTTTGCTCCAAAATGGCACTGAGGAAATTGACGTGTCCTTTCCTTTACAGGTGGCGCAGCGAGACAGAAAAAATAAAAAGAAGCGCATTCTTCAGTAACATATGCTATGGAAGGTAGCCATGGTAATGGGGGTAGAGGTGGGCTGTTGTTTTTCTCCTAGGGGTGACGGTGGGTATTTAATAGGTAGCACCCAAATGCAAGAGATTTCCAAACATACGTGCCTTATGCGAAGTTCTAATTCTATACAAACTCCCTCCCGGTTTCATGCTGTTGCGACAGGCCTCTGGTCAGTGTCACATTGAATGAACCACTCTGGGTAACTCACAGATCAAACGCCTGCAGAAGCCGAGGGAGATGTGGCCTGAATGGTGCCTCTAGAACCCAATGGCAGGGATAATTTAAGCCAACACTGTCAACTTCCTATTGTCGGAAGTGCTTCCATTAAATGACTGTATAAATGGGCGCTGGCCGTTGAAAGATATGTGGGACCAAGGTTGTGTTGTTGTTTGTTGTTTGTTGCTGTGTTACATGAAATGCAAATGCTCTGCTGTGTCTGTTCCTACAAAGACCCACACTCCTGTTCCAACTGAAATAACAAATTTGGTAATGCTATAAGGCCTCAGCAGACTCAAGCAAGCAAGTTGTGCGAGGAGGAAAACAGGAAATCCCAAGATCTTTTTCTCAAAGCTTACTCTTTCAAACTTGTAAACGTTACCAAATAATACACAGTTCCCATTTTTAGGTAATAGCACTGATAATATACCTTGTCATGAAAGCCTTAGAGAACTCAACAGTCAGGAAGCTAAACAAGAACTCCATTGATGCTTAAGGAAGGACAGAACAGCAAAAGGAAGTGCCTGACTCCACTCAGATACAACTAGGTCTAGTGCCACCTAGTGACTAAACTTTAGAATGGCACTATCCATGCAGACCTATTTTGCATAATCTCCCAGCATTTATGCATCAAGCACATCATCTGCTGTGTCAGTGACAAGCCATGGGCAGCTGCCACAGGTCAGCAGGGAGCTGAAGCCCAAGAATGCACAGAAACACTTTAGAGCCAGGAAGACCTTGTTGTTCAGTCAAGGTCCCAGCTCAAACAGGAAACCATTTATAGCCCTTCTGTGCACAGGACCAGTCCAGAGTCTTAAGAATACTTTACTGCCAGGAATATACTCCAGTATGTGGCTTTGATAGCCTGCTTCCAACACAACAGCTGCACAGAGACATACTAGCTCCAGCAAATCCCAACATAGTGTTCCATCTCCATGGACAATAAGTCCATCAATGGCTACTAGGCACAATGGCTATCTTCTGCCTCCACTGTTGCTGGGAATCACAAGCAAGGGAGAGTGCTGTTCTCAAGTCCTGCTTGCGGGTTTCCCATCAGCATCATGTTGGCCCCTGTGAGAACAGGCTGCTGGGCTTAGCCTGATCAGGCAAGGAACTTCTTATCTTCCTATGTTCCAGTTACTTCAGACAAAAAGCCCAGTCTATGCAGGCCTCTGAATGAGGTGGTCGGGTTCTAAAGAGATAAAAATGTATATAAAAAATATATAATTTTTAAAAAATCCATGGAAGTAGAAAACTAGCACAGCTGGCTGGGCTAAATCTCCTTTCCCCTGGGGAGTGGCAGTTTTGAATGCAGGCTTGGGTTGTGTTTTTTTTAAAAAAAGAGAAATCCCTGAAAGTCAGAAGCTAATACGACAGACCCAGCTAAAGCCCTTTTCTCTAGATAAGCTAGTTGCTATAAACTGAAGTCCATTCAAAAGCCACGACCACCCCCTTCCTGCAGCCTGAAGTGGTATAGTCAATTCTGCCTCACACAGGATGGATCTAAACTCATGGTTTATAAAGTTAAAGGAAGGGTTTTCACAACACAGATGGGCACATTGCATCCTACTTTTAACGTTCATAATGCATTATTAAAATGTGACACAAGAGGGCGCTGCAGAGCAACCAGGAACTGGCAGTAGCGAAACAGCATTTTTACGGAGAAAACAAGGTGGGGAAATGGCTTTTAAATGGCCAGAATGCCCTGTGATGTTTTGGAATGATATATCGTTCTAATAACATTAAACAGGTCAGTGTAGATCCAGCCTAAATCAGCTGCACTCTTGACTGGGAGAGTGTCCTGACTCTTTTCCTGCCTTCAGCTCATCAACACACGAACCCTGCCAAAGTATTAACATCCTTAACTCCCTAACAGCTTTTCACTCAAAACCTTTCCATGAGAAACCTCTGGATGTCAAAACCTGCTTTGTTTGGGGTTGTCGTTGTTGTTTTTCACTGCCTGAACTCGAGGGATTCTGTGCAGGCTATGTGGCTTTAATGGACTTAAAACTTTTTGGTGTTCACTAATTGGAACCTTTACATAATCTATCCTAAGAACTGATTTACGTCATTGTTTATTTCTGTTGAGAACCCCATGGATATGTACATAGCTTCCCCCTTCTGTATATTTTACCCAGGTAACAATGAAATATTACGTTGAAAGTATGGAAATAATTTTATATGCTGAGCTTAGTAACAATATTAATTGCACAAATTCTTGTTAATGACTTACAAGAGGCTAGAACTGAGATGGGTGTCGTATGGTGGCTTATTTTGCCTAACACTGACTCGGAGGGCAGCCAGTTCTGACCATTTCTTTTTGGGTGATCACAGGATTTCGTTTTGTCAAAAAGACCACGAGAATACTTAGGGCACCTTAAAACTGGTTGTGCGTGTCATATTTGGAGATGGTTTTGTTGGCAAAGTCCTGTTATCTAGCCCTGACCTAGCCTTGGAAAAGCTAGGCATTTATCTCCCTGTGGCCAACCACCTGGGCAGAACCCCAAAAAGTGGGTCAGGGCTTGATCTCTGCAAGGCATAGTGAGCAGAAAGGGACACATTTCAGGGAAACAACAGAGCACCAGACCAAACTCATGGACCAAACAAATGCATAGACAATAGGGGGCTATGGGGCTGGATTGAGGGAAGACCGATGCTCAGTGGTTGACCATCTGTCTGGCATGCAGAGGTTTCTAGGTTCGTTCCCCAGCATCTCCAAGTAGGGTTGGGGGTGTCACCTGACAGAGACCCCGGAAAGCCACTGCCAGTCAGAGAAGACAATCCTGAGCTAGATGGATGAATGGTCTGGTTCAATATAAGGCAGCTTCCTAGGTTCCTATCCTGGGTGGAGAGCTGAGTTCCTTATACATAATAGTAGTGGATTTCGCCACTGCTGCTCTCCTCTAGGTAAGCAGATGCAAAGAGGGATGGACTCCTGTACCTTCAATTGAGTGGAACAGAGTGTAGCTGCGGTCAAACATCTCTGCGTGCCAGGTTGCACTTGCCAAACTTCCTGTTGCTGTACAGTGTTACTGTCCCTCCACCAACCCAAGATGGAAGAAGAAGGAATTCAGTGGGACTTTGGTAGAAAGCCTTGGTTTTTAAGGAAGAGGGCAGCCTTGTCCAGCTCTGGATGGACTAATGATGATTTCACAACGTAACGTCTCCAACTCTGTGTATATGCCTACTTCCTGAGTGCAATAAACTGGCTTATATTAAATATACTTCTCTAAGTCTGCCTCTTTTTTTTAATTGAAAAAAGTTGCATGAGAATTATTGTTTATTATATTTTAGGGTTCCCCAAAACAGAACCCAAAGCGGCACACACAAAAGCAAAAATATGAAAAGTGCTAGAATGTGCAGAATTGTGATCTCTTGGTCCCTTCCATCTCTACGATTCAATAATAATAATAATAATAATAATAATAATAATAATAATAATAATTTATTATTTGTACCCCGCCCATCTGGCCGGGTCCCCCCAGCCACTCTGGGCGGCTTCCAACAAACACTAAAATACATTAAAATATCACACATTAAAAACTTCCCTAAACTTCCTTATCTATGATATGGTAGCATGATAAGGATTCTTCCCCCTCTCCATATTAGCCTCAAAACACCCTTTTGAGGTAGGTTAGGTTAGGTTGAGAAGGAGTGACTGTCCCAAGGTCACCCATTGAGCTTCATGGCCGAGTGAAAATTTGAACCCAGGTCTCCCACATCCTAGAACAGCGCTCTGGCCACCACAACGCACTGGTTTGTTTTTTATACAGAATGTTTCCATGCTGCTGAATCAAACAGCACGCTAAGCAGCTCGCAAGTGAAACTGTAGATATATCACCGTTAGAAGCCACAAAGCAAATTCTATACACACACAGACACACATCTCAGAAGGTCTTCAGAGTGGCATCATGCAATATGATATCACATCACTCCTGGGAGGGTGCCAGAGATGTTAAAAAGCAGAGCAAAAACAAACAAACCCTCAGCTATCTCATAAATTTAAGGTAAGACTCAGCCCATGTCTTCAAGAAAGGTCAGCCCACCCCTAGCTCATTGGCAGTGGAGTCAAGGGGGGATCCCCTAGGCTGCAGGTGGCTCTCTGGAGGGTGTGGACCCCCACACTAACACCTGTTTTTCTGGCCCTGAGTCAAAGAAGATGCCTGTCAGTATACACAGGTCCAACACTTAGGCCCTGGAGAGCAGAAAAGTGTTCTGAACAAAGGGCAAGTTTGAGGCATCTTGGGTTCTAGAGCTTTCAACGCTACATCCATTCTCCTAGCGCAAAATTCAGCAATTCCGGGCGAATGTTCCTTTGCCAAGCCAACGTCTGCAATCTTTTGAGAAGCATGGACATTTTAGTAGCGAAATCCATGGCAGTCCTGCTTTATCGCACTAAGTTTTTTGGTAAGCTTTTCGATTCAGCTCTCCCCCGACCACCACCTCACTTGTATCCACAATGCAGCTTCATTTATAAAGCTCTGAATCAAGATTATGCAGCCTCTGGAGATTTAGGTGTTTAGTTTAGTTCAGCTTTCCTCCTCCCTCCCCCCCCCCCGCCACAATTAACCAACAGGAGAACACACATCTGAAAGAAAACCAGTTATATATGAAGTATGTTATACAGATATAGAATTTGCCCAGCAGGTGGCTCCATCTTTCCTAGAGTAAGCAGCTGACAATTTTTTTTGTCCCGTGTTGCAAGTCAACATAAATGGGGTTTGCTTATGTATGGATCAATTAATGCATTTACTGTATTTATAGCTCGCCTATCAAGGCAGCATATGTGGTTCTTCCCCCTCCGCCCATTTTATCCTCGCAACAACCCTTTGAGGTAGGTCATGCTGAGAGATAGTGACTAGCCCCAAGGTCACCCAGAGAAGCATCATGGCCAAGGGGGGATTTTGTGGGATGTAAAACTGTAGTCAAGTACAACATTCCTACAGTGGGCATGTTAAGGGGATGTTTTGTACCACTCAGGAGAAGACTTCCTGTTTCCTCCTGAGCTGGGACAGACTTGAAGAAGAAGAAGAGTTTGGATTTGATATCCCGCTTTATCACTACCCAAAGGATTCTCAAAGCGGCTCACATTCTCCTTTCCCTTCCTGCCCCACAACAAACACTCTGTGAGGTGAGTGGGGCTGAGAGACTTCAGAGAAGTGTGACTAGCCCAAGGTCACCCAGCAGCTGAATGTGGAGGAGCGGAGATGCGAACCCGGTTCCCCAGATTACGAGTCTACCGCTCTTAACCACTACACCACACACCACACTGAAGAGGGTGTGGTCTGTTGTACTAGCATGGAGGAGCACACGGCCTTCATGTTTTGATCAGTGTGTGTTTCCATTTTGTATGTTGCTGTGTGTTTGGAGTAGTGACTGCTTAGTCGCAGTTACTTGGGACTAACGTTTTTATGGAATAGTTCTAGTTGTCATGTAACCTAAGCCTGCCTTCAGGGATATGTCTGTGAACCTGAATGAGTCTGTGAGTAAACTACGTTTATATTAACGTTAATCAGATTCTTGTGTTTATTCTTTTTAAGGGGGATTAGAAGGGATTTTACCAGGAAGGAATCTTTAATAGTGAGACTCAGATGAGTCAGCAACAAGCTGATCGCTACGCAATTTAAAAAAGGGGGACTCTGCTAGAATATGGAACTTGCTAGCACAAGTTAGGAAGGATATCATTAAATAATATATCCTCTCCTGCCTCCCTAATCATCCCCACAGATTTAAGGCGCTGTGGTCTAAACCACTGAGCCTCTTGGGCTTGCCGATCGGAAGGTCGGCGGTTCAAATCCCCGAGACGAGGTGAGCTCCCATTGCTCAGTCCCAGCTCCTGCCAACCTAGCAGTTTGAAAGCACACCAAAAATGCAAGTAGATAAATAGGTACCGCTCTGGCGGGAAGGTAAACGGCGTTTCCATGCGCTGCTCTGGTTTTGCCAGAAGCGGCTTAGTCATGCTGGCCACATGACCTGGAAAAACTGTCTGTGGACAAACGCCGGCTCCCTCGGCCAGTAAAGCGAGATGAGCGCCACAATGCAGATGAGTCGTCTGCAACTAGACTTAACTGTCAAGGGTCCATTACCTTTAAAAAATAAATAAATCCCCCTGTCTTAGTTAAACTGCTCCATGCTGCGTCTCAACACCACACTGGCTGAAATGAAATTTGGCCTAATGCTCACCCTTTGCAAAATGATCTCCCCATTTTTCCTCTCTCTGTTTGTGTGAGGTTTGTGCATTAGCACCTTCCTACTTACTGTAAGTGACCAGTGATCAGTTCATGGGAGAGAGGAGCAAAGCCACGTTCCAATTTCTTTTCATTTTTTTAAACTAGAAGTTGTTGCAAAAATTGACAAGCCATTTCCCCCAAAATGCATTTTTAGATTTTTCACTAATCTATCTAATGTATAATTCTATGTGGTTATTTTCACAGATATATGCATTTTACACACACTGTGTCACACACCTAATATACATATGGCTGGAGAAGAGCCTTACAAATTTTGGAGCAGTGAAAAAATTGACGGGAAGCTGTGTTTTATTTTGCATATTATTTCCAGAAGTGCAAATGACTTTGGTTCACATTAAGATGGGCAGGGTATAAATAATAAAATAATATTAACGAGGCTGATCCAGTTCTCTCCTATCTCTCTCTCTCTCTCTCTCTCTCTCTCTCTCTCTCTCTCTCTGTGTGTGTGTGTGTGTGTGTGTGTGTGTGTGTGTGTTATGACCCAAATAGCGAGTTGAAATGAAGACATTTCAAATTTTGCTATGAAGAGTTTGCATGCAGAATTTCAAATTTGAATTGGGTGTAAAATTCTACCTGAAAATAGGAAACATTAGTGCTTTAGACTTGTTGGCATTTCTTGCTTTGATGCTGGCAGGTGCCAAGTATGAAATATATTAAACTGTCAGTTGTCAAATCCTGTTGAAAAGCCTAAGCATTTCAGCTACAAAATATTAAGAACGCTGCAAAATGTTGTATCAGTAATTCTCTGGTCCATTAAATATGGCCGCATCTCAGCCGTCGGCTCTAAATGTCATTTCGTATTTTGCCTGTGGTCAAATGCCACGGAGAACAAAGCTTCCGGTCGGCGCGCCGGAGGGGAAGGTCGGGGGACATGCCGCTGCTGGCATTCCCCGACCCGACCGGCTTTAAAGGGGTGCTTGCGACGGCGACGCAGCCCCCAAAACTCCCGGGAGTCTTGATCCCGGGACCTTAGGTCCGGCAGCAGCTCTTAACGTCGCCCCAACTCCCGCGGCGGCCACAGTAGAGGCTGTCGTGTGAGACGCGGGGCGACGGAGCTCCACGGACCGCCATTGCCCGTCGGGCTGAAGCTGCGAGCCCTTCCCAGCTGAGCGCGCTGATTTCTCTGCAAAAGGACAAGATTGGCTATTTTAACCGTGAGTACTAGAAAAGTACCGAAGAATTTGGACTAATTTGACGAAGTACAGGGATGTAATTTACGGAGGTCCGTCCCTTGCTATTGTGGCACTAAATCAGGAACTTTATTACCGATGCGATTGAAACTGTAACGGAATTTGGCTTGGCAACAGAGATTCGATCCTTCTGATACCCCTGATCGGGGGGGCAACTAACTAACAATTTTGACATGTAGTGGATTGAATCGGACCTGTTGGATTTTATTGTGGAACTTGGAATTTGAGTCTGGACTTGGTTCGGTGTGGAACTTTGCATAACTATGTCTTTGAAAATGGAGGATGATTTGGACAAAGGAGGCTGGAAGAGGGTCCTTGAAAAAATCTGGGAACTGAGAAAGGAGTTCCAAGCGGAAACCGCAAGAATGAGAGGAGTTGTAAACAACAGTGATGCCATCCCAGCTGCACAAAGGATGGAAGGGGGAGAAATCCCCCCCAAGGTTAAAGAGAAGCCTCGCTGCAGGAAAATTTCTTCTCGGCACAAGATAACTGGACCCAAGAAAAGAATCAAGAAAACAACATCTGCGAAAGTTAACGCTTTTCAGCGCAAGAGGACAACAATGAAGGAGAAGAAGTTTTTTTTTAAAGACTGGGAGCTGGAACAGCGGAGAAGACACAGAGATGATGAAGCCCAACTGCAAGTAAGCACTTGGGCTTGGACTGGGGAACGGCGAGGGGAGGGTTGAGCAGGGTAGGTGGGCAACCAGGGACTGATTATATATGCGGACTTTGAATATCTATGCCGGACATGGTTTTGAGCTAGGATTATGTTAGGATCTTTCGAAGTTAGGAGCCTGAAGATTAAGGGGAGTCAGAAGGAACCTTATAGAAGATTTGGGAGGAGGACGCGGAGGTTGGAACTAGAAGATGAGGTGAAATAAGAATTAAGGATATTGTATTTGAGTTAGAATTATGTTTTGAAATGATGTTAAAGATATGTTTAGTACACCTATGTACCTGAACCAGAATTATGTTTTGTTTAATGCAGCCACTGGGGAGGTGCGGAGGAAGTCACTATGGATATGTTTTGTAACCAAGAATGGTCTACCTGAGAATAGGGTTAGGCCGAAGTTAGATAATGATTGGTCTAAGGTCAGGGAAAATAATGAATGGGTTTACCTCTGTGAGAGGGAGGGTAAGATTAAATAACTCCTCATGGTGAGAGGTGGGGAGTGATGAATCCTGACTGAAATGTAAGGTCTTATGTGTATAAAATTTTAAAATTAATAAAAATTATTTTAAAAAAAATAAATAAAAAAAAAACAAATGCCACGGAGAACAAACTTGTCAAATATCACATATTGAAACACAGTTCTCCGAAATGGATATAAGATATGCAATGTCATTTTCACTAATATATGCATTTAATGGACACTTTCCCCCTAATGTGTACATTTTGAACACATTTTCTTTTGGTTGGGGAACGGCATTGCAAAATTCAGAGAAGTGCCAGTTTCTGCATTTCAGTTCCCACAGTGTTTAATGAGGAAGACTCATGTTAAAAGGTGAACTCAAGCCAATTTCTCCCCCAGTCTGCAATGCTTGCTTTTTGCTGGCCTGGGCGAGCCTGGTCACCTCCCTGCCAGGCCTCAATCAGCCAACAAGGAGGCAGAAGACACAGGCCACATACTTCAGCTTACAACATGCACATGTGTCGCTCTGCTCATGGAATGCCATGAGCGGTATTTGGGTGAGTAGCAAGCAGGCACTAGCTGGAGCAATGAGATGTCAGGATGCTGTCCTGTCTCTGGTGCTGAGGTCAGATTCAGATGACACCAAATTGGGAGGGGTGGCTAATACCCCAGAGGACAGGATCACACTTCAAAATGACCTTAACAGATTAGAGAATTGGGCCAAAGCAAACAAGTTGAATTTTAACAGGGAGAAATGTAAAGTATTGCACTTGGGCAAAAAAAATGAAAGGCACAAATACAGGATGGGTGATACCTGGCTTGAGAGCAGTACATGTGAAAAGGATCTAGGAGTCTTGGTAGACCACAAACTTGACATGAGTCAACAGTGTGATGCAGCAGCTAAAAAAGCCAATGCAATTCTGGGCTGCATCAACAGGAGTATAGCATCTAGATCAAGGGAAGTAATAGTACCACTGTATTCCGCTCTGGTCAGACCTCACCTGGAATACTGTGTCCAGTTCTGGGCACCACAGTTCAAGAAGGATACTGACAAGCTGGAACGTGTCCAGAAGAGGGCAACCAAAATGGTCAAAGGCCTGGAAACGATGCCTTATGAGGAACGGCTTAGGGAGCTGGGTATGTTTAGCCTGGAAAAGAGAAGGTTAAGGGGTGATATGATAGCCATGTTCAAATATATAAAAGGATGTCATATAGAGGAGGGAGAAAGGTTGTTTTCTGCTGCTCCAGAGAAGCGGACACGGAGCAATGGATTCAAACTACAAGAAAGAAGATTCCTCCTAAACATTAGGAAGAACTTCCTGACAGTAAGAGCTGTTCGACAGTGGAATTTGCTGCCAAGGAGTGTGGTGGAGTCTCCTTCTTTGGAGGTCTTTAAGCAGAGGCTTGACAGCCACCTGTCAGGAATGCTCTGATTGTGTTTCCTGCTTGGCAGGGGGTTGGACTGGATGGTCCTTGTGGTCTCTTCCAACTCTATGATTCTAGGATTCTAGGATTCTAAATGCCAATCCAGCCATCAGTAATGGCAAGTGGGGCGGGGGGGGGAGGCAGTGTGGCAGCAGGGATCAGGGCTGTGTGGATGCACTGGCAGAGCTCATCCATTGTTTCTGCTGGTGTGTCTACACTGCCCCGACCTTGCTGCTGCCCTCTACTGAAATGTGTGCAGAAGAGGGCAACCAAGATCATCAAGGGTCTGGAAGCCAAGCCTTATGAGGAACAGTTGAAGGATCTGGGTATGTTTATCCTGGAAGGAGGAGACTGAGAGGAGATATGATAGCCATCTTCAACTATCCTAAGGGCTGTCACATGGAAGATGGAGCAAGCTTGTTTTCTCCTGCTCTTGAGGGTAGGACTCAAGGCAATGGCTTCAAGTTACAAGCAGATTCTGACTAAACATCAGGAAGAACTTTCTGACAGTAAGAGCTGTTCGACAGTGGAACGGTCTCCCTTGGGAGGTGGCGGACTCTTCTTCCTCAACCTCAAGCAGAGGTTGGATGGCCATCTGTCATGGATGCTTTAGCTGTGATTCCTGCATTGTAAGGGGTTGGACTAGATGACCCTCGGGATCCCTTCCAGCTCTACAAAAATGCAGGAAAAAGTCCTGTCATTTCACCAGTAGATAGAAATGCCATCAAAGCTGCTGGATATCCAACTGAAGATCTTTATTCTCTAAGAAAAGCATGAAAGATATTTACAAGAAGAGAGAACGTTGATGCTCAAACAATCATGGACATTGTATAGCATTAAATAAAGCCAGCTTTTTCAAAACTATGCTAAGAAGAGAGAGATGTTATTTCTCCATAAAAGTAAACCTCATGCCAAATTTCTTCACATGTCATGATTAGTGGGTGGTGGTTGTTGTCCATCCCCAGAATAGAATTGAAAATGTGTGTATGTCATGGGACTGGCCTTATGAACCAAAACATCCGAACTACAGCAGGGTTGTCATTTCAGTCTTGTGTGGTCAACGTCATGGTCCAGCTTTGTCTTTTGAATCTGAAAAGCAGTGTTGCATACTCCATGTTGTTGCATCCAGACCACTTACCTGGAAGTAAGCCGCATTGAACCCAAGTGGACTCATTTCTGAGAAGATGTGTATAAGCTTGGGCTTGAAGATCACAGCCACACCATACATTTACAGCACATAGCTTCTCCCAAAGAATCCCGGGAACTATAGTTCACAAATCTACAATTCCCAGCTCCCTTATGGAAGTAAAGTTCCCAGGATTCTTATGGGGAAGCCATAGGCCATTAAATGTACCATGTGGATGTGACCTGTGTTAGATGTCCTTTAGACCCACTGGACTCCATGAGGCCAACTGAAGTCCTATTGATTTCCAACTCTCAACATCCCCAGCCAGCAAAAGCAGCAGCCAGAGATAGATGGGAGCTGTAGTTCAACCCTGATGGCTTTAAAAGAAGATTAGACAAATTCATGGAGGTGATGGCTAATGAAGGCTACCACCCATGATGGCTCGGCTCTACCTCTATAGTTGGAGGCAGCCATGCTTCTGAAAAGCAGTTGCTAAAAACTAGAGGAGTCGGCAGGGCTCTTGTGCTCAAATCCTGCTTGCAGGTTTCCCAAGGGCATCCGGTTGGCCACTGTGGGAACAGGATACTGGGCTAGTTGGGCCATTGGCCTGATCCAGCAGGCTCTTCTTATGTCCATCTCGGATGTGCAGTGAGATCACATCCAAAGACAATCTCAGTATAGAACAGTGATGGCTAACCTTGACACCCCAGATGTTTTGGGACTACAACTCCCATCATCCCTGACCACTGATCCTGTTAGCTAGGGATGATGGGAGTTGTAGTTCCAAAACATCTGGGGTGTCAAGGTTAGCCATCACTGGTATAGAAGATCATTCTGGAGCATTCTCCCCCCTGGGGCCATTTTCACTGACGGTTAAATCGTCCGCATTTTCGACATCTGCCAACCAAGTATGATACCAATGGCTGCCTTTCCCTTTCGATCCAGTTTTAACGACATCCACAGATGTGCACAAATAACGCAAGGAAGCTGTGTTGGGTGTCACCTCTGGCAAGTTCTTTCCTCTTTGTCCTTCCCCTGGCAGGCGGAGATGGGGAGCTAAGAAACTGGCACCATATTTGGGCAGGAGCCTAAATGTTCCTCTGGACAAAGCCAAGCACTCCAGCCATAACAAACAGAAGAGCATTCCAGGGTAAACTTTACAGTACCCAGGAGCACACCTGCCTCTCCAATTGTTTAGTCTTTCTTTGTCGAGATAGAAATCAGCCTTTTAAACTTGCGCCGTGGGGTCTGTTTGATAGCCCTTGTTCTGCCGCTCTGTGTATCTGCTTTACTGGGTTGTTAGACCAGGTACCCGTGTTTATTCTGGGCGCACTCTGCTCACGTTTTCCCGAGCGCATTGATGCTGCCGCTACAGCTCTTGCTGTTCCCTGGCGCTTAGCCACAAAATGCCACACTATAAATAATGGAGCAGGGCGGCCAACCTCTTCCAGTAAACCAGTCTGCTTGTATTTTCATCATCACTGAATTTTGCTGAGATCGGACTCTTCGGCAGCGTCTAATATAGGTAAGGAGGGAAAGAGTTTTACACTCAGCTCTTTGGGGCCCTGCTCCATCAGAGCGGCGTAGGGCTCATCCAGGCTTGCGCTCATCCCATGCCTAGAAAGCACAGTTCCAAGCCTCATGACAACACCCACTAGGTGACATGGTTCGCTTCATAGAGAGTTGGGAATCCACCTCAAGTCTCGACCCACTTTCTGCCCTGCCCACTTTCTGGTCTCCCCCCTTTCTGCCCTGCCACTCATAATGGGCAGCAGCCACCTCTGCTTAGATAAATAGGATTCTTCCCATTTGTCAAATAATGAGTCTCAGGCCCTTGCAGAGCCAGGCAGAGGCCCGGGCCAGGTAGATAATGTGCCCCCCCTTTTTTTACCCTGGGGGTCTCCGATAACGTAATTTTTAAAAATGTATTTAAAAATCTATTTTAAAGTGTTGTTGTTGTTCAGTCGTTCAGTCGTGTCCGACTCTTCGTGACCCCATGGACCAGAGCACGCCAGGCACGCCTATCCTTCACTGCCTCTCGCAGTTTGGCCAAACTCATGTTAGTAGCTTCGAGAACACTGTCCAACCATCTCATCTTCTGTCGTCCCCTTCTCCTTGTGCCCTCAATCTTTCCCAACATCAGGGTCTTTTCTAGGGAGTCTTCTCTTCTCATGAGGTGGCCAAAGTACTGGAGCCTCAACTTCAGGATCTGTCCTTCTAGTGAGCACTCAGGGCTGATTTCTTTAAGAATGGATAGGTTTGATCTTCTTGCAGTCCATGGGACTCTCAAGAGTCTATTTTAAAGTAGACAACTTTGACTATTATTTATTATATTCTTATTCTACTCTTTAAAAAGATGTATGCTTGTGAGAAAGCCACTATTGGTCGTAAGCCACTATTTCTTTAAAAAACATGGTTTCCACCAAATTTTATCCTCATTGAGCTATATGTACTCCTCAGGTGTAAGTAATATTCCTGGCCTAGTCAACAAAATTTTAAACAAATGGCCACATCTTCATCAATTTTTCATCATTTTCAAAAAAAAAAAATAGCAATAAGAAAGCCAACACACTTATCTTTAAGTTACGTGTGGTTTAAATTTTTGGCAAACTAGATTTCAAACAAAAACTCACCAACTTTTAACAGCATGAAAAACATGGCCCACCATCACAAACACTTGACTTGACTAAGACCTTACTTGCTTACCGAGGGCGTATTCACAATCCCTCACCTCTCCAACACAACCAGAGGGGGCTATTAGCAGGTTGAAACGCACCACCCTCCCGCCCTTCTCGTTTTCTGTCCCCCCCCCCCCTGATTTTTTACATTCACCTCAGGTGAGCAATTGTAAATATGCTGACCGAGGCCCCCTTTGGAATCGGAGGCCCGGGCCAAGTGGCCCATATGGCCCACCCTCTGTCTGGGGCTGATAGTCTATAAAAAAGGAATGTTTATTTTCTTTATTTTCTTTTCAAATCCTGATTTTAAAGGTCCTGGTTTATTTCAGGCCAGAAACACGGAACAACTACGTGACGGCAAAGTTCCTGAATGTAAGGCTGCCTTAAGGAGACAGCAAAATGTGCACCTATTTATTAATAAATAACATGAGCCCACTGATGGGCTCCTGTTTTACGATGAATTCACATCTGCTTTCCTTTCATATTTGACAAGCTCGTATAGTTCCCCCCCCCCCCATTGGAGCTTATAATGGAATCTCCGGTTTCCTGACTCAGTTAGCCTGTGAAGTTACATTTTCCTTGAGTCAAGATTTCAAGAAGTGATCATTAACCATCAAATTATATGTGGTCAATACATCAAAGGCACTTTGCTCTGACAGGAACAACTGCTTTTTCCCCTTCTTTAAAAAAATGCAGCAAAATTCGACTTGGGCAGGTGAGCGAGGGAAGAGAAGTAAGATCCCCTGCCTTATTATCTCTAGAACAGATATCTCACATGGCATAATTTCTAAGGTGAATCGTCAATTGTTGGTACCCAGGCTGATCCTCAAATCAGTACCACGTGGGAGAATTGAAGAGCAGAGCCAGGAGTCCATCACAGAGGACATGATTCTGCAGTTCTATGTGCAAAGTCTCCTTTCTCTAGTTTTGCCAGAGGCACAAGCTACAGGATTCTGAGGACACCATCAACTTCGTTGGAATGGCCGCTGTTTGCCCCCACTTCAACTCTTGTATAATTGTAAATAAAGCAAAATGTTGCAGAAACGGCAAAAGTCTTTGGTGCATGTTATGTCGTGGATCAATGACTGGAGGCGAGAATCAGGTACAACATTTCTTTATTTCGGAAACAGGGAAGAGCCAGCCACAGGAATGGAGAAAACTGGGGTTTATTTAATAACAGTAGGCTAGTAGGGAGAATCGTCAATAAAAAGCAAAGACATCACCTTGCCAACAAAGGTCCGTATAGTTAAAGCTATGGTTTTCCCAGTAGTAATGTACGGAAGTGAGAGCTGGACCATAAAGAAGGCTGATTGCCGAAGAATTGATGCTTTTGAATTCTGGTGCTGGAGGAGACTCTTGAGAGTCCCATGGACTGCAAGAAGATCAAACCTATCCATTCTGAAGGAAATCAGCCCGGAGTGCTCACTGGAAGGACAGATCCTGAAGTTGAGGCTCCAGTACTTTGGCCACCTCATGAGAAGAGAAGACTCCCTAGAAAAGACCCTGATGTTGGGAAAGATTGAGGGCACAAGGAGAAGGGGACGACAGAAGATGAGATGGTTGGACAGTGTTCTCGAAGCTACTAACATGAGTTTGGCCAAACTGCGAGAGGCAGTGAAGGATAGGCGTGCCTGGCGTGCTCTGGTCCATGGGGTCACGAAGAGTCGGACACGACTGAACGACTGAACAACAACAAAGTAGGGAGAAGATGCTTATTGGCGGGAACCAATGGCACAGATTCCCTCCCGCAGAAACCAATCCGGCAGAGGATCCAAATCCTGCTCTCTGAACCAGCAAATGATTGCCATTCCCACTGTAACTCGTACATTCAAATAATGTCTGTAATACAACACAATACTCTATATTAAAACGTCTTGACTGTGTTATTGCGTAATACACAACAGTGCACTGCTCTGAGAATGGCAGTCACCAGTCATGATGGTGATGTTCTACCTCCACCGTCGGAATCAGTACTCCACAGAATGCCACGTGCTGGAAAACACAGCCGGGGAGGACGCTGTACCACTCAGCTTCTGAGTGTCAGCCAGTGTGGTGTAGTGGTTAAGAGCGGTAGACTCGTAATCTGGTGAACTGGGTTCGCGTCTCCGCTCCTCCACATGCAGCTGCTGGGTGACCTTGGGCTAGTCACACTTCTCTGAAGTCTCTCAGCCCCACTCACCTCACAGAGTGTTTGTTGTGGGGGAGGAAGGGAAAGGAGATTGTTAGCCATTTTGGGACTCCTTCGGGTAGTGATAAAGCGGGATATCAAATCCAAACTCCTCCTCCTCCTCCTCCTCCTCCTCCTCCTCTTCTTCTTCATGAACTTCCCATAGGTATCTCGTTGGCAGCTGTGAGACCAGGAATCTGGACAAGATGGGCTCTTCTTACATTGCAAAACCTGACATTGCAGTGATGCCTGTTCAGAATGAGGGAAATGCTTCCTGCTCTCGCTCTGATTTGGCCTCACGACATGAGCACTTAGCCAAATCTGACGTTACAATAGCCACCAACCTGGAGGGCCTGGAAAGGGGATTCGATGAATTCATTGAGGATACAGCTATCAACGGCAACTAGCTGTGGTGGATGTGTTCTGCCGCCACAACTAGAGGCAGTATGGCTTTGAATATCCGTTGCTGGGAATTGCAAGTTGGGAGAGTGCTATTGCTCTCACGTCCTGCTTCCCAGCTTCCCATCGGCATCTGGTTAGATATTGGGAGAACAGACTGCTGGGCTATATGGTCTTTGGCCTGATCGAGCAGGGCTCTCTTAGAATCATAGAATGGCAGTTGGAAGGGACCCCAAGGGTCATCTAGTCCAACCCCCTTCAATGCAGGAATCTCAACTAAAACATCCATGACAGATGGCCATCCAACCACTGCTTAAAAACTTTTTTCCAGGCTAAACATACCCAGCTCCTTCAACCACTCATCATAAGGCTTGGTTTCTTGTGCTCTGAACATCCTGGGTTGTACGTTTCAATGTTCACATGAAATAACCTCTACAGAATAATGAGTATAGAGCATTTTCACATCACTGCATTCTTTAGGGACTCTTTTGGGGCATCACTTTTTCTAACATTTGCAGAGTTCTGAAGCAAATCACAAGCCACTTATTTATCTTAGCATCTACTCTCCACTCCCTCCTTTCAAAACCTGCTTTTACTGGCTATTCTGAACACCTCTGTCCCAGTTACAGGTAGGTAGCTGTGTTGGTCTGCCGTAGTCAAAATAAAATAAAAAATAAAAAATTCCTTCCAGTAGCACCTTAGAGACCAACTAAGTTTGTTCTTCAGATATCTGAAGATTTCGTGCATGCACACGAAAGCTCATACCAAGAACAAACTTAGTTGGTCTCTAAGGTGCTACTGGAAGGAATTTTTTTATTTTTTATTTTATTTTGACCTCTGTCCCATTTACTTTGCACAGAAGGCTCTTTGGAGGAAAGGAAGCATCTATCTTGATTTCTCATCTTATTCAATAGTCTAAGAGGCATCATTTTATTATGCTGGTGATCCCCTTCGACCTGACAAAATGACATGCCGTCCTCTATCGGATTATTATTTCATATTAATCAGATTCTGGTGGTAGAAGAAAAATGAGTGTTTGCAACCGAAATGGACATTCAAGGCAATTGCTGAAAATGTTTCTCAGTGGGTGTTTTCATTTGCTTTTTTCAAGAGAGCTTTGGTTTTTGGCATATATAATAGTCGCCTTGACTACTCAGCCATTTTTAGCAAATCAGAGGAGAAAGAACCACTGAACATGACTGGTGGAGATCATAACAAGATATTGATCGCAGGCTCTTGAATAGGGAAGTGGTAGAGAGTCTGCCTTGGATGCAGAACGTCCCAGGTTGTGGGCTTGGTGGACCACACGTTTTACATGAGTCAGCAGTGTGATGCAGCAGTATAAAAAGCAAATTCCATTCTAAGCTGCATCAACAGAAGTCGTCTCTGTCGGCATCCAGAGGGAGTCGGGAGGCCAGCTGGCTAGCCCCCAGCTGGGTCACGTCCTTCCAGCCAACCTGCTGGGCGATCCCCGATCTCTGGTGCGACATTAAATCAGCGACCCGGTCTTCAAAAGCCTGGGCACACTATATTCTCAGAGCGTGCGGCGCAACAGAAGTGGCAATAGAGGCTTGTGAAAGCATATCTACAAGCAGATTTATTGAGCATAAATCAGGACAGAGAAAAACATGTCGGCTCTCCTTTGTCTCCTCAGAGAGTCTCAAAAGCAAAAGCTATACACAGCAGAAGTTCCCAGCAATCTGTGCTGGTGTGTAAACAGACATGTGACACGCAACAGTTCCATGCCTGCAACTTAAGGTGGAATGGAATTTCCTAACAGTCTCCAGATCAAGGGAAGCAATAGTACAGCTCTATTCTGCCTTGGTCAGACCACACCTGGAATACTGTGTCTAGTTCTGGGCACCACAGTTTAAGCAGGATATTTGACAAGCAGAGGAGGGCAACCAAGATGATCAAGGCTCTTGAAACCAAGCCTTAAGAGGAATGATTGAAGAAGCTGAGTATGTTTAGCCTGGAGAAGAGGAGACTGAGTGGAGATATCTCAAGGGCTGTCACATGCAAGAGGGAACAAACTTGTTTTCTCCTACCCTTGAGGGTAGGACTCGAGGCAATGGCTTCAAGTTACAAGAAGGGAGATTCTCACTACACACCAGGAAGAACTTTCTGAGACTAAGAGCTGTTTGACAGTGGAACGGTCTCCCTCAGGAGGTTGTGGACATTTCCTTCTTTGGGGGTTTTCAAGCAGAGGTTGGATGGCCATCTGTCATGGATGCTTTAGCTGAGATTCCTGCATTGCAGGGGGGTTGGAATGGATGACCCTCAGGGTCCCTTCCAACTCTACAATTCTATGATTCAATCTCCAGTATCTGCAGCTGGGGGTGGGAGAGGTTCCCTACCTGAAACCCTGGAGAGGCGCTGCCAACCAGATTCTTTGTTGGTATATAGGGCAGCTTCCTATGTTCCTGTGATGCAGAGCAAGTGAGCTCCAGTTAAAATATTTTGTCCTGCCCCCCTTCCGTTCATGGGCGTACCCAAGGGGGGGCAGAGGGGGGCATCTGCCCCCCCCTAGAAGGCAGCCCTAGAAGCAAAAATGATCAGCGTCCATTCAAAGCAAACCTGAACAACCATGGCTTGCCCCCCCCTAGTTCAAAGCACACCTGAACGACCATGGCTTGCCCCCCCCCTAGTTCAAAGCACACCTGAACGACCATGGCTTGCCCCCCCCTAGTTTTGATCCTGGGTACGCCCCTGCTTCCGTTGCCTCGCCTTGATTAAATGCCAACAGAGCATTTGTTAGAGGCAGTATTACACAGAGTGTCAATGTTATTGGCTTTAATTGCCTTGGTGCCAGTGTGGTGTAGTGGTTAAGAGCGGTAGACTCGTAATCTGGTGAACCGGGTTCGCGTCTCCGCTCCTCCACATGCAGCTGCTGGGTGACCTTGGGCTAGTCACACTTCTTTGAAGTCTCTCAGCCCCACTCACCTCACAGAGTGTTTGTTGTGGGGGAGGAAGGGAAAGGAGATTGTTTGAGGCTCCTTCGGGTAGTGATAAAGCGGGATATCAAATCCAACTCTTCTTCTTCTCTTCTAACGGAGCACAGCCAAAGGAACTGAAAATTCCCCAGGGAGCCACGCCTGACTCCTCCCATCTTCGTGTGACTCATATCTAGCCCTCCCCTCCCCTCTTTCTGGGGATCATGGAAAGCTTTGCTATAGAAGCCAATTCGTTGCTGATCTAACACTTGGCTGTACAACCCTGGGCACGGCACGTCTGGCTTTGTCAAAGGGAGGACGAGAAACTGCATTGATGCCAAACAAGCAAGGCTGTTAAGGCCCATGGAAACTCGACAACATGGTGTGACAGTGCAATCCTGCAGAGGCCTGTCCCCAGCAAACCACAAGATCCACCAACTTTAAGAGGCGGTGTCCTGCTTTGTATTGGCGTGCCAGTGGTATCTTGCAAATGACACCTTTTTAAGCTGGGAGGGGTGATATCAATCTGCCTGTATTCAGTTGCCCTTCCTCCGTGCTGAGTCATTCCAGCCATTGCAAAGGCAGTTTCCCAGAGCTGCAGCAGCAACTATCTTCTGCTGATGAGTCAGTAAATATATCTCAGGTGCCTGCAATTACACGATGGCAGACAGGAGTCAAGTCATATGAGGAATAGCTCTGGATGCATTTAGCCTAAGAGAGAGTTTCCAGTGAGAGAGACCCATGTTATGGGCCCCTGCAGATTGGTGCTTTGATCTGGGTGTTCCTTGACCCAGTAAAAGTGCATGAATGTTGGATTTATTCTGCTTTTGTGTCTTGTGCGATGCTTCCCCAGGTTACCACATTAGTGCTTTCCAGAGTGGCTATAGCACAACAAAAATGGGAATAAGATAAACCAAGAAGCTGTGGTATAGACAGCAGGAAATCAGAGGATATGCACAAACTGAAAGGCAGGCAGCCGCCTTTTGAGATGTGTGCTTCTCTGAATTTTGCATTGCGCTACTCCAGCCAAGTAATGCATACAAAAACGTATTTGCTAGGGTAAAGTGTGCATAAAAGTGCATAAAGGTAAAGGGACCCCTGACCATTAGGTCCAGTCGTGTCTGACTCTGGGGTTGCGGTGCTCATCTCGCTTTATTGGCTGAGAGCCGGCGTACAGCTTCCGGGTCATGTGGCCAGCATGACTAAGCCGCTTCTGGCGAACCAGAGCAGCGCACGGAAACGCCGTTTACCTTCCCACCGGAGCGGTTCCTATTTATCTACTTGCACTTTGATGTGCTTTCGAACTGCTAGGTGGGCAGGAGCTGGGACCGAGCAACGGGAGCTCACTCCGTTGCAGGGATTCGAGCCACCGACCTTCTGATCAGCAAGCCCTAGGCTCTGTGGTTTAACCCACAGCGCCACCTGGGTCCCTATAAAAGTGCATATTTCAGTGCAAATAACATACAAAAAAATGCATGGCATTAGGAGAAACCGCTGTGCAAAAATGTGTATATTAGGGGAGATTGCATACAAAAATGGATATATTGGGAGAAATTCCATGGTGAATTTTTGTGGTGACGAAAGAAAGAAAGAAAGAAAGAAAGAAAGAAAGAAAGAAAGAAAGAAAGAAAGAAAGAAAGAAAGAAAGAAATCACAATCTGATGTGGAAAGGAGGAGAACTGAACTTAAGTTTGGGAAAATGAGAAACTGAGGAAAACTGAAATGGACAGATTCACCCATGCCAGTTTTGGGAATTATGTTTGCTCTATAACAAGATGTTCCAAGAGTCCTTGCCTGCCGCTTTTGGCTATAAATTCGTAGGGAGGTGTGATGAGGTCTGTTGAAACGAAATCAGTTACAACAGGAAAGGAGAAAAGATAAAGAACAGGAGCCCACTAGCTGAAACCTCTGAGGAAGAGGAGGGGCAGGCGGTTGGCCCTGTGCTAAGAGCGTTTGCTTTTGTTAACCTCCCCAATAAGGAATGTTAATTTGCCGCTGTCTCTCTTTCATCAGCAGCTCACTGTGTGAGGCTCTTTTTCATTCAACAGATGAGAGAATCATATTACCCCACTTCTGCTTCTCCGGAGGGGGGATTCATGCTGTTTTCCCCTGTGTAGATAATAATTAAGGACAAGAATAAACGAACTTTCGTGGCACCAGCCTCCTCTAGTTATAAACTGAATTCTCAAATTATATCTCTTTCCCCCACCCTCCTTCTCACACAGGAAACTCGATACACCTTTAGGAATTAATGATAACAACAACAATTTTCTTAGGTTGGCTCGGCTTCTTTGATCCTGAAAGATCTGATGGAACATCAGAAGGCCTCGCTCCAAGCACTTCATCATGTTAAATGATGGTGTGCCAAGCCACCTGGACCCGGGCCAGGGATGAAAGCAACTCTTTCCTCCAGAAATGTTGGGTGAAAATTGGGAGCTAAGACTCGCCCTCTTTTCCCACCCGCAATCCTTCCAGATCCAGGGCCCACCTTGACTCTCAGCCTGCAACATCATACACCCTTGTGCAAATTAATTGAAACAAACAATGTAGTTTATTGTACAAAACTCACATATACATGTACAAAACTCACATATACGTACATTAGTAACTGTTTAAGGAAGCTTTTAATATGTGACATTTTAATGTCTTTTTTATTTTTGTTGGAAGCCGCCCAGAGTGGCTGGGGAGACCCAGCCAGATGGGCGGGGTAAAAATTATTATTATTATTATTATTATTATTATTATTATTATTATTATTATTATATGACCTCCACTATTTTTAAGCAGTATTTGAACACGGTTTGGCATGGAACCTACTAGTTTCGAACAACCACTGTTGATTTTCGGATCCCTTTACTTGAATCAGCGCCTGAATGAGCTTCTCCATAGTCGTACAGTCTACAGCACGGAGGCGACTTTTGCATATAGCCCATAAATTCTCAATGGGATTCACATCAGGGGAATTCCCTGGCCAATCAAGTACTTGTATTTGCTGCTCTGTCATGAATTTCTTCACTACTTTCGATGTGTGACAGGGGGCTAGCTCCTGCTGCAATATCCCAGTACTGTCAGGATACCTCTTTTCCAGCTCTGAAACAACTCTCTTTCGTAGAACCTCAATATATTGTGGCGAGTGCATCATTCCTTCTATTGGCTGCATCCTAAGCCTCTGCAGGGATCGCTCTCCTCCCGCGGAGGCTTGGGAGGCAAGCTGCATGCCCGCCAGCCATATGGATGACAGGGCACAGCTGGCAGGCATGCAGGGAAAGGGGAGGCCACTGGCAAAGCCGCGCAGCTCCTCCACTCACTGGGGTGCCCCTGAGAGGTCAGCGCCCTGGTGCAACGCACCAGTAAGCCCAATAGGAAAGACGGCTCTGATGCCTCTTGCCAGGGAACTTTAGCAAGAATGGGAAATAATAATAATAATAATAATAATAATAATAATAATAATAATAATAATTTATTATTTATACCCCGCCCATCTGGCTGGGTTTCCCCAGCCACTCTGAGCGGCTTCCAACAGAACATTAAAATATAGTAATCTATTACCAGGTGGCGCTGTGGGTTAAACCACAGGCTTGCTGATCAGAAGGTTAGCGGTTCGAATCCCTGCGACGGGGTGAGCTCCCGTTGCTTGGTCCCAGCTCCTGCCCACCTAGCAGTTCGAAAGCATGTTAAAGTGCAAGTAGATAAATAGGGACCGCTCCAGCGGGAAGGTAAACGGCGTTTCCGTGCGCTGCTCTGGTTCGCCAGAAGCAGCTTTGTCATGCTGGCCACATGACCCGGAGGCTGTCTTCGGACAAACGCCGGCTCCCTCGGCCTATAGAGCGAGATGAGCACGCAACCCCAGAGTCGGACACGACTGGACCTGATGGTCAGGGGTCCCTTTACCTTTACCTTTAATCTATTAAACATTAAAAGCCTCCCTAAACAGGGCTGCCTTCAGATGTCTTCTAAAGGTCTGGTAGTTGTTGTTCTCTTTGACATCTGAAGGGAGGGCGTTCCAGAGGGCGGGTGCCACTACCGAGAAGGCCCTCTGCCTGGTTCCCTGTAACTTGGCTTCTCGTAGTGAGAGAACCGCCAGAAGGCCCTCGGCACTGGACCTCAGTGTCCGGGCTGAACGATGGGGGTGGAGACGCTCCTTCAGGTATACTGGACTGAAGCCATTTAGGGCTTTAAATGTCAGCACCAACACTTTGAATTGTGCTCGGAAACGTACTGGGAGCCAGTGTAGGTCTTTCAAGACCGGTGTTATGTGGTCTCGGTGGCCGCTCCCAGTCACCAGTCTAGCTGCCGCATTCTGGATTAGTTGTAGTTTCCAGGTCACCTTCAAAGGTAGCCCCACGTAGAGCGCATTGCAGTAATCCAAGCGAGAGATAACTAGAGCATGCACCACTCTGGCGAGACAGTCCGCGGGCAGGTAGGGTCTCAGCCTGCGTTCCAGATGGAGCTGGTAGACTGCTGCCCTGGATACAGAATTAACCTGCGCCTCCATGGACAGCTGTGAGTCCAGAATGACTCCCAGGCTGCGCACCTGGTCCTTCAGGTGCACAATTACCCCATTCAGGACCAGGGAGTCCTCCACAGAAAGAGACTGGCCTTGGAGGTTGGGGGCCCTGAGGTTTCTAGGAGGGCACTGCCCCAGTTATCCAAGCACACCAATTCCCCCTGCTAATAACACTGCAGAAAAAGTGGTACCTACATTCCTGAGTCTTCAGCCGGACTTTGTGCTACGACAGCACATGACTTTGCGATGTGAAAAACGATGGCATCCCACACAAGAGGGAGCAAGAGACCTTTGTCTCACCCACCAAATGCTATTATTTGGAACGATTATCAATCCCCCCCCCCACACCGCCTTGTATTTCTCCCATATATGTGAGGCTAGAGATAAGTGCACATTACCCAATTTCCTACACAGCAGCATCTTGTTTGCTGGATATCTTTTTCTTTAATGCTGCTGCCTTAAGTGTCCATAAAAGTTTTCTATTTTACAGTGGTCTTTTATGCTGATAACAATCCCCCAACATGTGAACACCCAGTGCAACTGCACTGATGCTGTGGCAGCGGCCGCAAACACACAGCCACCCAGGCGCATGTTGAGTAGAGTGGCACAGCTGGGTGAGGCTGGCGAGGGGCCCTCCTGAGCCACGGAGGGCCTCGACCAGTGCCTAAACTGGCTGACTACTGGAGCCAGGCCTGCAGTCCAGGATTCTCTTCTCACATTGGCCAGTTAGGATATGAGAGCAATAGCATCTGTCCATTCATGACCCCCAGCAAGAGGAATTCAGAGGCATATTGCCTCTGGTATCCTCAGCATGACGGGCAGCCACTGATAAGCCAACGTGCTTTTCAAAAGCCCTTAGCTGTGTGCTTGTCTTCATTCTGATCTCATTAGGGGAGTGAAGAGATAAGCCCAGGGGTCGGCAACGTGTGGCCCATGAGCCGGATGCGGCCCACGAAGACCCTTTTACCAGCCCACGAGCTACCCCTGAACCGAGCCAGCCGCTCGGCAAGTCCACCACGCACTGCGCTAAACTGGCGCGGGAACTCGCCGAGCGCGCCGGAAATCGCATCTGTGCATGCGCAGATACCGGAAATCATGTCTGCGCATGTCCAGACGCCAAAAATCGCTTCTGCGCAGGCACGATTTTTAGCATCTGGGCATGCGCAGAAGCAATTTCCAGCGCCGCGGACATGCCCAGATGCGATTTCTGGCATCGCGCTGCACCAGTCCGGCCCACCGACAATCTCCGTGGGAGTGATCTGGCCCATGGCCGGTATACCTTGATATACCTGGATATACCTGATATACCTGGTATACCTGGATAAGCCACTTTCCCAGCAAAAACCAGGCTCCCCCATTTCAGTCAAGGAGAAAGAAGCCAAACAGCTGCCTGCTACATGTTTAAGCAAATGTTTATGTTGGGCTTCAGCATGGGCGCCAAGTTGAGCAAAATATTGGAGGGCCACCCAATCTTCTGCCCTGCCCTTCTGTGGAGTGCACCCTCCTCCGCTGTGCACAACAGGATGCTGGCCTCCCCTTTCCCTGCCCCACCCACTCGCCTCTCGCCCCCCACCCACATGCAGGAAGTTTCTGCCTGCTCATCTGCCTCCTGCCCCCCACCCCACTGCCCAATCGCCTCCTGCAATGGACTACTGGACTACTGCAATGCGTTCTGCGTGGGGCTACCTTTGAAGGTGACCCGGAAACTGCAATTAATCCAGAATGCGGCAGCTAGACTGGTGACTGGGAGCGGCCGCCGGGACCACATAACACCGGTCCTGAGAGAACTACATTGGCTCCCAGTACGTTTCCGAGCACAATTCAAAGTGTTGGTGCTGACCTTTAAAGCCTTAAACGGCCTCGGTTCTGTATACCTGAAGGAGCGTCTCCACCCCCATCGTTCAGCCCGGACACTGAGATCCAGCCCCGAGGGCCTTCTGGCGGTTCCCTCACTGCGAGAAGCAAAGCTACAGGGAACCAGGCAGAGGGCCTTCTCGGTAGTGGCGCCCGCCCTGTGGAACGCCCTCCCAGCAGAGGTCAAAGCAAATCAACAACCACATAACATTTAGGAAATACCTGAAGGCAGCCCTGTTTAGGGAAGTTTTTAACCTGTGATATTTTAATGTGTTTTAATATCTGTTGGAGGCCACCCAGAGTGGCTGGGGGGACCCAGCCAGATGGGCGGGGTACAAATAATAAATTATTATTATTATTATTATTATTATTATTATTATCTCCAACTGGCCTGCTTGCCTGCCTACCTGCCTGCCTCTCCCCAGCTGGCCCAGGCTCAGAAGTGATCTGAAATGGGTTCGAAAGCCAGAAGGCAAGTTGGGAAAATAGGGCATCACCTGGCTGGGGGGAGGGGGAGGGGGCTAGCCAAAGGATGGAGAGGCACCAACTTGCACAAGATATTGGGGGGCAACCGCCCCCTAAGAATTCTGTTGGGGGGGATGAAGGGACCAGGGGCCCCTAGAGTTAAGTGCCTAAGGCCCTGAGTGATGCAGCCAGCAGGAAAACTTTTGTGACCCAAAAGTAAATCCTTGTGACAAAACAGACAAGACATGGGAGAGATCTATAGTCAGATCCCACAATGTTTTCCTTTTTTAAAAAAATGCAGCTGGAAGAATGTATGTGAAGAATTGGATCAGGACCAAAATGCTGAGAAGGGAGTAGAATCTGTCCCCTGCACCATATTCCCAATCTAAATTGCGGGGGGGGGGGAGTTGTCTTTTGGTCTCCAGTTTGTACCCATGGGTACAAGCAGGGCAAATAGGTTTCATTGGTGGCTGTGGGGAGAAGCGGCAGCTTATGATCAGGAAAATGCAATGGAGAGAAAAGTTTTTGAAGGAGGAGGAGGAGGAGGGGAAGATCTTCCCCAAACAATGTGTTCCCAATCCAAGGGTGCTTTGAAATTGGGACATGTGAATTGCCCACATTTTCTAGTATAGACCATGGGTAGGCAAACTAAGCCATGGGATGCAGGTGGCGCTGTGGGTTAAACCACAGAGCCTAGGGCTTGCTGAACAGAAGGTCGGCGGTTCGAATCCCCGTGACGGGGTGAGCTCCCATTGCTTGGTCCCTGCTCCTGCCAAACTAGCAGTTCGAAAGCATGTCAAAGTGCAAGTAGATCAATAGGTACCGCTGCAGCGAGAAGGTAAACGGCGTTTCCATGTGCTGCTCTGGTTCGCCAGAAGTGGCTTAGTCATGACCTGGAAGCTGTACGCCGGCTCCCTCGGCCAATAATGCGAGATGAGCGCCGCAACCCCAGAGTCGGTCACAACTGGACCTAATGGTCAGTGGTCCCTTTACCTTTACCTTTTAGGCAAACTAAGGCCCGGGGGCCGGATGTTGCCCAATTGCCTTCTCAATCCGGCCCGCAGACGGTCGAGGAATCAGTGTGTTTTTACTTGAGTAGAATGTGTCCTTTTATTTAAAATGCATCTCTGGGTTATTTGTGGGGCATAGGAATTTGTTCATTTTTTTTTCTCTCCAAAATATAGTCCAGCCCCCACAAGGTCTGAGGGATAGTGGTCCGGCCCCCTGCTGAAAACGTTTGCTGACCCCTGGTATAGACCTTACTCTCCTGAAAGTGTGCACAAAATAGCAACCTAGCTACTGAAGCCAAATTGGCTACGTTGGATTTGAGCAGACCTTCCCCCTCCCTCTTCTAGATTGCCCACATTGTGAACAACTGAAAAACAGGATGAGGGCCTGAAGTCTGTCCCTGGTCCAAGGGATGTTTACCTTCTCCACTCTCCGTCTGTTTTCATGGAAACTTTTACTTCTGCAGCTCAACGTCAAGCCAATTTCCTTGCTTGAAGAGTTTTTGACCAAGGACGTCCTTAGGTGTGGGTCTTAATTGTTGCCGCCAGCTTCCGGAACAGGCTGGCCCCGGGAATGGTTTCCTAAGTGTAGCCATAGAGATGGAACCAAAAGCTGCCCAGTGGTCTATTCCAACAACTCAGCTTCTTTGCATTGGAGTGAGGGAGAGAGTAACCTTTCCTAGAATCTGCCTGCTTTCAGGTTCTTTTCCATCATCTGGTTTGGAGAATCTATCGCTGGCCATTTGCCAAACTCTTAATAAGGGAGGTTTCTGTAAATCAGATGATTCCTCCAGTCATTTGATGCTTCCATCGCCAGCGTGTGCTGAGTCACGAGGATGGGGGTTACATAGTGTCGAGTTAACCGGGCAAAATGAATTACTCAATAAATTCCTCTTTCAAGGATGGTTGGAAACCCTACTGATACATGTCCGTGTATGTTATGGCTTAAAGGTAAAGGGACCCCTGACCATTAGGTCCAGTCGTGTCCGACTCTGGGGTTGCGGCACTCATCTCGCTTTATTGGCCGAAGGAGCCGGCGTACAGCTTCTGGGTCATGTGGCCAGCATGACAAAGCCGCTTCTGGCGAACCAGAGCAGCGCACGGAAACGCCGTTTACCTTCCCGCCGGAGCGGTTCCTATTTATCTACTTGCACTTTTGATGTGCTTTCGAACTGCTAGGTGGGCAGGAGCTGGGACCGAGCAACGGGAGCTCACCCCGTCGCAGGGATTCGAACCGCCGACCTTCTGATCAGCAAGCTCTAGGCTCTGTGGTTTTACCCACAGCGCCACCTGGGTCCCTTATGTTATGGCTTAAGAGGAAATTATATGGAAATCGTATATCGTTGGTACCTAACACCAAGTAAACTGGCAAAAAAAATGTATAAATCTAAATCAAACAAGTGTTGGAAATGTAAAGAGAAAGAAGGTTCTTTTTATTATATGTGGTGGACTTGTAGTAAGGTTAAAGCTTACTGGGAAATGATATATAAGGAATTGAAAAGGATGTTCAAAATAACCTTTGTAAAAAAAAAAAAAAAAAAAAAAACACCAGAAGCTTTTCTTTTGGGAATTATACCTAAACTGTATAGAAATTAATTTATGTATGCTACTGCAGCATACACCTACACCTAGCAGTCCGAAAGCACGTCAAAGTGCAAGTAGATCAATAGGTACCACTGCAGCGGGAAGGTAAACGGCGTTTCCGTGCGCTGCTCTGGTTCGCCAGAAGCAGCTTAGTCATGCTGGCCACATGACCTGGAAGCTGTACCCCGGCTCCCTCGGCCAATAAAGCGAGATGAGTGCCGCAACCCCAGAGTCGGTCACGATTGAACCTAATGGTCAGGGGTCCCTTTACCTTACTACACTACAGCCACAAGAACGTTACTCACTCCAAAATAGAATGAAGCAGAAGTCCCAGCAAAGGAAGAATGGATACAAAAACTTGTGGAATATGCAGAAATGGCAGGACTTACTGGAAGAATAAGAAATCAAGATAACAAAGTTTTTATAAAAGAATGGAAATGGTTTATGGAATACAGATAAATTTCAAATAATAATAATAATAATACTTATACCCCACCCATCTGGCTGGGTTTCCCCAGCCACTCTGGGCGACTTCCAACAAAAGATTAAAAATCCATTAAAACATCAGTCATTAAAAACTTCCCTAAACAGGGCTGCCTTCAGATGTCTTCTAAACGTCAGATAGTTGTTTACTTCTTTGGCATCTGACGGGAGGGCGTTCCACAGGGGTAAAACAGATAAGAACATGGGCAGGATTATTGTAATAACCTGCAGTTTCATAAGAGTATATATTTAAAGTAGATGAATAAATGAGCAAATTAAATGAATTTGGATATGCAGAAGATATTTTAAAAAATAAATTTAAGGAACCGCAGAAAGAGGGGGAAGGAAGTCAGGTTTTGAAATGTTAAAATGATTGTAAAATTAATGAAATGTATAAACTTGAAAAGTATAAATAAAAACTTTTTTAAAAATATATACATGTTTGTGTATCATGGAGGTTTCACAATGAAGAGCAAAAGCAACCACATCCACAACTCATGTGGCTATACATTAGTGCCTTGCCTCCCATGGCTCAGGGATGCTACATCCACCTTGCTCTTAAAAGGTTCCAGGTTAAATTCTTGACATCTGGTAAGACGGGGAATATCCCATCTGAAACACTGGAGAGCTACTACGAATCAGTGTAGAAGAAGAGTTTGGGTTTTATAAACGGCGTTTCCGTGCGCTGCTCTGGTTCGCCAGAAGCGGCTTTGTCATGCTGGCCACATGACCCGGAAGCTGTACGCCAGCTCCCTCGGCCAATAACGCGAGATGAGCACCGCAACCCCAGAGTCTGTCACGGCTGGACCTAATGGTCAGGGGTCCCTTTACCTTTTTAAAGGTAAATGACTCCTGGATGGTTAAGTCCAGTCAATGGCGTTCTATGGGGTTGTGGTGCTCATCTCGCTTTCAGGCCAAGGGAGCCAGCGTTTGTCCACAGGCAGCTTTCCGGGTCATGTGGCCAGCATGACTAAACTGCTTCTGGTGCAACGGAACACCATGACGGAAACCAGAGCACACGGAAATGCCGTTTACCTTCCCGCCAGAGCGGTACCTATTTATCTACTTGCACTTGACGTGCTTTCGAACTGCTAGGTTGGAAGGAGCTGTGACCAAGCAACAGGAGCTCACCCCGTCGCAGGGATTCAAACTGCCGACCTTCTGATCAGCAAGCCCAAGAGGCTCAGTGGTTTAGACCACAGCGCCACCCGTGTATGCCACTACTGCGTTTTGCTAACCCCAAAATGGAAAACAAGTGCGGTCCCAGCAAATGAAAAATGGCAACTTAAGTTGACAGAATATACGCAGCTTGCAGACTTAGCATATAGAATAAGAGAACAAGAAGAACATACATTTAGAGAAGATTGGAAAACATTTATTGAATATATGGGAAATAACTGTGTACAGCTAAAAATGCTGGCAGCATTAAGATGAATCCCACAGTGTAAATAAGTTATGATGGTTGTAATAATGGAAAACTGAATGGTATAGTTTTGTAAAATATGCAGGGATTCATGATGTGTAAAATGAACCATGGAAAGAGAAGATGGGAAGTCATTGACATGATGGATGTAAAAAGGAGTACTTTAAATTGCAAAAAATAAAATGGAATAAAATTATATACAAAAAAAAAAAAAAGGCTGGGAAGAGGAGATGTCGGAAGCTGAAGAGGTAACAGGGCTTAGTGAGCAGGGAGAGTCTGTGGCAGAGAGAAGTCCAGAATCAGAGGCAGAAGCTGGAGCAGGAGCAGAGGGAGGCCAAGAGGGAGAGATGAGTCAGACTGATGGCAATCAATGGCTGCCCCCCATTGCTAGAAAGCGCAAGAGAAGAGACTGTGCTTGTGCTCAGGTCACACTTTAAGATTTCCCACGGGCTTCTGTTTGGCCACTGTGAGAACAGGAGGCTGGAGTAGATGGCCAGTAAGCTCTTCTTAGGTTCTTAAAAGCCAACTGACCGCTGGCCAGAGGACAGAAAGCTAAGGGAGGGGAGGGAGAAAGGAATGGAGTATCCTGGAACAGGGCAAGACAGGCAGGCTGGAACCCTCACCAGTGGTGGAGCTTCATGCTCCAGCACCGGGGTGCGGAGAGCAGGTGTGGGCATGGCTGGCGCGCATCCCGGGGCGTGGCACACCACTCTCAGGGACATGGTGCGCATCCTGTTCAGGGAGGTTTTTAATCTGTGATATTTTAATGTATCTTTATATTTGTTGGAAGCCGCCCAGAGTGGCTGGGGAGACCCGGCCAGATGGGCGGGGTACAAATAATAAATTATTATTATTATTATTATTATTATTATTATTATTATTATTATTATCATCATCATCATCATCCTGGGGGCATGGCGCACCGCCCGTAGGGGTGTGGCGTGCGTCCTGGGGGGGGTGGCGCGCCGCTCGCGGGGGCGTGGCGCCCAGCACATGGGGGGCAGCCGCGATGGCACCCCATTGGGATCGTGGTGCCGGGGGCGGGGCGCTCCCCCGCCCCCCTCTTCCTCCGCCAGTGACCCTCACTCCCTGCTGCAGCACTGTGCGCCAGGCCCCTCCTGCACTAGGAAGTCTCTTGCAGTTATAGGTATGAGCAACTTAAATCGCACCGTCACAAAGGAGGCAGGCTTCTGCTCCACTCTAATGTGTCAAATGACATTGTCCTCAGGCTGCCTTGGGCTGAGTTTCTCTTTCACTGGCCAGCTGTTTAAATCTAACATTCCTGGTTCCACACCCAAGCCCACGAGAATGCTATAGGTAGCCTGGAGAGAAGGAGTTAACGAACCAAGCGGAAACGCCATCTCTATACAGCTCCCCTCCCACCCCTAAGGCACACTGACAGTGCAAAGCATGTCTCAGCACTAAAGGTTCTTGTTCCCTGCAATGCTGGAATCTCCTTCAGAGGCTGTGGGAGTTGGCGAGGGAAGGACGGCTCTGAATGATTAGAGGTTTATGCAATCCGGCAAAATTAACGTTTGTTCGCTGCCTGCGTGCCGAATTTAGATGAGGATCTCCTGGGGGCAATCACAGCGCTTTCCCGGTGCTGCACGTACTACTAGCAGGGCAGCCTTGGCATAAAATACAGGATACAGTAGGGAAGAGAGGCTGTTAACCGTGTCCATCCCAGCTGAGACGGAAATGCAAAAGCCATTGGTGTTCAAGCACCGTGATATTCTGGCGGAGAAGCTGGCAAAATGTGGGCTAGATGATGTTGGGTGAATTTGTAGCTGGTTGACGGACCAAAGCCAAGGAGCTAATGGTTCCTCGTCGTCCTGGGAAAAGGTGACAAGCTGCAGGGTCCTGTCCTGGGACAGCTGTGGCAAAAGAACGGGGCTTTTGGAGCACATCCCATCAGCAGATTGTCAGTGCCCACAATGAGCAGGGGCATAGTGTGGGCCATAGCTGTCAACTTTCGGATTTGAAAATAAGGGATTTTTCCGAACTTTCAGATTTGAAAATAAGGGATTCCGCGAGGGTGGTGCAATGGCACCAAGTAGCCTCGCCACCCTGCGCTCCAGAGGCTGCACGCGAACGGGTGAGCGAAAGAGCGAGCGCGAAGACGGCAGGCAGGCTGTCTGTCTGGTTGGGCCTGAGGGTCTGGATGCACAAGGCATCCACACGATACACTTAAAGCCCATTCAACAGACATTTACAGCCCAGTAAAGGTAAAGGGTCCAGTCGTTTACATTAGGTCCAGTCGTGTCCGACTCTGGGGTTGCAGCGCTCATATCGCTTTACTGGCCGAGGGAGCCAGCGTACAGCTTCCAGGTCATGTGGCCAGCATGACTAAGCCGCTTCTGGCGAACCAGAACAGCGCACGGAAACGCCGTTTACCTTCCCACTGGAGTGGTACCTATTTATCTACTTGCACTTTGGCGTGCTTTCGAATTGCTAGGTGGGCAGGAGCAGGGACCGAGCAACGGGAGCTCACCCCGTCGCAGGGATTCGAACCGCCGACCTTCTGATCAGCAAGCCCTAGGCTCTGTGGTTTAACCCACAGCGCCACCTGGGTCCTTTAAAGCCCATTACTTTCCCCCAAAGAATTCTAGGCACTCTCGTTTCCCACTCACGGAGCTACAATTCCCAGCATCCTTAGTGAAGCTTGGTTCTACTAAAACAACAGACTGCTAATGGAGCAGCCTCCGTGGCTCAGGCTCAAAACAAAACAAAGGCCTGTGGGTAATGCAGTGCCATGCTCCGTTCTCAGGCTCAGGGGGAAGCACCTTGGGTCACTTTTCTCTCCGATGTAGCTGATTAAACCATCATGCCCCAGTGCCTTGAGGGACCATAGATGCATTTCTTGGCAGCCCAGGCATGTTTTTCCACAGCAGATTTCCTGCAGAGATTTAGATGCTGAACGTGAGCAGCATGAAGTAGTGGCTATAAAAACTGACCCAGTCAGGAAATGATAAGTGACTCTGCAAATCGGGCTTTGGGTTGGGGGAGCCAGCTGTTTATGGAGCAGCAAACATCAGTCGGAAAGAGTTTTTGTGTGACAGGAGGCGAGCAGTCTGCTGACAGAGAGCAGCTGTGAACACTGTAAGAGTCTGCTGGATTAGTACGAAATTGCACCTGGGTGCTTTTGGAACTATCCTTCCCAGGGGCTGCTTCAGACCACCTGTTTGTTGGCCATTCATCCTGAGCTGCTTGCACAAAGCCTATGTGGAAGAGGAGGAGGAGGAGGAGGAGGAGGAGGAGGAGGAGGAGGAGGAGGAGTTTGAATTTGATATCCCTCTTTATCATTGCCCGAAGGAGTCTCAAAGCAGCTAACATTCTCCTTTCCCTTCCTCCCCCACAACAAACACTCTGTGAGGTGAGTGGGGCTGAGAGACTTCACAGAAGTGTGACTAGCCCAAGGTCACCCAGCAGCTGCATGTGGAGGAGCGGAGACGCGAACCTGGTTCACCAGATTACAAGTCTACCACTCTTAACCACTACACCACACTGGCTGGTTAGACAAGGTCTGGTTTTGATTTAGCATTTGTTCCCATCTCTTTGCAGCGTGGTTATACATCAGTGAGGAATTGAGGAAAAAAATAAATAAGAGCCTGCCGGAGCAGGCCAATGCCCCATCTGATCAGGACCGCAATACCTGAAGGACCGCCTCTCCCCATATAAACCATCCCAGACTCTGCGTTCATCACCTGAGGCCCTTCTTCTTTGTGCGCCTCCACACGAGGTCCAGAGGGTGGCAACACGAGAACGGGGCCTTCTCTGTAGTGGCTCGCCGCCAGGCGCCAAACAAAAACATTCCTCTTCAACCAGGCCAGTTTGGGCTGATAACTATTCCACAGTCTTTTCAATGTGTTTGTGGGAGGGGGGGTTATTGTTTTGCTGTTTTGTCTGCCCGGGGCTAATGGTGTCTCTTTGTTTGGGATGTGGCATATTATGGCTCCTGTGAGCAGAAACTGAAAATGGAATTGGTGGACTGTGGAAAACATCAGGGGAAAACATTTCACACAGAATTAAGAAGGCGAAAGTTGAACAGGCCAGTGGTTGTAAAAGTAAAGGGAAATTATATGAAGGATTAACATCGGAATGGTTTATTGATTAACTAAGAAATGCAATGTGATATTAGATGATCAGCACTTCGCGAAATTCAGAGCATGGGAAGTCACCCAAAGATATAAAATTCTGCATTTATATTTGGCTTTAAAAAAAAAAAAAATTTGAATTGTAATTTGGAATGTCTTGATGTGGTTTTTATTGGATTATTAAATTGGAAAACTTAATAATGGCTGAGTGGCTGAGGAAACTCAGCCAGACGGGTGGGGTAAAAATAATAAATTATTGTTATTATTATTAATAATAAATATTATAAAAAATAAAAAATAAATATTGTTTTGCTGTTTTGTTTTGTTTTACTTATTTATTTGTATTTCTCCTGTATTTTATTCCGTGAACTACCCTGAGATCTTATGATGAAGGGTAGTGTATAAATGCAATGCAATGCAACCAATCAATATCCAGCATCCTATTCTCGTGGTGTCCAATCAGATTCGCGTGGGAATCCCACAAGCAGGACCTGAGCACAAGAGCATTCTCCCCACCTGCCATTTCCAGCAATTGGCTGTGCAGTGTTGTGATGTCATAACATCCATTGAGTTATTCTGAGTGGGTGGAACAACCCATATAACTAATTTAGGGGAAAGGAAGTCTCAATAGCCGGAGGAGGCAATGGCAATGAACACGGAGAGGAGAATATATGTATATTCATTTATATCTGTGCTTATCAGGGGCAGGATTCTTTTCCACGGAAACTGCTAAATTTCTTTCTTCCTACAGTTGGAAACTAGGTACTATTCCCACCTGACCTGGCCACAGTGATCCATGCAACGATCACCTCCAGGCTTGACTACTGTAACTCGCTCTACGCGGGGCTGCCCTTGAAGCTGTCCCAGAAACTCCAGCAGGTGCAGAATGCTGCAGCGAAGCTTCTCACAGGGTCCCTGCCATGGGCGCATATTCACCCAATGTTTTTCCAGCTGCACTGGCTCCCGGTGGAGTACAGGGTCAGATTTAAGGTGCTGGTTTTGACCTTGAAAGCCCTTCACGGCCTAGGACCCTCGTACCTACGGGACCGCCTCTCCTGGTATGCCCCACGGAGGACCTTAAGGTCCATAAATAGCAACACTCTAGAGGTCCCAGGCCCTAAGGAAGTTAGATTAGCCTCAACCAGAGCCAGGGCCTTCTCAACACTGGCTCCAACCTGGTGGAACGCCCTGTCTCATGAGACCAGGGCCCTGCAGGATCTGATTTCTTTCCACAGGGCCTGTAAGACAGAGCTGTTCCGCCTGGCCTTTGGCCTGGATCCAACTTGATCCCCTCCCCCTTTTTCCTTTTCCTTCTGTGATGAAACTCCTATTTGGGAACTTCCCTGGCTTTTTCTGGCCCACGTAGGACCAGTCTGGATAGTTGGCCTTGGTGAAGATTTGACGCTTTCTTCCCCAACAGTTTTTTATTTGAGTTTCTACTGAAATGAGGCTGCACTTTAATGTTGTATTTTAATTCTGTTTTTAAGTTGTATTTTAATCAATTGTTTTTATGGCTGGTGTTAGCCGCCCTGAGCCCGGCCTTGGCTGGGGAGGGCGGGGTATAAATAAAAATGTATTATTTATTTTTTATTATTCAGCACAGCTCTAATTCAAATCATAGCCCAACCCTAAACTTAGCGGGTGGCTTTCAGCAAACCTCTTATCATGCAGGATTTTTTTTTTTTAATCCTCTGCTTGTTAAAATGAAAATAGCTGATGGGGCTGTTGGGATGAAGAATGAAATAAGAATTCCAAAGCATTTCCCTGCCAAAGCTTTGCTATATAAATTACTTGCAATCTTTTTTATTGGGGGGGGGGGGTTTACAAAAGGCAATTTTCGAGATGTTCACCTGGGTCTATTTTATGCCTCCCCAATATATACCTGCAAGCAGAAAAGTAATTAAAAAGCCCTCCTAATTGAAGGGGAAGCAAGTTTATATATCATCATCTCACACACACACCCATATGATGGTTATCAAAGGAAAACTCTGGAAAACCGTTTTCTCATCTAAGCAAGCAAGGCATGGCAGGTTGGTGCGTTTGCTGGGATTTCCTCAGGGAGGAAAAAGGGGGAGGCGAAAAGCAGGGGGGAAACGTTTTGAGGTTTGGCTCAAAGGAAATTCCAGTAATAATGAATAAAGCAAAAAACGTTGCCTAAGGAGCCAAGAATGCCAGCTAACTGCTGTAAACAATGATCTCGCACATCGTGCTGATGTTCTAACCGGCTTCATCACTGTCATACAGTATATGACACAAAAGCCAAATGGAAGCCAGAACAGAGTTCAGAGAGCTGAGGCACTCGAGATGTTGCTAGACTCCAACTCCCATCAGCCCCAGTCAGCATCGCCGACAGTCGGGGAGGATGTAGTTGGAGTCAAGCAACATCTGTGAGGTTGCGCAGCCTTGAGACAGTGCATGGTTTGTGTTCGTTCTTGTTCTTCTTTTCATTATGTATCTTGTCTTCTCGTTTTGTATTGTTACGTTGTGAACTGCCCTGTGATCTTCGGGTGAAGGGCGATCCAAAAATTTAGCAAATAAGAAACAAGAAGTTAACTAACGGGTTCGTTGGCAGGACACATGGAACCAGCTGGCGTGTCGAACCCCCGTTGGCAGCACTGAGCACCTATGACAGCCCAGCCAAATGCCCCTCTCGAGAATTGCAGAGAAATGCATCCTTTGCTGCTGCTGCTGCTGCAGCAACAGCATTTGAAGAAGAACAAAAAAAAGGAGAAAAGATTGATGTCTCGTTGGGCATCTTCTGGTGGCAAGGCAGCATTGTGCCTGCTCTCCTCTTAATTCCCTTAATGTTCTGGGGGTGATTTGTGCCCAAGTGACTTTTATTGTGGGGTAGGAGTACGTGTCCCAGTACATTTCTGAGCACAATTCAAAGTGTTGGTGCTGACCTTTAAAGCCCTAAACGGCCTCGGTCCTGTATACCTGAAGAAGCATCTCCACCCCCACCGTTCAGCCCGGACACTGAGATCCAGCGCCGAGGGCCTTCTGGCGGTTCCCTCACCCTGATAAGCAAAGCTACAGGGAACCAGGCAGAGGGCCTTCTCGGTAGTGGCGCCCACCCTGTGGAACACCCTCCCAGCAGAGGTCAAAGAGATAAACAACTATCTGACATCCAGAAAATACTTCAAGGCAGCCCTGTTTAGGGAAGTTTTTAACCTGTGATATTTTAATGTGTTTTAATATCTGTTGGAGGCCACACAGAGTGGCTGGGGAGACCCGGCCACATGGGCGGGGTACAAATAATATATTATTATTATTATTATTATTATTATTATTATTATTATTATTATTGGAGAGGGGGCATGGAATGGAATGAAGATGCCTTTGGATGTCTTTCGAGAGCCAGTGTGGTGTAGTGGTTAAGAGTGGTAGACTCATAATCTGGTGAACCGGGTTCGTGTCTCCGCTCCTCCACATGCAGCTGCTGGGTGACCTTGGGCTAGTCACACTTCTTTGAAGTCTCTCAGCCCCACTCACCTCACAGAGTGTTTATTGTGGGGGAGGAAGGGAAAGGAGAGCGTTAGCCGCTTTGAGACTCCTTCGGGTAGTGATAAAGCGGGATATCAAATCCAAACTCTTCTTCTTCTCTTCTTTCTATTGTATTTTGTAGTTATATAGATCATTTCTGTACCCCTTAACATATCTCTAAGTGGTGTGCAGAAAACTAAAACAGCAGCAACAGACAACTTAAACACCGATAAATATTACAGAAACACAGTTGCATAAAAATGTCACATCAGTATCAAATTACTAATGCATGAACCCAACATTGATTCCTTCTCCTTCCGCATTCTTCCCTCTCAGCATCCTGGCCCCCACCCAGGATTCCACCCATCCACCCAGGACTCTCAGCCAGGGCCCAAACAAATTCACAGCTCACCCACAAAAACCTGAGAATGAAGAGGGTTCCTGGAACCTGCTGACATCACCCAAGTCTCCCACACTAGGCTTGGTTTTGGAAGGACAGACATTGAGGCAGATGGAGAATCCTCAGGCTGCCCTGAGCTGTGTACCATCCTGTAGTCAGCTGCACTCGCCATACTCACTTCCAGGTGGTGCAGTGGTTAAGACTCATAATCTGGTGAACCGGGTTCGCTTCCCCGCTCCTCCACATGCAGCTGCTGGGTGACCTTGTGTTAGTCACACTTCTCTGAAGTCTCCCAGCCTCACTCACCTCATAGAGTGTTTGTAGTGGGGCAAGAAGGGAAAGGAGATTGTTAGCCGCTTTGAGACTCCTTAAAGGTAAAGGGACCCCTGACCATTAGGTCCAGTCGTGACCGACTCTGGGGTTGCGGCGCTCATCTCACATTATTGACCGAGGGAGCCGGCGTACAGCTTCCAGGTCATGTGGCCAGCAGGTCATGTGGCGAACCAGAGCAGCGCACGGAAACACCGCTGCAGCGGTACCTATTTATCTACTTGCACTTTGATGTGCTTTCGACCTGCTAGGTTGGCAGGAGCAGGGACCAAACAACGGGAGCTCACCCCGTCGCAGGGATTCGAACCGCCGACCTTCTGATCGGCAAGCCCTAGGCTCTGTGGTTTAACCCACAGCGCCACCCGCGTCCCACTTGAGACTCCTTAGGGTAGTGATAAAGCAGGATATCAAATCCAAACTCTTCTTCAGGTACAGCAGGTTTGGTGAGTTTCCCAGAGGGTCGCCAGAAAGGAAAAATAATATAATATAATAATAATTTATTATTTATACCCTGCCCATCTGACTCGGTTTCCCCAGGCATTCTGGGCGGCTTCCAACAAAATATTAAAAATACAATAAAATGTCACCCCACCACTCACATTTCTTCCTCTAGCTTCTGCCCTCTTCTCCAGCTTTTGGCACACCCATGTTCCTGTTCACATTGGTGTGCATTGGGACCTCTTTTTGCATGTGCCCAGGATTTATTTTTGTATGTCTGCAAAAAAAGGGAGGGATGCACAGACCGTCTAAGTGTCCCTATTTTTCCAGTGACAGTCCTGGATTTACAAAAGCCATCTATTTTCATCAGAGAAATGTTGGAGGATGCGGCGTTATGTGACCCCCAAGACATCTGAAAGCAGCCCTGTATGGGGAATGTGTTTTTTTAATGTTTAATGTTTTATTATGTTTTTATATATGTTGGAAGCCGCCCAGAGTGTCTGAGAAAACCCAGTAAGATGGGTGGGGTATTATTATTATTATTATTATTATTACTACTACTACTACTACTACTACTACTACTGCTACTACAGTGGACACTCGGATTGCGAACGCGATCTGTGCGGGAGGCGCGTTCTCAACCTGCAGCGTTTACAACCCGCGCCGCTGCATCTGCGCACATGCATGACACAATTCGGAACTTCTGTGCGTGCGCAAAGCACAATTTAGCGGTTCTGCACATGTGCAAGTGCCAAAACCCGGAAGTAACCCATTCCGTTACTTCCGGGTTTGGCGCGGTGCGCAACCTGAAATCGTGGAACCTGAAGCGGCCGTAACCCAAGGTATGACTGTATTATTATTGTTGTTGTTGTTGTTGTTGTTGTTGTTATTCAGGACATCCCTATTTTCCTCGGATAAATGTTGGAGGGTCTGGATGCATTCCCAAAGGGCAATCCAAATCTTTTGTCCTTGTTTTCTCCACCCCCTTTCGATTCTCACAATTCTCTTCCAAGCAACTATTTGTTACAGACTTGTGGAAACCAATGACAGTTGTGTTGCTTTGAGAGCGAGACTGCATGCAATATGCAACCACAAGTTTTGGTGGGTGCTGTGCAGCCTTTTCTCTTAGTGCTAAACCAGCAAGAGCAGCCAACTTGAAACCACATTTGGGTGGTGAGCAGCACCAGTCCATAGAGTGATCGGAGCAGAACTGTAAAGTTTAGTTCATATTAGGGAATTATTATTAGACTTCTGCTCCCATACCTTAAACAGTTGCCCTGATTAATTGCTGGTTATTGGCCGAAATGACTGGATTTCAACAATGTATTTCTAACTCTGATTTTATTATGGAAAACGTTAAAGGGTATATGAGTCCTACAGTTTAACTGCGGCATCAACCTAACCCATATAATACTCATTATGTAATGCCATGAACCTCACTGGGTGATCTTGGGCCAATCACTGCCACTCACTTTAACCTACCTTACAGGGTTGTTGTGGACATTAAACAGTGAGGTGGAGAACCATGTGTGTTGCCTTGAGTTCCTTGGAGAAATGCAATAAATAAGTAAAATAAAACACAGTGGAAAACGATGACTCGGCTGAAGCAATTCTCGTGGAAAGGTGACTTGTAACACTTAGGATATAGGCTTCCAACTGCCAATTCTCTCCTGGTATTTTCTTAACTTAAACAAGAGTTTGGCAATACGATTACTCTTTGCATTTCATGGCTAGACTGCAAGTTGATGAATGTGACCCCTGCATTTTAAAATAAAAATTTAAAGAAAACACTGGCCACCTTGCCATTATTTGACAGTGTTTGCCTCTCCGAAGAGACAATAGAATGGGAACAAACTGACCAGGAACTAAATTATAAATCAGAATAAGAATTAGGTGACTTTAAACACAAACTGAGCACAATTCAAAGTGTTGGTGCTGACCTTTAAAGCCTTAAATGGCTTCGGTCCAGTATACCTGAAGGAGCGTCTCCACCCCCATCGTTCAGCCCAGACACTGAGGTCCAGCGCCGAGGGCCTTCTGGCGGTTCCCTCACTGCAAGAAGCCAAGTTACAGGGAACCAGGCAGAGGGCCTTCTCGGTAGTGGTGCCCACCCTGTGGAACGCCCTCCCTTCAGATGTCAAAGAGAACAACAACTACCAGACCTTTAGAAGACATCTGAAGGCAGCCCTGTTTAGGGAGGCTTTTAATGTTTAATAGATTGTTGTATTTTAATGTTCTGTTGAAAGCCGCCCAGAGTGGCTGGGGAAACCCAGCCAGATGGGCGGGGTATAAATAATAAATTATTATTATTATTATTATTATTATTATTATTATTATTATTATTACCATTCGCAGTGGTTCATCTCCTGCAGGCAATGCTCAGCTGTTTCTCTTGAATGACACAGAAGTCTTCACATTGCTTAGCTACTCACTGTAATCATCTTATCAGCAAGGCTGGCGTCACACGGAGTGCAGGGCCGGCTCTCCCATTGGGCAGAGCGAGGAAATGGCCTCAGGTGGCAGATGTGGGACAAGACAGAACCATGTGTGATGCATGGCCTTGCATGCACCACCAGCTACAACAGCCTGATGCCCTTGGGTGCTTTGGGGGCTGCCATCCCATCACCCGTTTCATATGGCAGTCCAGTCAGATTCTGCCCATGGACTGAAGGTTGCTACCTTGTTCTCGGCTTCAGAAGATAACATCATCTTAAACTATATATCTAATATATGGGGCTTGACAAATGGTCAGCGCAAATGGATTCTCTGAACCCTTACATCTGCAAAAAGATTGATATGGATACATTGGCAGGGGAGGGGGAAAGGCTTCCTTAGATCCATGGACAGACGACATGACAACTCTTGCAACCTATGAAAATTAGGTATGGACAAATGTAATAATATTTGGAAATTATTTATTGGAAGCATAGTGACTCATGAATGGGCGTATACAAAAGGGACATATAAGATATATTAATATATTATTATTATTATTATTATTATTATTATTATTATTATTATTATTATTATACTATAAGATACTGAAGGGGGTTGGAATAGATGACCCTTGCGGTCCATCCCAATTCTACAATTCTATGATTCTAAAATTACATTTTAATGGTATTTCATTATTGTTGTTGTTATCAGGGCCGGATTTAGGTTTGATGAGGCCCTAAGCTACTGAAGGTAATGGGGCCCTTTATATGTCCAGCTGTCCTTTGTCAACAAAAAATTGTCGCTGTTTTTTGTGTTGAATATATGCTATATGGTAATTTATGGACCTAATAGGTATCTAAAGCCATTTAAAAATATGCATTTTATCAAAGTAATTGTTGAACTGAAATACAATTAAGAAGAAGCATATTAATAGTGAAATACAATTAAGAAGAAGTATATTGGGGGGGGGCAAGAGAGTGGGGTCCTAAGTTATAGCTTGTTTAGTTTATACGCAAATCCGGTACTGGTTGTTATCCTTGCTTTCATCTTCTTCTGTTTTTCCTTCTTTCCTTTTTTTCCTTATTCACTTTAATCTGTTGCAAAAATAATAATAATCCATAATTAGGGACTGAGCATAAGCAAACCCGCACTTAGGAAGCTTTGGCATCTCAGGGATTCGAGTTCCCCATCTCGCCATGCCTCTCTGGCGATGGGATGACCCTACACTGTCGTCTGATCTTGGCGCGCGCGAGAGAGAGAGCAACAATCGCATCCTCTCCCAGTGCGCCAGTTCGCTCTCTCAGCCTCTGGTTTAATAGGAGAGCCGCAGCCAATCAGGTGAGCGCATGCAGCTGGGCATCCTCAGCCCATTTCGCTGGGAGTCTTTTCGGTCCCTGCAAGGCGGCGGCGGCGGCGGCGGCGTCTCCACCCCTCACCACCACCACTCCCTTCCTCTGCAATGACCTAAAGCACCAGCTCTGCAAGGCTGCTGCGATGGAGCAGGATTGCAATGCAGGGCAGACCTGGACCGTCTAGTCTCTGGTCACCGGCGGAGAGTGTCAGCAGTTGGCGCCCAGCTCGAGCCACTTTTTCCTGCGTCTCAAAAACCTTCCATCTTCTGCGCTGGGACTGAGCCTACAGCAGACTAAGAGAGTCTCTCTCTCTCAAAAGGACAGGAGGCTGCTTTCCTCTCTCTCTCTCTCTCTCTCTCTCCTCCTCTGTCTCACATTGCTGAGCCAAGCCAACCCACCAAGATGTGTGACTGCTTTCATCTAGTACTTCCAAACTGGCCGGGATCGCCAGGCAGTGGTGGGCTTAACTGTTTTTTCTACTTTCCTTCTGTGCTCCTGCTGCCGCCTCCGCTGCTGTTTTGAAATGCCTTTGCTAGCTGCGAACCCTCCCTCTGTGAAATCCTCTCCCTGCAGCTTCTTAGGGTGTGGCTTTGCCCAGATAACTGCATGCATCAGAGTTCAGGGCAGCCTGTAAATATTCACGCGGGCAAAACTTTCTCTCGCCTGCTTGCAACGCCACAAAGTCACCTGTGAAATCTCCTGCAATGTGCATAATTAAGTCAATTGCTCTTGTTGTGGTCCCTGTCAGAATATGTCAGGTTTTTTAAACTCAGACTGCATGCCTTCAATTTCACTTTCCCCCCCCCCCTTTAGCAGTGAAGATGCTGGAGGACTGTGCATGCATGGCATGGCATGTTGTAAAAACAACAGCAAGAAAAGATGGCTTTTTGACTGCAACTGAAAATATGTGATATATACGCTTTGAATGTGTAGTTTTCAACATTTCTCATGCTTACTGTCAAGAGTTTATGAGTGATCGCGGTGAAAGTTAATGGTATTTTCAGGCACGGCAGAAGGTTCCGCAGTTACAGTAATGCCACCATAAGCTTTTAAAGTTCCATAAATAATTTCAGACTGTGTTCCCATAATCCTCTTGAGGAAGGAAGTGGAAGTGTTTTAAGCTTTTTTTATTTTTATTTTTAAAATGAGGCTTCAGGATTCAGTCTTGTCTGGAAGCTGCGCTCCTAAATCCTGAGTATTGGGGGGGGGGGGACAGGTGCCCAATAGTGACCAGAATACACTCTGTGCATGCCTCAAGCTGCTCTTCTCCATTTCATATTCCTTCAGGTGTTTTTCTTTAAAGAGCAATATTGCTGAAGAATGATGATGGAGGCAGGTTAGCAGGTGGAGTTTAGAGAGAAGTGTTTAAGACGAACAGAGAGCTGGCTAGAGTTTTATTTTCCTGTTTATTTTCTGACAAGCAACAGTGGCTCTTGACTTGTTTCCCCTCTCTCAAAAGGCAAAGTAGATCTTGTTATTTTTGCGTGATAACCATCACCCAGTGTGTCATGCAAGGCATCTCCGAGAAAAAAAGAAAAAGAGGGAGGCAACGGCCGATTGGCTGATTCATCCCAAAGGCAACTTTTCAGAAACAAGCGCAATTGTCTAGGAGTCTGGCTGGCTGGCTGGCTGCCATGTGTTTGATATATTGCAAGTGTGTAGTGAATAGACAGAGAAGGTCGGTGTCGAATTAGAGTGCCCGATAAGTGAGATTTCTTGCAAGATCAAAGTGAACATCAGATCTTTTCCTGGTGGCTCATCTTGTGTTATCCTTTTAGTGATTCTAAGTGTGTGTGTGCGCGCACACACACACATGCACACACACAGAGACATGCCTTTTGAAAGACTGCAACGCTTTCTGAGGAGGGTGGGGTGCAGCGATCTTAAGGGTGTGTGTATTGAATACATGGCATGTTATAATGCCTGTGTTGTTGTTTTTTGCAATTCTCTTATAATCCTGTTTGCTCTGGTCCATGGGGTCACGAAGAGTCGGACACGACTGAATGACTGAACAACAAAAATGCGTTGGAATTTATGGGGCTGGCTTTATCTCCCCTCCATTCTCATGCAGAGCAGTAACTTTTACTGATTACGACTCCACGGAGCTGGGGGCTATTTTTCCACAAGAGAAAAACAGAGCTTTCGCCCTTTCCCTAACCCCAGGATAATATTTTGATTAGATGAGCATCATCCAAACAATAATATTTTCCAGCTTTGCATTTTACAACAGGGATGGCCGTTTGGCAACCTGAGGGCTGGATCTGACTCCTGGAGCAACTTTATCCAGGGGCCCCAGAGACCCCACCACATTTTGATCAAGCTGTGATAAAAGGCCTCGCTCATAGTTTCACTCTGGTGCAATAGGAGCGACTCCATCTGTATTTCATAAAACTCTATTGTATTGCTGTCTTTTCTTGTTTACTCTGGATGTAAGGAGGGACTTTGCTTCTCTTTCTCTCTCTGAGAACATTTATTCCTGAGGCTCCCACCACAAGTGATGGTTTCATTTCTTCTGAGCACATATCCCTTATACTTGGGAAGCCTCTTAACTGCTAGGGGGTCCCAAGGTCTCATCTGCACTATTCATTTTAAAACAGTATCATGCCACCTTAAGCAGTCATGGTTCCATGCCCTCCAAATATGGAAACTGTAGGAACTTGTTAAAGATGTCGAGAGTTGTTAGCAGACCCCTGTTCCCCTCTCAGAGCTCCAATTTCCAGAGTTCCCGGTGAGAAGCGGGATTGATTGTTATACCATTCTGAGAATTATCTCTCTTTGAGGGGAATACAAACTCTCAGCATCCATAATAAACCATAGTTCCCAGGATTCTGTTTAAAGTGGTATGATACAGCTTTAAAAGTGTAGCGAAAATGGAGCCAAAGTCTGACTATCCATGAGAAGTTATGTTTTTTCTGGACGTGGGCATTGGTATTTCTGAGGCTATGTACACACCTCACAATTTAAACACATTCAAAGCAATTAACTTCCCCCAAAAAATCCTGGTCTCTTAAGTGTGGGAATTGTGGCTCTATGCTGGGTGAACTACGGTTACCAGGATTCTTGGGGGAATGGAAGTCATGTGTTTTAAATGTATGGTGAATTCAGAGTCTGTTGTTTCCTCAGATTATGTTGTTACACAGTCCCTGGTGCTCTGATTTGAGCAGAAATGTGTTCCTGTTTGGCTTCTGCTGTTGCCTCCAGCCCACCCTTGCCAGAACCCTCAGCTAAGGTCTTACCCACCTGGTTGCAGGGAAGGGCTGTGGCTCAAACCTTGGCTTGTCCAGGCTAAAACCCCAGAGAGATGCTGCTAGCCAGTTCAGAGACTACTGAGCTTGTTGGATAGATATTTCAAGATATGACAGGCACCCACGATCTCCACTGAGAGATCAGTGTGGTGTAGTGGTTAAGAGTGGTAGTCTTGTAATCTGGTGAACCGGGTTCGATTCCCTGCTCCTCCACATGCAGCTGCTGGGTGACCTTGGGCCAGTCACACTTCTCTGAAGTCTCTCAGCCCCACTCACCTCGCAGAGTGTTTGTTGTGGGGGAGGAAGGGAAAGGAGAATGTGAGCCGCTTTGAGACTCCTTCGGGTAATGATAAAGCGGGATATCAAATCCAAATTCTTCTTCTTCTTCTTCTTCTTCTTCTTCTTCTTCTTCTTCTTCTTCTTCTTCTTCTTCTTCCCCTCCTCCTCCTCCTCCTCCTCCTCCATTTTCCCGAAACAACTGAAAACATTTTTCTTCTGGTGGGCTGTCCTAGCTGGATAAATGAAACTTTCCCACGCATATTTTGTATGGTTCTGGTTTTGTTTTACATTTCTTTGTTGCTTTGTGCTTTTTAACTGTGTTTTATTTTTATCGTACATCACCTTAAGACGATTGCCTAGAAGGTGACAGATAAATTAATAATAATAAAAGTAACTTCCCTACATGCACTGGTTCAGTTGTGGCAATCTTGATCGATGGGAAAGGTGGAGTGTATTTTTACACAAATACAACAGTGTGAGTCATGACAGCTCCCTAGTAGCAGGACCTCTCTTGCACCAGTCCTATCCATTTCGCATCTTTCACTGCAGACTGCAGGATAAGAGGCTTCATCTTAATTCCAAGCATTTGTGGCTTAATTGAATTGCAGATCAGGCTGCCTGAGCAGCAGGTGCAAGGTCTTGCAATAAGTTGAGTTGCCATGTTTTTGTACATTTCCTTTGAAGCAGAGATTAACAGCTTGTCCAATGCCAAGGAGCTGAGAAAACCTAAGAGATATGCTGCTGATTTGCTAATAATTGACCTCTCTTGCACATAATGCATACCAAGGAGTCAAGGCTTTGCTGACAGAAACCTGTTATTGCTTAGCATCAGTTACAAATTACTTCTAAAAGGTAGAGCACTTAAGCAAGTTAGAATTGCAAGAGAGGGGGGTTGTGAATATTATGTTATTGGTTTTTTTTTTTCCCTTGTAGGACGCTCTGATCTCCCTAGGGAGGAAGAGCAGGATGAAAGCAGAAAGCAGATTTTAAATAAAATAAAATAAAATAAACTTGTCCCCCAAACATAATGCTCTTAAGTAGAATCACTTCATATCCATTCATCTGAGAGAGATGCTGAAAAATCCAGGTTTATTATAGGTGGACTGGCCCATTGCTTTTTCCAGTCAATAATATAATAATAATTTATTATTTATACCCCGCCCTTCTGGCTGGGTTTCCCCAGCCACTCTAGGCGGCTTCCAACAGAATATTAAAAATAGAATCAAACATTAAAAACTTTCCTAAAGAGGGCTGCCTTCAGATGTCTTCTAAAAGTCAGATGGTTGTTTAGTTCCTTGACATCTGATGGGAGGGCGTTCCACAGGGAGGGTGCCACCACCGAGAAGGTTCCCTGTAACTTCGCTTCTTGCAGTCTATAGTTCAGGGATAGCCAACATGCACCTCTCCAGATATTGTTGGACTAAAGATCCTATCAGCCCTGTCCACTGATGGGATATGTAGTCCACAACATCCAGATCATACCACATTGGCTACTCTTGGCATACTATTTTGCACATGAGAGGTAAAATGTATGCAATCAAATCCCAAATCCTGCCTGCCTGTTTGCCTTCATTTATTTATTTATTTATCTAACAAAATTTAAATATGGCTGGATTGAAGAAGAAAGCTCTAAGCAATTCACAGTAATATAAAATAAAAGTTAAACATTCTCAATAATAAACAAAATAAAATTCTGAAAAAAAGTTAAAAACAGACATCTAAAAGCATTCAAAAGCGTATTGAAATCAACAGTAGCTAAAAACACACAAGAGGCAAAAGAAGAAGAGTTTGGATTTGATGTCCAAAGAGATAAAAGAATTATGCATGTCTAGACGGGCTTGCCCAAATAATACAGCAAATGCGACTGCCTGGTGTCAAGAGGCGAGGAGTTCCATAGGTGCCGCCACACTCAAAGTTTGATTTCTTACAAGTGTGCGACAGGTGCTAAGTAGCACTTGTAACAATGTCTGTTCCACAGATTGAAGCGGTCAAGAAGGCATATGTGGGGTAAAGCAAGCCCACAAGTGCCCTGCCCCGCCCCCGTTAGCAACCAGCTCATATTCACTGTGATACCAGAACAACTGTGTTCCAGCAGGAGCTGAGATCCTGCTTTGTCTCCTGATGGAATGATGCTAGGCTGCTTGGCAAGGGAGGCCATTAAATTAACCACCTGAGGTGTATATACCCCTCAAAGCCCAAGGCCTTCCCGGTAGTACTATATCTGCATTTCCATTTTAGTGTGAATAAGCTGGTCTGGCACATTGTGTAATGTGTGCAATAAACCTCAGCGTTACAGAGCACTGTAGTCAACAAGCGCTCTCTTTATTCATCGCTTGGGCAGAGCAACATGCTTGTTTTATACTTAATTGGGCAAAATAAGGAGGAGATGTGCTTTTTGGTGGAATGATGCATTGCGGCTGCCAAGAGTTATGATTCAGTAGGGAAGTGGGCATCATGACTTAGTAATGATTCCAAGCTGCCCCAAAAAGTATATTTGTGTTCTCTTAGTAGGTCGTTGCGTAGAGAGAAAGAAAAGTGCTGCCTTTTTTTAAACCCAAAGAATTCATTCATTAATTTATTGCCAAAATCTCAGTATGGGTCCTTATTACAGATACTGAGAAAGCGTGAGACAAATATAAGCTACAGTTTTTTGCGCATTTGGATGCAAATCCTGTGAACATTTACTCAGAGGAAAGCCTCTTGAACCCGATGCCACTTCCTTCTGAGTAAAACATGGACGGGATCCAGCTGAAAAGCTGCCACTTCTTTTTAAAAGACAAAGACTTCAGAATAATGAATTATTATGTACTTTGGGACTCATGGCATATTGCGATTCCAACTCTCTCAAAATCAATTTCCCCAAAACCAAAATTCTGTCCTTTGGCATGCCAATTCAGAAGCCATTCTGGCACATAGAGGGCCATTCCATCGAACACTGCTCGGCATTCAAATACTTGGGTATTACATTTCAGCACAGGCTTAGCTGGTCAGCCCATCTAAATATGACCATACTGGCTGCCCGTAGATCCATAAGAGCCCTGGAGAAATTCTTTTATGCAAAAGGTGGCCAGTTGGTTCCGCCAATCAGAAAAGCATTCATCGGCAAAGTAATACCCACACTACTTTACGGGGTAGAAATTTGGGGGTGGAATCTAAAAATACTACAACACCTGGAGATTCTGCAAAACTCCTTTGCGCGAAAGATACTAGGACTGCCCAATGGCACTGTTGCTGCACAGTTAAGAATGGAACTGGGCCTCCCCTCCATCGTAGCGAGAGCCCATATTAAGATCATTAATTTTTATAATAAACTATCGGATGCTTCAAATTCCCTATTAGCCAAGCAGGCTTTTTTAACTTGTTCCCGCAGCAGTACATGGCTTAAGGATATGGAGAACATCCTAACACGCTACTCCCTGCCGGAATTCGGCGCGCTGACATCCTGGGACCAAGATAGGATCCGGGATTGGATCCTTGCCAAGGATGAAGCTATGGACCTGGCACGGTCCAAGACAGCCCGCCTTTCTACGTGGCTCCCCAAAGTGAAGGTCGTAAGATCACTTTCTAATTATTTGAGCGAGCTGACGGAGCCTGATTTGAGAAGAGCCTTTACTACGGCCCGTTTCCACACCATACCTACGGCCTTCCTACAGAGCACATACCGTGTTTCTCCTAAAATAAGACACCGTCTTATATTCTTTTTCCCTCCAAAAAAACACAGTATGGCTTATTTTCGGGGGATGTCTTATTTTTATTAAGTATGGTACAGCAATCCACATTTATTATGGGTCCAGAACAGGGCTTCAAGCGCCGCGCGCTGATAACGCCAAGGTTGCAGGTTCGATCCCCTTAAGGGACAATTGCATATTCCCTGCATTGCAGGGGGTTGGACTAGATGACCCTCAGGGTTCCCTTCCAACTCTGCCATTCTATGATCTCGGCCCATTTGCAGGCCGAAAGGGAAGATTTAAACACGCGATCCTTGAGCACCTCCACTCACTAGCTGCTTGAGGTCCTCCTCGGAGAGCCCCGCGTAGCGGTACCGCTGCTGCTCGAACTCGTAGCGGGTCATCTTGGCCACCACCACCACCCGGGATGGGCAGAACCCGCTGCCTCCCGACCGCGAAGGGAGCTCGGAGGAAGCATCCGAGCTGAGGCAGTACTGCGAGGCGGAAGGGGCAGGCGGAGCCGGCGGCGGCGGCGGTGAAGACCCTCGCCCCGCCAGCGCTAACAGCTGAGAGGGGAGCCCGGATGCGGCGGTGGCTGAAGCCACCGACGCGGCCAGGCGGGCTGCGCTGGGCGCTAAGGCGAGGTGGCTCTGCGGCGGCGGCGGAGCAGGCGGCTGGTGCCTCCAGGAAGGCTTGAGCAAGGCGCGGAGGGCGGCGGAGGGACTGCCGCCGCTCAGGTAGCTCAGGAGGCAGGTCATAGCCCGGGCTTCACTGCCGCGGCTCGGCACCCGGAACTGGCTGCTGCTGCTGAAGCGCCGACAAAGCGGCCAGCAGCGCCGCGTGGAGCGCCCCGAGCTGCGGCAGGAGGAGGAGGATTCAAAGTGCTACAGAGCACTGCTGGGTCCCGCTGGCTCAGGGCGCTTGGCGGTCTCGCTTCGTGCGGCACTGCTGGGCGCCGACCTGGCAAGCCTCCTCCTCTTCCTGCCGCGGCTTGGCGCCCGGAACTGGCTGCTACTGCTGCTGAAGCGCTTTGTCGGTGCTTCAGCAGCAGGGTCCCGCTGGCTCAGGGCACTCGGCGGTCTCGCTCCGTGCGGTGCGGCGCTGTAGCAGCAGCAGCAGCAGCCGCTTCTGGGCGCTGACCCGGCAGGCTTCTTCCTCCTGCCGCGGCCAGCGTGCTGGGTCCCGCTGGCTGGAGCGCTCGGCGGTGGCTCCGTGCGGCGCAGCGCTGCTGCAGCAGTAGCCAGTTCTGGGCACCGACCCGGCAGGCCGCCTCCTCCTCCTGCCGCAGCCGGTGTGCTGGGTCCCGTTGGCTCGGGGTACGTCTTATTTTCGGGGTATGCCTTATATTTTGTGACCCCTTGAAAATCCTGCTATGCCTTATATTTTAGGTATGTCTTATATTATGAGAAACACGGTATTATAAGATCCCTATTGCTCAGCGCCTTTGCCCATGCAAAACGAATGAGATAGAGGACTTCCTACATTTCTTCCTCTCTTGCCCCCTTTATGAGCTAATAAGACCTAAGCTCCTTTCCTTGATCCCGTCCACCATCACATCCAAGGAAGACTGTTTGAAATTCCTACTTGTGGACGCAAACCCTCAAGTTTCACGCGGGGTGGCCATTTTCATCCTGCAGGCGCTGAAACTCAGGACCCCTCTGACAGGGTAGTACGTCCCAGCCCTGGTTCTGCTTCACTCCCTCTTTATCATTTTTAGCTAATTTAGAGATGTTACCCCAGGTTCTCCTTGCTTGCTTGCTTGTTTTTACATGCTACACATCTTTTAGTAATTTTAGATATCTGGTGTCAGTACTCAAATTTTGGTATTACTTACATCAGTGCAATTCAAATTTTTATTATTATTTTTCTAGGGCAGTTCTGCAATACTGATTGAAACATGTTTTCTGTTGCGTGTCTTTGGTATTGTATGTATGTTTTATCTTGCTGGGCTATGGCTGAAAGCTAACGCAATAAACTCTTTGATTGATTTGATGTACTTTGGGATAGTTCAGCTGGCAGATCATGAGACTCATCATCTCAGGGCTGTGAGTTCGATTCCCACGTTGGGCTAAAGATTCCTGCATTGCAGAGGGTTGCACTAGATGACCCTCATGGTCTCCTCCAACTCTACGATTCTATGATAACAGAGTGCATAATAATAAATATGTACATCAGGAACACTTGGAAAAGTCCAAAGACTAGTAATTAAACTGAATATTTGCATCATGTGCTATGCAAGTCATCATCTGCCTCAATAATAATAATAAATCAATAGTGTGTTTGCAGCAGGACTAGCCAATGTGGTGCATGCTAGACATTTGGGACTACAACTCCCAAAGCTCCAGGCAGCATAGCGAATGGTCGAGGATTATGGTAGTTGTAGTCCACATCTGGCCATTGGCTGGCCCTGGTGTACAGCACTTTGCCAAAGGATCTGCACAGAGCAGCTCAGAGTTTGTCCTGCTGCACAAGTAGCTGGCAATGCAATCCTATGCATAACTAAGTTCTCTGGATGGTTTACATGCCTCTTCAGAAGTAATTCCCTCTGAGTTTATTGAGGCTTATTCCCAGGTAAGTGGGTAGAAGATTTCAGTAGTGGGTGATGGTATTTCCCCAGTTCTCTGGGTTCCCTAGTTTCTTTCTGGCCACTGTTCAAGGCGATGGTTCTTACCTTTGAAGTCCTAAATCAGGCATCCCCAAACTTCAGCCCTCCAAATGTTTTGGACTACAATTCCCATCATCCCTGACCACTGGTCCTGTTAGTTAGGGATCATGGGAGTTGTAGGCCAAAACATCTGGAGGGCCGCCGTTTGGGGATGCCTGTCCTAAATCGAGATGGGGGAGGTAGTGCGTGTTCCTCCAGATGTTGGATTCTGACTCCCATCATCTCAGACCACTAGCCATGTTGGCTGGGTCGCATGGGAGCTGGAGTCCAACAACATCTGGTCTGCACCAGGTGTGCTCCCTCTGCCCTGAGAAGGCTAGGACCAAGAGACCTACAGATCCAGCCTCAAATTAAGGTCCTGACCATTAGAGACAGAATTATTTGCCACAATATAGACGTGGTGTTCTAGGAGAGACTCCGCAGGGATCTGCAGGGCAGCAGCAGCAGCAGCCAAAGTTCATGCCAAGAAATTGAATGGACCCGAGGTGTGGTCTGTGCACAAGACAGAAAGCAATGCAGCCCAAGAAAGTTGACTCACGCTATGAGATCTTCTGCTATAAATGCGACGAGAGAGAGAGAGAGAGAGAGAGAGAGAGAGAGAGAGAGAGCAAGGAAAAATGCTCATAGCTGGCGTGGAACGCAATACAGCTTTAAATAGTACGCAGCATTTGGAAAGGTTTGTCGTATGAATAATGAGTTTGCACAATGCTATAGTTACCCCCAGATAAACAAAAACCAGGAATGTTGCTTCCTGGTCTTGGGGCAAAGGACAAGCTGGTGCCCTCCATTCCATGTGCAGAATCCAACCTGTTCAGCAATTGAACCGACACCAGCAGCACTGACAGGACCTCCCCTGCTTATTGTAGGGTCAGATATGGCTAGTGTTGGAAGAGATGCTCCTTTACGAAATTGGGTCCCTAGCTGTTTGGGGCTTTGTGTGCTAGTGTCCCGCAGCTCACTGGCAGCCAATGCAGCACTTCCAGGGCCACTGTCACTTTAATCCCATTAGGCTGCCCCATTTACTGACCTAGCAGCTGCATCCTGCGGTAGCTGGAACCTCCAGACCATCTTCAAGGGCAGCCCCACATGCAGTGCATTACAGTAGTCCAGACAGGACCAGAGCATGGGCAACTGAGGCCCGGCTATCCCAGTCTAGCTGTAGCTGGCAAATCAGCCTAAAGTGGGCATAAGCACTCCTAGCCATGAAGGCACGAGACTCTAGCGACAGGTTGAAATCCAGGAGCGCTCCCATACTGCTTAAGAGCGATAGTGTCAACGGCCCTCAACATTTCAATTAGACCAGAAAGGAATCAGCTCCCAGCGAGGAAGTTTCATGGAGCAACAGCTGCATTTAAGTTGGATCCCGAGTTAATATTTTGCCAGAGCCGGATTATGAACAAATAAAAGCGAGATCAAAACCCTTGCCAACCAATATAAAGCGGAGTGTTTATTCAGAAGCAAACATGCCAGCAAAAGTGAAGCGCCTTGCTAGAATTAAGTATAAAAACAAAGCGGACAGTCCTCCAATCGCGGGAGAATGGAAGAAGCTGACACCAGTTTCAAGCCTGAGCGCTTATGGGAAGCTTGAGAAACTGGTTTCGTTATGAAAATAAAAGCTGGTTGCAGATGGATTCCACTTTACCCCGCAGTGTGACGATTTGAAAACAGATGAAAACGGATACAGATCACTGGCGGAGGAAGAGGAGTGGGGGGGAGCGCATCGCCCCCGGCAGCGCGATCCCAGTGGGGTGCCATCGCTGCTGCCCCCCCCCGCGTTGGGCGCCACGCCCCCAGGACGTGTGCCACGCCCCTACGGGCGGCGTGCCACACACCTGGGATGCATGTCAGCCATGCCCCCACCTGCTCTTTCTCCCCCCCCCCCCCCGGTGCTGGAGCATGAAGCTCTGCCACTGATGCAGGTGGTCCCACCAACAGGGAGGTGTATCCACACCTCTTCATTCACCTGAGGCATCTGCAGGGAGGGAAAAGCATGGATAACCTAAGAAGGGAGAAATTTTTCAAATGTGCACCAAGTAACTGCGTCCATCCCTGTGGATGGCAGGATCTGTATTCAAACTAGATTGAATGGGTGCTTTAGTTGACATTCCTGCATCATAGGGGGGCTGGACTAGAAGACCCTCAGGCACACTTCCAGCTTGTATGATTCTATGAAAGAAGTATGTTGTAAGTCGAGCAAAAATGGTTCCAGACTGAGCAAAACTACATTTTTGTGCAGCAAAGGGGTTAGTGTGCGTGCGGCCTCAGCTGACTTGTGAGAGATATGCCTTCCATTGAAGGAGTTGACCCTATAAGAAAGGAAACGCAGGCTCTTGAAATCGCCCTCCTCCTCGTTTTATTTGTATGCCGCCTTTCCAGGGTTAAGGATCGGAGCCGCTCAGTATTTTGTGTGTGGTCCCCTAACACTTTGCAGACACTTTGCTCCTAAAAGTGCAAAGCATGACTGAGACAAGCTGGGCAGGGGCTGAGAGAAGGAGGCAACGTGCACCACCCATCCGCTTGTCAGAAAAACTGGGAATTGGTCGAGAGTACATTTGGTGGCTAGCCCATGCATGTTGGCTTGCGCTGCATGACACAGCATCCTGCCTCAAGCTCTGATAAAAAAATGTAATCTGTCTCCAGCCTTAATGCAAAACAACCAATGGCCAGTCACCTTCATATCCCCTATAATATAAATCAGAAGTGATGGCAGATGGGCTGTGCAATCTGGGAAGATTTCCAAACTTTTCCTTTTCCTTTTTTAATAAAGTCGTTTAAACAGGCTTTGGCAGTGGTGTGTGAGCAGCACTGCAGATGTGCTCTGGATGAGGATTAAGCTAGAGGACAGGTAGGGAACAGACTCTGGCAGCGAACTGGTTGCTTTCCTTTATGCAGCTCTTTTTTAAATGCACTCTGGCCTGGAGCTGAACCCAGATGTGAGCAGGGAGAGGAGATACAGTGGAACCTCGACTTACGAAGTTAATGCGTTCCGAAAGCACACTCGTAAGTCGAAAAACGGCATTCCCATAGGAATGCATTGGAAACGTAAGTCGAAAAATTCGTAAGAAAACCCTATGTAAACCTTCGTAAGTCGAGTAAACCCCATCTAAAACTTCGTAAGTCGAGTAAACCGCATCTAAAATCCAAGCGGATTTCCTTTCGGAAGTCGAAAAATTCGTAGGCGCGCGGCCGCTTTTTCCCTTTCGGAAGTCGAAAAATACGTAAGTCGAGTACTTCGTAAGTCGAGGTTCCACTGTAATGTCATATTTACCCCATTCTGATGGGCAGGAAACCCGGCAGTTCTACAAGGGTAACTTGCAGCAAGAGTTCTGGGCACAGAACTTGCATTGTTGAGATTTTTCTTAGAAAAAGAAGAGTACTTTTAAGAATTTTCTCTGAATATTTTCCATCTTTTTGTGGTACCCAGGTTGCCGAATACACAAATGGGCCCCAGTGTTTATGCTTCTTAGGACTGACAACATGCATACCATCCAAGTGCCCCTATTTTCCAGGGACAGTCCTGGAATTAGAAAAGCCGTCCTGGCTTCTCAATTTGATCCCAGAATGCCCTTATTTCCCCCGCCAGGACGATGAGCCAGGACTACACCTGAGTAGCAGTGGCTGCGAGGGAGCTTCCTGCTGCCTCTCCAGGTTCTCTCCAGGGCCTCTGCCACTGGCCTCCTCCCTTGTCCATCAATATGCGGATGATACCCAGCTCTACCTCTCTTTTAAATCTGAACCAGTGAAGGCAGTGAAGGTCCTGTGTGAGTGCCTGGAGGCGGTTGGAGGATGGATGGCGGCTAATGGGTTGAGGTTGAATCCTGAGTACTGTTCTTGGGGGACAGGGGGAGGGCTGGTGTGGAGGACTCCCTGGTCCTGAATGGGGTAACTGTGCCCCTGAAGGACCAGGTGCACAGCCTGGGAGTCATTTTGGACTCACAGCTGTCCATGGAGGCACAGGCTGGGGAGACCCAGCCAGATGGGCGGGGTACAAGTAAATAATAATAATAATAATAATAATAATAATAATAATAATAATAAGGGGTAGCGGAGTAGAGCACTTTGTGCATTTGTTTCTATATTTAAAAAAATGCTTTGCGCAAGGAGTTCTGATTTTTTATTTTAAAAAATGCTTTGTGCATTTGCATCTAATCTTGCCCCTTCTAAAATGTATTTCTGACTGTGTTTCCTTTTGTAAATCTACCAAAGAATAAGACATTAAAAACCATGATATAATCAGATGATCAAAACAGAGATAAAGAGTTTTAAAAACAAATTTACATACTCATTTAGCAAGGCGCATATAATCCTTTATGTATAATGCATATTTTTGTGCGCATTTTTGCACGCAAACAGAACGCAGAGAAGCGCATAATCCTACCAGGAATTGCATTCTGACCAGCAAACCTGTTTAGACCCATGGTTCCTGGGTGTATGTGAAGCAGGCAGAGGACTTCAAATGCTCTGTATGAGAGCTAAGCTGCATTATTATTAATAATAAATATTTTAAGTACCCAAAATAGCCGGGCTGTGTACTGAGATAAGATAAAAGACAGTCTCCACTTGCAGGTTTACAGCCTTCAGGAGGCTGGGGGACGGGTTGTTAAGAGAGAGAGAGAGGCAACAGACCACAAGTGCTAAAAGCATCATTTGTGGGAAGTGAGAGGCATTTGAAGGAGGTTTTTTATGTATAAAGTGGGTCAAGAAGTAGCCATGTGTAAGATAACAAAGGGGAGGGGCTTCCAGTAAAGGGAGCATCAACTGGGAAATGTCATGTTGGAAGGATAAAACATAGAAAACATGGGGTGTGGAGGAGATCAGAGCCAGCAGAAAGTAATGTAGCATGTAACGTACAAATGTTATAGAAACCGCACAGTGCATAACCAGATAGGAGCTCCCTTGGCGCTACTGGGCGAGGGCTTCAAATTGGTCCAAGGCGCTGATGTCTTTTGATGAAACCATGGGTGCGAGTCGGTGTTGTGCTAAGTCTCTCACTCCATCATTGCAAGGATTTCTGCCGCACAACAGAACAGTCTCCCTTCTCTTCTCCTTTTGCACGCCCTAAATCGAGTCCGAATGCTCTCCCAATCCTCTGCAACAGATTTTATAGAATCGTAGAGTTGGAAGGGACCCCCAGGGTCATCTAGTCCAACCCCCTGCAATGCAGGAATCTCAGCTAAAGCATCCATGACAGATGGCCATCCATTCTCTCTGATTTAAAACCGCAGGGAAGAAGAGTCCACAACCTCCCGAGGGGAGACCGTTCCAGGGTCGAACGGGTCTTACCGTCAGAAAGTTTTCCCTGATGTTTAGCCAGACTCTCCTTTCTTGTAGCTTGACGCCGTTGGTTCGAGTCTGACCCTCCAGAACAGGAGAAAACAAGCTTGTTCCCTCTTCCAAGGGACAGCCCTTTGGATATTTCAAGGTGGCTGTCAGTCGCCTCTTTCCTAGGCTAAGGTAAAGGGACCCCTGACCATTAGGTCCAGTCGTGTCCGACTCTGGGGTTGCGGCGCTCATCTCGCTTTATTAGCCGAGAGCCGGCGTACAGCTTCCGGGTCATGTGGCCAGCATGAGTAAGCCGCTTCTGGCGAACCAGAGCAGCACACGGAAACGCTGTTTACCTTCCTGCCAGAGCAGTTCCTATTTATCTACTTGCACTTTGACGTGCTTTCGAACTGCTAGGTGGGCAGGAGCTGGGACCGAGCAACGGGAGCTCACCCCGTCGCAGGGATTCGAACCGCCGACCTTCTGATCAGCAAGCCCTAGGCTCTGTGGTTTAACCCACAGCGCCACCTGGGTCCTTTCCTAGGCTAAACATACCCAATTCCTTCAACCATTCCTCATAAGGCTTGGTTTCCAGACCCAGATTTTGGAGGTTCTGAGGATGTGCAGAGGGTGTCCAATGGGGATTGCACAATCACAATTACACAAGTGGGGATGCTCACACTGATGGGACATGACAGTTGAGTGCCACCCCTTTTTTCCCGAGACCGTCACTTATTTGGGTTTGATCCCAGAGGAGGACCCCAGTAAACTGGTATCCGGATTCCCCCTCCCTTCCCATTCTCCGGCACAACCCTTGCATTATTTCTAAATAAAGTGGGTCTTTATAAGTTGAAGAACCCTTCCTTGTCTACACTATAGATGAGGGATTGGGGAAGCATGGCACTCTAGATGTTGTTGGACTACAGATCCCATCATCACTGACCCTTGATCATGCTGGCTGGGGCTGATGGGAGCTGGAGTCCAACAACATCAGGAAGGTCACAGAGTCCCCCAACCCAGCAACCAACTACGGTTGTTGCTGCACTTCCATTCAAGTCAGGGTGCATTTTTAACAGAGAAAGGCAGAGCGTGATCTGTAACTGATTTGAATGCCTGTTCTTCCCACTGGTTCACAGATACCATTTGCATACTTTCCAGCCTGCATTATCTGGGGATAAACGGAAAGCTATTACGTAACTGCTGGGTGATGACAGCCAGCGTTCTTGTTCTTTCTGCTGAAACACAAGGAGAAGGTGGAGGCCGGGAGGAGTGATCTCTTGAATTGTGATCCTGTGGCATTGTTTCTGTAATGAGCTGGTAGATCAAAATGCTCTTGATTGATAGGGGTGGGGAAAATCAGGATTTGCAGTAATGTCACTTTGGAGAGGAGCCAGCTTCAGGGAGTGGAGATGGGGTAAAGTTTCCAAGATTATGAGAGCAACACGAGAGCATGCATTGCCACTGGTGGTGGGTGATTTTCTGTGGCTCAGTTTGCTAACAGCATCGTGCTGATGTCAGAGGGGCAAAAACACAGCTAACAAGCTCAAATCATGTATATAACTGACACTCTTCTTTGAAAATTAAACCAATGTCCAGACTTTAACATTGAAAAACTTTACTTGCAGAAACTTATAGATGAATTAAAACATAATATTTAAAGTCACATGCTTCTCCAAGCATGGGCTTACAGTCTCTTCTTCTAACTTCCAAACAACTGTATTTTCCTCGCTTTTCAGAGCTCAGCACTTTCAGCCTTCCGTATCGCTGTTAAGGTTATGCCTTGCAGCTCCTATGAGAGATTCCCACTTTCACCTTCTCCTGCAGCTTTGCTCTCTTTCTTCCAAGTGCTCCAACACTTGATTCAACTTAGCAGTGTTCACAGTGGATTCTAAAACACAGTCATCTTGCCGCACACAAAACGGAGTCTGTCCTTCACTGGATACGTCCCATGTGACCAACGTTAGCCAATCACATGAGAACTACTAGAGAACTCTCTAGAATTCAGCTACCAAGCAATCAAATTTAAACACATAGTAATGCACACAAGCATTTACAATTTCAGTGAATTAAATTACTATACTTAACACAGTGACTATGTTCTTACTTCCACTGTTGGAGGCAGAATGCCGCAGAATACTGGCTGGTTGGAGTCTATCAACATCTGGAAGGTTCTATAATGGCTGCCTTAAGGATATACGTGGGTAGATATATCTTGAGCAAAGTTTGGCAAACATCCATAGCCAGAGGACTTACTGGGTAAACTTACTCGTGCTTAAAAAAGGTGGAACTTTATTCTTTTCTTTTGCTCCTTACTGCTGTCCACAAATTTAACAAAATTATGCAAAAGTTAAAACTGTGGAATGAGTCGAGAAACGGTTATGAATTTGTGTATGTCAGGGAATTTGAAGTTGCAGAATTTGAGTTAACTTAGTGCAGAATTTGTGTTTTGTCCGACTTCTCTCGCTGTTTCGTGCCTCTTTGATCACTTGAGGGACACACCTGGTCAGCAGTCTAATGAATTAGCCATTATATATTAGAGAGCTACTGTGTTAAAATGGGATGATGTAACTTTTCAAGGTGGGTATGACCGCCATGTTTCGGCATATGCACTAGTTTCAGTTTAAGGGGCTAGGTCAGGGGTCAGCAATCTGTTTCAGCCGTGGGCTGGTCCACTGTCCCTCAGACCATGTGGTGGACCGGACTATATTTTGAGGGGGGGGTGAACGAATTCCTATGCCCCACAAATAACCCAGAGATGCATTTTAAATAAAAGCACACATTCTACTCACGTAAAAACACACTGATTCCCAGACCGTCCACGGGCTGGATTTAGAAGGTGATTGGGCCGCATCTGGCCCTGGGCCTTAGTTTGGGGACCCCTGGACTAGGTGAACCAAACATGGACACCAAATTCGTATCCTCGTGACACGGTCAGTCGTAAAATCCAGTTTACGTAACAATGAGAAGTACTTGTCAGCAGAGGAACGAATTGCGCCAGATATTCAGCTGCTGAAAAATGAGTATAGATTAAAATCCGAGCACTGGCCTGAGAGCAGGGCACACCCACACCATAACTTACAGCATTATTTAACCGTCATGCCTCGCCCCCTGAAAGCCTAGGAAATATAGTTTGTTTGGGGTGCTGAGAGTTGCTAGGAGACCCCCTATTCCCCTCCCAGGCCTACAATTCTGAGTGTTCCTTGGGAAGCGGGATTGACTGTTACCTACTCTGGCAATTTATTTCCTGCATTGACACAGGGTTGGACCTTTGGGATCTCCCCCATCCTGTGGCTCTACTCATTAATTTCCTGCAGTAAATGAAATGCAGACACCTTGCATCTCTGGGCACCCCTGGTGGGTCAGACCAAAGCCCCATCTAGTCTGCCATTCTGCTTCCCAAAGCAGGTGTCTCCAAGAAGTCCACAAGAGGGCATAAAGTCCTCTGCTGTTGTTCACTACCCGCTCATAGTCTGGTGGCATGCTGCCAGTGACATACTAAGGCGGTGATTGCCTTATTTTTTTCATCAAAATATTTATATACTGCTATATGATGCAAAATAACAATTTGGTTCTCAGTAATATCTACCTATAACAAAACCCTGTAACTATTTAAGAGACCATCAGTTAAGTTCTATGGAAAGATGTTTTCTTAATTTCCTGAGTGAGGCTGGTGAAATAGAAAAAGTTTTCAGCAGGGGTTTTAAGGCTAAAACAGAAGGTGGGTGCTCAGTCTCTGTTGGCAGAGCTTTCCACAGGACTGGATTGATGAGATTCTTAATAGCTCAGTCGGTAGAGCATGAGACTCTTAACTGCAGGGTTGTGGGTTCCAGCCCCATGTTGGGCAAAATTCCTGCCTTGCTGGGGGTTGGACTAAATGACCCTCATGGTCCCTTCCAATTATACAATTCTATGATTTTATGACACTAAAGGCTCTATTTCACCAACTCAGGAGACAACCAATGATACTCCTGCAGTAGATCTCAGTGATTGAGCTGGGACCTAAGGGTTCAGGTGGCCCCTAATTCCTTATATATCCAAGGAAGTCACAGTGGTCTACAGCAGAGCTTCTCTAGCAAATTCCAGAGTTCCTGGAAGCCTGATCCACAATAACTTTGAGCAGGGTTTTCAGTGTGGCAGCCCCTGTTCTGCGGAACAACATTCCTGCCATGATACAACAAGCACCTGCTCTCCGTACTTTGCGGAAACAAACGAAGACCTTTTTGTTCCAACAGGTCTCTGCCATAGTTTTCTACCTTGTATTCATTCTAAATTCATATTGTGGGGGGTTTTTTGTGCTGTTTTTAAGTGTTTTTGGGAGGTGGGGTGGCTTTTTTTCAATTATGTTTTGTGCGTTGCTTTTTGACATATACGGGTGGAAGAAGATATAATTATGGTACCTCTGAATGTGCTTCTATGCATCTGATCAGAAAGTACTGTGGTTACTGTGGCTAAAGCCAGGTAGTCATTGTGCAGCAGAATATTTTCCAGCTGGAGTTTTTACCTCTTGAGATATAAGTCCTTCATCCAGCACCCAAGAAACACCATTGCTGCACACGGCAGGCGACATGGCTTGCTTCATGCACACTTTAATGGTTACAAACAATCATTATGGCTCCATTATGTTAAATCCTGGGGCAAAAGAACAATGGGCGATGTTGTTTCACCGCCCAGGAGGATCGTGTCCACACCCACACAAAATGTGGGTCTTCCTTCATCAATCATTGTTTGTGCCAACAGACCAAAAGACACTGATTTGTCATGTTTATTCAGAAGTAAGTCCTATTTCATTCAGTGGGATTTACTCCCATGCAAACATGCATAGGTTGACAGCATAAGGAAAGGAGCACATTAAGATGCTAGTATATTCCTTCCTATATATAACACCCAGACTACTACACCATATGTGAGCAGTGAAGACGCTCAAGTCCACAAAGAAGTCCGAGCGAGGCTTTTTACCAGGCAGTGGGGCTCGGCTTGGGTGTCACGGAGGGGTGCCGAGTGTCACCCCCTCCAGGGTGGCACCTGGGGTGACCCACCCCCAACGCATCCCCTTGCTCCGCCCCTGGTCCCCCCTTTTTTTGAATTAATGGGGTAGAATAACATAATTACACAACTGCTGCAGCAGCCAGTGAAACAAATAGCAGAAGGCAGTAGTTCTGGGCAGAAGGCAAACTGCAGCAGAAGGGAAACAGGACTGTGTGCGAAAATACACAGCAGAAAATAAAACTATCTCCTTCTTACATCCCTGAATCTAACCTCTCCTCCTCCTCTGGCAATTGAAACAAAGCTAAATTATGCATAACTGCATTTGCTCTCAATCATCTCTCATGAGCCCCCCACACCTCCCCACTATCTAAATTCGATTGCAATCTCCTCGAGCCAGAAGTCTTTCCTTTTGCTTTATTTCATTGTGCTGGTACTATATAAATATTACGCGGTATAAGGTTTCCCAGCTTTGCATGCAACAAGCTGTCAAGTTCCTTTAATGTCGTTCTCATAAAGGGAGGAATTCTGCCAACTAACCAGCGTTCGGCCCACATGTGTCCTTGATTAGATTAACAAAGTGATTTGTTGAAAGAGCTGTTTCTGTTGGCTCTGCGAGTTGAAACACCGCTTGATTTTAAATCGGGCTTTGCTGCTCTCAAAGCAATAATCAGGGGAGGCATGAGTACCTCTCTGACAAATTGGTCCAGGGGGGCCGCAATTGGTAGCTCCCAGGACATCCTTTTTGGACACACACACTTGCCACCATCTCTGTGCTTCCTCAAATGACCGTCTCCACATCCACACCACACATTTAAAGTACATTCAACCCACAAGCACATGGTTCCCCCCCAAAGAATCCTGGGAACTGTAGTTTCCAGAACTACAATTCCCAACATCCTCAGAAATCTGCATTTCCCAAGATTCCTTGGGGGCAACCATGTTCTTTAAATGTGTGTTGAATGCGCTTTAAATGTACAGTGTGGGTGTGAGCTGAGAGACTGGGAGCAAAAGCGGAGGGTCATTCCTCCCAGGTTCAATCCCTGGCATTTTCACTTTAAAGCAGCATTTCCCACTGTTTTCCAGATGTTTTGGACTACAACTCCCATCAGCCCAAGCCAGCACAGCCATACTGGCTATGGCTGATGGGAGTTGCCATCCAATACTTCCAGAGGGCACCAGGTTGAGGTGGGCTGCCTTAGAGGAAGTGCTAGCAGAAAGACCTCATAACCGCTTCCAGACAGAGTGGCCAAAGAACTTAACTGGCATAACACAGCAGCTTCCTAGGTCTCCTGTCTTTATCCCGAAACTAACGCAGGTGGTGCTTTGGGTTAAACCACAGAGCCTAGGGCTTGCCGAGCAGAAGGTCGGCGGTTCGAATCCCCGCGACGGGGTGAGCTCCCGTTGCTCGGTCCCAGCTCCTGCCAACCTAGCAGTTCCACAGCACGTCAAAGTGCAAGTAGATAAATAGGTACCACTCCAGTGGGAAGGTAAATGGCGTTTCCGTGCACTGCTCTGGTTCACCAGAAGTGGCTTAGTCATGCTGGCCACATGACCAGGAAGCTGTACGCCGGCTCCCTCGGCCAATAAAGCGAGATGAGCGCCGCAACCCCAGAGTCGTCCGCGACTGGACCTAACGGTCAGGGGTCCCTTTACCCTTTACTTCAATGCTTCTCAAACTTAGGCCACACCTGCACTAAGCATCTGAAGCAGTATCGTGCCATTTTTAACACTCTTGGCTTCCAAAAGGGACTCCTGGGAACTGTAGTTTGTTAAAGAAGCTGAGAACGGTTAGTGGTTTTACCCTCATAGTGGTTTAACAACCAGTCCCTCTTCTGAGGAAACTCTGATAATTACAGCTGCTCTGTGAGGTGAATCGAGGCCTCCAAACCATTCTCAGCACCCACAACCAACTACAGTTTTCATGATGCTTTGGAGGAAGCCATGACTGCTGAGCGGTATAATTCTATTTTTCATGTATAGTGTATTATTTGGCTTCAGAGGGTTGTCAGCAAACATTCCTGCTGCAATGTTTCACCTTGATTCCAAATTTTGATTAATCGGTGTCAAGCACCTTGCCATTTCCTGTGTTGAGCCAACGCTGCCTTGTTTCTATTTTTTGTTTTTATTTATTGGATTTATATCCCGCCCTACCTCCTGAAGGAGGAATGTTAAATAGTGCTCCCAGTCCTTCACTTCAATTACTGTGGCTCCACATTGACTTTGCCTCCGCTGCTGTGGAACCCAGGACACTCAGCTCTGCATATGCAAAGGCAAGGCAAACAAGTTTTCATTGCAGGCTAGCCAGGGGCAAACCTGGAAGGACTGCATCCGAATTTCCAAAATGCAGGGCGGGTGGGATGAGTAATATTATGAGAATTATAAGGTCTAAGTCGATATAATATAAAGGTTCATAAATGTACCAGGCAAACACATGCATAAATATATAAACCACGTGCCTGAAATAGTACAGGAGAACAATCCTGAAGCCATTTTGGCTCTCCCAAATTGACCTCAGATATTTCTCTGCAAGGAGGAAGGAAATGGGAAAGGCTCTCCCATTGTCTTTTGGACTGTAGGGGCTTACACCTCCCTCTTCAAACACAGTCTTGCAAGTATCTGTTAAGCTGAGCAAACTGTGAATATGCGTAAGAGATTCAGGAACTAAAGCATTTACCATCTCAAAGGAATGGCCAGGCTACCCAGAAAAGGCAATCAGATAAGGCATTATCAGGTATCCTGGCAGACAGGAGAGAAGCAAAACAGTAACAAACCTGCAGGCACCCAATTTGCAGAAACTCTCAGCAAACATTGCTCTGAATGCATGTTGTTGTTGTTCAGTCGTGTCCAACTCTTCGCGACCCCATGGACCAGAGCACGCCAGGCACGCCTATCCTTCACTGCCTCTCGCAGTTTGGCCAAACTCATGTTAGTAGCTTCGAGAACACTGTCCAAACATCTCATCCTCTGTCGTCCCCTTCTCCTTGTGCCCTCCAACTTTCCCAACATCAGGGTATTTTCTAGGGAGTCTTCTCTTCTCATGAGGTGACCAAAGTACTGGAGCCTCAACTTCAGGATCTGCCCTTCCAGTGAGCACTCAGGGCTGATTTCCTTCAGAATGGATAGGTTTGATCTTCTTGCAGTCCATGGGACTCTCAAGAGTCTCCTCCGGCACCAGAATTCAAAAGCATCAATTCTTCGGCGATCAGCCTTCTTTATGGTCCAGCTCTCACTTCCATACATCACTACTGAATGCATACCTTCCAACATTTCTCCAATGAAAATAGGGTTGTATTATTATTATTATTATTATTATTATTATTACTACTACTACTACTACTACTACTACTACTACACTATTTATACTCTGCCCATCTGACTGGGTTGCCCCAGTCACTCTGGGCAGCTTCCAACATAGATAAAAAACATAAATAAAACAATAAACATTTTTTTAAAAACCTTCCCTATACAGGGCTGCCTTCCAGATGGCTTGGGGGTCAGATAACTCCATACCGTCCAATGTTTCCTCTGATGAAAATAGGGCTATCCTAAGAGAAAGCGAGACATTCCAGGATCAAATCAGAAACTGGGACGGCTTCTGTAAATCTGGGACTGTCCCTGGAAAATAGAGACATTGGAGGGTCTGAGAATGTCAGAACAAAAGTTGTAATGATGACAACAACAGCAACAGCAAATTCATTCACTTATATATTGCTGAATGGCACCATTTCACAATGCAGGTCACAGAATTGTAGAGTTTCAAGGAGCCTTGAGGGCCCAACCCCTGCAATGCAAGACTCCATGGCAGCTGGCCATCTAATCTCCGCTTAAAAACCTCCAATGAATGAGAGCCCACAGCCTCCTGAGGGAGTCCATTCCACCGTCAAACTCCGAATGAACACACACAAGAGCCAGGCTTCCTAGCTGCTCTTAAAGGCAGCCGTCAGACCAGCTTCTCACACTCCATGTGTTTCACCAAGAACTTCCATACTGTTCCTTCTCGAAAACGCTCACTGATTTGGAAATGAAATGGAACAGACTTAATGACGAACACATGCAAAAGTGGCACGAACTGGAAAGAGACGGATCCGCCTGGCCCTCCATTCGTTCCAGCAGGCCCCTTTTTCCGTTTTGGTGGTAGCTGCACTGGATCTTTTCATTCGGAGGGGAGGGGAAGTCTTTTTCATCCCAGGGGCCACATTTGCTTCCGGAAAACCTTCCGAGAGCCACAAAACCTTCCGAGAGCCTGGAGGCCAAAGTGGGCGGAGCCTTAATTATAAGTTTCATGCAGTAGGCTAGTTTCTGCAAAGAGACACCTACACCTCCCCACGCCCGTCTCTCCTCCATCCAAGCAAGGAAGAAGCATCTATGGATGGCCACCTGTCATGGATGCTTTAGCTGAGATTCCTGCATTACAGGGGGGCTTGGACTAGATGACCCTTAGGGTCCCTTCCAACTCTACGATTTTATCTAAGAGTTTTCGAGGACACATTCCAGCCAGGCAAGAACACTCAGGACAAAGCAAGGCTGGTGAGGAGTGTGGTCTGGGGAGAGGAAGCATAGTTCCAAGCCCCAGATACAGAGACATAGAGGGCCCCACTTGGCCCCCAGGCCTGAGCTTCCTCACCCCTGTGTTGATTGATATAGCCACAAAGCCTTTGAATTTCTTCCTAGCCTTATTCATATTTCAGTGAATCATAGAGTTGATACCCCAAGGGTCATCTAGTCCAACCCTCTGCAATGCACGAATCTCAGCTGAAGCATCCATGACAGGTGGCCATCCATCTAGAAGGGGAAGTTGCAGTGAAGCTATTGGCTTCCTTCGAACACTCTGCATCAGAGGTAGCCAGTGCGCTGCCCTTCAGATGCTGCAGGACCACAAATCACATCAACCTTGACTGCTGGTCAACTCTGGAGAGGCTGATGGAACTGGTTTAGAAAAGGGAGCAACTTCTCTATAGGGACAGATAGCCATTCAACCTCTGCCAAGGAAAGAGAGTCTCCCACCTCCATTCCACTGTCAAGCAGCTCTTACTATCAGAGCCAGTGTGGTGTAGTGGTTAAGAGCGGTAGACTCGTAATCTGGTGAACCGGGTTCGCTTCCCCGCTCCTCCACATGCAGCTGCTGGGTGACCTTGGGCTAGTCTCACTTCTTTGAAGTCTCTCAGCCCCACTCACCTCACAGAGTGTTTGTTGTGGGGGAGGAAGGGAAAAGAGAATGTGAGCCCCTTTGAGACTCCTTCGGGTAGTGATAAAGCGGGATATCAAATCCAAACTCCTCTTCCTGATATTTATTTGGAATCTCCTTTCTTGTAACTTGAAGCCATTGGTTCGAGTCCTACCCTCCAGAGCAGGAGAAGGCAACTTTGTTCCCTCTTCCCTGGGATAGCCCTTGAGATTTTCAAAGATGGCTAAGATGCTGTTTGCTTTTGGGGAGATGTTTTAAGTATTATGATTCTAGTAGTTTACAGACTATTCACTGCTTTGAATAGAAAAAAGAAAAGTGTGCTAATTATATTTTAAAAATATATCAATTTCTTTAGATGGCAGGGCTGTATGCACTCAGGTAATCCCCAAATTCTGTTGGAAGTGGTAAGGGCCTGTACAGTATCAAAGAAGAAGGGGGAAACCAACGCCTTTCCATGAGGTGTTCCTGAAAAGTAGAACTCAGCATCAACAGAACCAACATTTGACTGTGGTTTGTGGCTCATTGATTTCTGTGCATGGAGAAGCTCAACAAGATAGCTCCGTTGGCTGAGCATGAGACTCTTAATCTCAGGGTTGTGGGTTCGAGGTCCCACGTTGGGCAAAAGATTCCTGCATTGCAGGGGGTTGGACTGGATGACCCTCGTGGTCCCCTTCCAATCTACAGTTCTATGATTCTAAGGTGTCCAAATCTCATTCGCCTGAAGTATTCAGCAAAGCCAAATGTAAGCAGGTTTGGGATTTAAATCCCAGAATTCAGGGGAATCATGCCATATCTTGCCACAAACGAGCAGCATGGGTGCGCATTCACTTGCTGTCGTATCTTGCAGCCTTTTTGCTGGCAGATCGCACCCAACTCTTGCATTTCTAGTGTGTGTTCAGCAATATTTGCTCTGGTTCCAGTCTGAGCTTCGGGTGGGACAAAAAGGCCGAGCCACTGTGCTTCCTTTGAGATGATGATCCTGAGGTTTGTTTGCTTCTGGCATTTTATCAAAGAGGTTGATCTCCTGTTTCTTCCCCCAGCCCCCAACCCCCCCCCCCCGCTCCACTTCCCCAAAGGGGGAATCACTGGAGGAGGGCCGGAACGAAACTTGAACAAACCAGTTTTCTACCAAATGCTAAGCAACATTTCTGGCTTATGAGTATCTTGGATGCAGAACCAACACACCCTGACCTAGACTTGCAATAATATTCCAAGCGAATGCATATGCCTGACTCCCGGCTCCCAGTGTTAATTGAACATGAATATTCCACAGCCGTAGGTTTTTAAGTCCTCAAAGTGTTAAAAGACTGCAGGAGGCACAGAATTAAGGCAATCCCTTGCATAGTTTCCTAGGAGTTAGCCCCAGTCACCATAGAATCATAGAATTGGAAGGTAACCCCCAACAGTCATCTAGTCCAAACCCCTGCAATGGAGGGGAGCTTTCCCTGGTGAGCTCGAACCACCAACCTTCTGGTTAACAGCCAGTCACACTGCCCCATTGTGCAACAAGAGGAATTAGCATAATGGGCATTGCTTCAGGGAGAAAAAACATGCATAGGATTGGTGGGGAAGCTATTGTTAGTTTAGACAGGTTTAAAAGGGGGATTAACCAACATCATAGAGGACCCACCCATCAGGGTAGGATCTTCACACAATCCTGCTCATGGTGCAATCCTTCCCATCTCTGCTCAATGTCCCATTGAGATCAGTGGGGCATACTCTTAGATTCATTTGTTGTTGTTTAGGTCGTTAGTCGTGTCCGACTCTTCGTGACCCCATGGACCAGAGCACGCCAGGCACTCCTGTCTTCCACTGCCTCCCGCAGTTTGGTCAGACTCATGTTGGTGGCTTTGAGAACACTGTCCAACCATCTCGTCCTCTGTCATCCCCTTCTCCTTGTGCCCTCCATCTTCCCCAACATCAGGGTCTTTTCCAGAGAGTGTTCTCTTCTCATGAGGTGGCCAAAGTATTGGAGCCTCAACTTCAGGATCTGTCCTTCCAGTGAGCACTCAGGGCTGATTTCCTTCAGAATGGATAGGTTTGATCTTCTTGCAGTCCATGGGACTCTCAAGAGCACCATAATTCAATAGGTAAAGGTAAAGGACCCCTGGACGGTTAAGTCCAGTCAAAAGCAACTATGGGGTTGCGGCGGTCATCTTGCTTTCAGGCTAAGGGAACCGGTGTTTGTCCACAGACAGCTTTCCGGGTCATGTGGCCAGCATGACTAAACCACTTCTGGTGCAACTGAACACTGTGACGGAAACCAGAGCACACGGAAACATCGTTTACCTTCCTGTCGCAGTGGTACCTATTTATCTACTTGCACTGGCGTGCTTTCAAACTGCTAGATTGGCAGGAGCTGGGACAGAGCAATGGGAGCTCACCCTGTTGTAGGGATTTGAACCACCAACCTTCTGATCGGCAAGCCCAAGAGGCTCAGCACTACCCGCATCTTAGGTTAGGTGTGCATAGGATCACAGCTCAATTTACAGGTGCTAAGCCCTATCAACAACAACTAGTCAACCTGTCCCAGTGGCTTCAACAGGATTTCATCATGGTTGAGCGGGATCCCGGTGTGTTTTTGCACTGTCCTGGCCCCAGGCGTGCGATGGTAAGGAAAGTCTGAAACACACATATTGCCAATCCATATGCTGATCCCATGCGGCCACACCCCAAAAACCTGGGCGCTCCACCATCGCAGGCCCACAGGTGTGTGATCCTTGCATTGCGCTAGGCAATGTGATGATGACTCATGCACAGACATACATACACACCTGCACACGTGGCCACAGCAGGTATGCAAATCTGGCAAGTGACTGTGTGATTAGATCCAGGTAGGCTGCAATCCTGAATCCTGAGTCCACTGGTGCTAAAATAGCAGGGCTGCAATAAATTTGCTGGATCAGCCCGAAAAAGGATATCTAAAGGATGCCATCGGTGGCAAGACATTTAACTATGGCCCTTGCATGTGTGCTTGTGTGTGTTCTTGGCTACGTGTGTGTTTGTGTTGTTTGATGAGTACAGTGACTCATTGCCCTGAGGCCAGATTGGAAATGAATCTCAGGAAGAGAGATGTTTTGTTATGTGTGCTTTCGTTCCCAATGCATTTGCAGCCACAGGGAAACTTCTGCTCGCTCGCTCTCTCTTTCTCCACCCCTGGATCCACATTGGTGCTTGCAAATGTAGGCTTAGAGACAGAGTCCGTATTGAAATCCACCCGCCCCAGTCTTCTCCCTCCATGCCTGAGGGTGAGTCAGAGACTCGGCAAAAGGCATGGAGAGTTGCTCCAGCCCTCAATGAAGCAGTCCAGCTGTTGCCTTCCTGTAGGGGTGGAGTAGGGGGGGTGGGTCGGAGTTGGATATCACAGGCTGCCTGAGCTGCAACTGCACCACTGAGCTTGGAGTGTGGCAGGCCAGGAGGACTCCTGGCGGAGACGACGAGGCAGCTCTATTCCTAACCTGATGGGAGGAACTCCCTGCTCAGCCTGACTTCTGAGATTCAGCAACAACACGTTTGTTTTGCTGAAGTTCTGCATGCCTCACTTTGCAGAGGGCTGCTTGGAGGAGAAAACGGGCATGCTTTATCTGTTTGAACGACAGAGCCATTTTTGAGAACTTTTATTGCTTTGTTTTGGTAAGTCGTTTTTCCTTCCCACCTTCTTCCTATTTTGTTGGGGTATGTGGGCTTGCAGCACCGGGCTGCAAACCCAGACATGATCTTTTTTGGTTTGGGGATGGTTAACTGTCTGCATGCACTGCGATTTAGAGAGAGAGAGAAACGATTGCATGTCAGCTTGGACAGTGCTCCAGGGATGTGATGAGGAGAAGGTACGGAGGCTATGTTGTGCACCCACCATCAAGTCTTGCTGTGTTGCAGAAGTAAAAACCCAGAAATGGACACCTCAGAGGTTGTGGAATTGGGCTTTTGGGTAGCTTTGAGGTGAGGGGCTTTTGATCAAAAGTATAGCAAACAGTGATGACTGAACAGATTGCTTTATGAGTTCAGAGATAAGGGAGAACTCTTACAGGTGAATGAGATCTGTATCAGTAAGGTATACAGTTAAAAGTCCCCTCCTCAAACCTGTGCATGTTAGATTCTGAAGCAGAGTCCCATCAACTTCAGTCAATTTTCTTCCAGGGGCGTGTTCACAGGGTTGTATGCTGGCAAGAAAGTCTTGTGTGTATCAGGAGAGCATAGTGGCTCAGAGTGGAAGCTGAGCTCAGATGCCTTTGGTTCAGTTTTTACATATAAAGGTGATCTATCAAAATCCAAAGCACCACCATCCTTCAAAATTTGCATTTATCTCAATCATCTGAGGTAGTTCTCCAACCAAATAAGGTGTGCAAAAAAAAAAAGCATATATTTGGGGAAAGTGTGCCTAAATAGGAATACATTGGTGGAAGTAGCATACAAAAATGGATTATATTAGGAGAAATTGCTTGTAAATAAAAAAAAAAATAGACAAAGTTGCATACATCAGGAGAAAGTCATACTAAAATGCTGGATAATTTGCAAGATGATTGGGATGGGGGAAGGATTGCGAATTGCAGCACATAAGCGGAGAACCAAATTTAAGATTTGGAAAAAATGAGAAACAGAGAGGACGGGAATTGACAAATCCTTTGATCCCTAGTCTCCAGATGCACAGAGCAAATAGGCACAGTCAGCACACATACACCCTAAAATATTTGAGAATGAGCAGGAGTGGGCTTGCTTGTCAATGGCTAGGGGGTGAGGGGCCTGCTGCAGACTTAGCCCCACCCACTCGCTCAACAGGGTCTACAAGTTGCACCATGCAAATGAGTAGTTGTCATTCAGCCATTCTGACCACTGCCTTTTGAGACTGCATGGAAAGTAAAACAGGCACTGCACTTCTGATGTGGGAGAGGAAGGCGTGTCCCTCTGTGTCTAGAACACTGCTGCCTTGCAGCGAGTCAGTTTAGGGCTGCTTTACACTGAGTGGCAGTAGTAGTAGAGTTTCAGACAGGCATCGTTCCCTGCCCTACCTGGAGATGCCAGGACTCGAACTCGGGACTTCCTTCCTGCAAAGTGCTCCCACTGAGCTTTGGGTCCTTCCACAAGGACATGCTGCCTGTACAGTTCCTTACAATAACCAAGCCTTCCCTACGCACCCGATGCAGACACAAGCAGTCAATTGGAGGGGGTAATATTGCAGCCTTCCCTTATAGAGTTGTCACAAGCACGGACTCCCCAAAGGTTTCAAACTGCCCTGAACATGCCCGATCTTGTCCGATCTCAGAAGCTAAGCAGGGTCAAGCCTGGTTAGTACGTGGATGGAGGACCCTGCCTGGGAATACTGGGTGCCATAGGCTTAGAAGCCTGGATAGCTGAGTGGGTTAGAGCCTGGTGCTGATAATGCCAAGGTTGCAGGTTCGATCCCTGTATGGGACAGCTGCGTATCCCTGCATTGCAGTGGGTTGGACTAGATGATCCACAGGATCCCTTCCAACTCTACAATTCTATTATTTCTATAAGGTCAGGTTTGGTTGGCTTCTATTCTGTGCTTCTGTTGTCTGCATCAGTCTGTAGGGAAATTAAATGACCATTGCATCTCTTTGCCCGCCCCTTTTAAAAAGAAAGGTGGAAAACTGTGAAAAATACACGCAAAAGAAATCTTAGATTTCTGGGGCTGGTCCATTCAAAATTAAACATTTATGTGGCCTCATCCTATACACTTTGGCTCACAAGTGAGTTCCATTCAGCATTCCCTAGTAAATGTACCGGTACTTAGAACTGCAGACTTACAAAGCCTCTGCTCACTGGCCTGTCCCCAAAGTCAGTAAGGCAGGTGTTTGTACTTTTTGGTGCTTTGTGGATTTACTGCCTAAACCATGTTTTGATTTCAGTGCTTCATTTTTCTTCTTGCACGTTCCCCTGCATACTTTTCTAGAAACGCAAGATAAAAAGAAAGAAACAGATATAACCTCCAGAATTTGCAGATGCTAGAGATAGGGCCTTCTCGGTGGTGGTCTCTCATCTGTGGAAGTCCTTCCCAGTAGGCAAACAGTTGGCCGTTCAGTTCTCGATTTTAAGTGGGCTTTGCAGCAATTGTTTCAAACTGCTTTTAGCTGCCGTGTCTTCTGGTGAATAACTTGGGACGAGTTTTGATTTACCCCAGTGGCTCCCCTGCAGCTGGTTTCAAGTGTGTTCTAAATCGTAATGTTACAGGTTGCTTGGCTGGTCTTCCCTAGCTACTGTTTCAAATTATGGCCCCTTGGTTGATATTGTGTATGTTTTATGGCTGAATAGTTTTATGTGAGCCACCTTAAGAGGGCTTTTTGGCCCAGAAAGGTGGCTTAGAGATACTTAAGATTAAATAACGAGATGACTCTTGCAGAGTTTCTGTCACTGTTTGTACTGGAGGAAGAAAGTAATTTTGCTTGGCCCTCAGCTTGAGGGGAGTTGTATATTTGGCTGTATATTTGTATATTGGCTGAGGTGTATATTTGTTTAACAGAAGGGGGTGAAACGCAGGATTGAAGGCTCTGCTCTGAGCCAGCTTGGGAGGTTTCAAAGCCAGATTTGACCCCAGGGCTTCCAGGTGCCTATCAGTATTGCTGATTCCATCAGAGCATGAAACAACAGTTTCTGGTTTCCATGTAGGAATGGCAGGCCAGACAAACCCAGCCTGGCCTGCTCCTGTGCAGCTTGAGCTACAGCCATTAGTTAGCTAGGAGAAGCTCTTATTTTAACCTCTTCCTTGCTGCACTTTAGATGACTAGTGAAAGGACAGCTGCAAGGGCCAGTCTGCAAGTTCATAAAAGTATAGAGTTGGGAGCAGGGATGGGTTCAGTGCACATTTAGAGTCGAAACTGTCAAACGCACACTGTCTGAAGCAACACACAAACTGAAACTGAAATTCGCACCTGTCTGAATTTTTCAATGGCGGTTTCCAACCGATGTGTACAGAAACGCATACGTTAGGAGAAAGTGTGCATTAAACTGAAACTGTCAGTGAAATTCACATACAGAATGGCATTCTATCAGGGGGAATGGCTTGCAAAAATGTGTGCGTTGGTCAAAACCACATGCAGAAATGTGTTTATTGCGATAAATTTACACTAAAACACTGATGGATGCTTATGATTTTTTTAAAAAAAGAAAAAACAACAACCATTAATTACTGCAGAAATGTGAAATACTGAATATAAGACTGGAAAAATGAGCAACTGAGAGAAGTGAATTTGGCAGATCCTTCCATTCGTGGTTGGAAGGGATTTTGGGGGTGCTCTAGTCCTGGCATGGGGAACCTCAGGCCCAGGGTCCAAATGTGGCCCTCTGAAACACTCTGTCTGGCCCTTAGAACTCTCCCCGCAGACCACACCCCTCACTGGACCTGTTCTGCTTCCCAAATCTTTTTGCCCAGTTGGAACGTGACCCTGAACTCTCCCAATGAGCTTTGTTTGGATGGAGAACAGAGAGGGCCGTGCCTGTGTGCGTGTAGAAACTAGCCTGCTAAAGTTCCCCAACCTTCCGTTAGGTTAACTTTTGGTCTGGCTGTCATGTCCTCAGATTTGGGTCTTCAAATATGGGTCTGCCCTGAGCAAGTTATGTGCAAGGATGGGGTAATAATAATAATAATAATAATAATAATAATAATAATATAATTTATTTATACCCCGCCCATCTGGCTGGGTTTCCCCAGCCACTCTGGGCGGCTTTCAACAGAACATTAAAATACAATAATCTATTAAACATTAAAAGCCTCCCTAAACAGGGCTGCCTTCAGATGTCTTCTAAAGGTCTGGTAGTTGTTGTTCTCTTTGATCTCTGAAGGGAGGGCGTTCCACAGGGCGGGTGCCACTACCGAGAAGGCCCTCTGCCTGGTTCCCTGTAACTTGGCTTCTCGTAGTGAGGGAACCGCCAGAAGGCCCTTGGCACTGGACCTCAGTGTCCGGGCTGAACGATGGGGGTGGAGACGCTCCTTCAGGTAGGATTCACAGCAGGGAAAGGGCTGCGTTGGTTTGGGGGTCTAGATATGCTTCTTCTCCCCATGCAAACCAAGGTTTGTTCTTGGCTCGCTGCTCTAAGCCTCTCAGCTGCTGTGCTCCATGCCCTCCTGGACTGCCTTTGACCAGGATGTGTGCTTGAAATGCCTCTTGCTTGCATGGACGATGGATGGAGAGATGCAAGAGGGCTGTGGGTGGAATCCTCTGAAATGTAGCCTACTGTACAAAGGTAAGAGTCGCACCTGGCACCCCACCCTGCTTTTGCCTCTGGCCCTGTCCGCCACTGGCATGTGGCCCTTGGAAGCTTGCCAGTGAGGCAATGTGGCCCCCAAGTTGAGAAAGTTCCCCCACCCCTGTTCTGGGGCGCCCACAGCTCACAATTGGTGCTGCTCAGCCAGCTGGCGGAATCCTAGGTAGCTCAGCTCTACAGCTGCAAGCTCCCCTGGAGTCTGCTTCCCAGTCAGCTGACCAAACTTGTGTTCAGAGGCGTCTTTCCTATAGGGCTTAGTGGCTCGTTGCACCAGGGGCGCCCCAGCACATGGGGGAGCTGCGCGGCTTTGCCGGTGGCCTACCCTTTCCCTCCTGCACACCGCCAGATGCTTGGCGGGGTGCAATGAGTCACTAAGCCCAATGGCTCCGCCGCCGCCGCCTCCTCTCGCACCTCTTTCCTTTCTACCCTCCTCAGCCCACCTCCCCTTTGCGGGTGGGTGGGCGCATGAGCGACCAGGTGCGTTGGTGGCGCTGCTGCTGCTCCTTCTCCTTCTGTGCGGGCCACGAGTGAGCCGCTTTCGCCTCCTGTCGCGTGCGGGGTGCCCCGAGGCGGCCCTCCCTCCCCACCCAGTGGCATGGAGGAGAATTCCGCCTCGAGCCCCCGTGCAGGAACCAGCCGGGCAGCTCCCACAAGTGTTCTGCGGCGGCGGCAGCGCGGGTTGCCTCGGACGAGGAGCCACTCCTCGACTCTGAGGCAGCGGCAGAGGATGAAGACAGGCCACCGTTGCCTCCTCTGCCTCTGCCTTGGCCACGGAAATCCCCTCAGCCGCCAGCTGCCAAGCCGCTGTCATCTGAGGGAACAGCGGTGGTGGGAGCGGCTCCCAAGGGGCCTCCTCTGCGCCACCGGTGCCCGCCGCCCCACCACCACCACTCCCCAGGGCACAGGGGGCGCCGGAGGGATCGTTGTGCCACAGCGCCGGATGTGCTTAAGATGGCCCTGCCTGTGTTTTACCCTCTTCAGCAATCTCTAGCTGAGCTGGCAGGGTGTCAGGATTGGCCAGACACAATCCTGGCACAAGGCGGAAGTCACGTATTGGTGCTCTGATCAAGCAAAGCTGTGCTGGGGCTGTAAGTAGAGGACACTCCTTTTAAAAGAAACCATAGACCGTAGAATCGTAAAGTTGGAAGGGAACACGGAAGTCATCTGGTCCTGCAATGCAGGAATCTTTTGTCCAAAATAGGGTTCGAACCCATGACCATGAGACTAAGAGTCTCATGTTCTACCGACTATGCTATTCAAGATGGATGGGTCTGGAACCCTGAAGGCTGCAGCCTCGAAGGCAAAAATCTCCACCTGAGGTCCACAGGAGAGGATTCTGTTGCTAATTTCTGAAGGCAAGTGGATTTCCATAATTGGAAGGGTTCTGAGGGTCATCTAGTCCAACCTCCTTGCAATGCAGGAATCACAGCCAGGGGAGTCTTCAGCATATGCGCTGCTGGGGTGCAAAGCTCCGCCCAGCGCCCCCAAGTCTGACAAGTGCCGCTGTTGTGAATGACAAGCGCCACTGCCGGCGCGCTGCGTCTTTGGTAAATGAGCGCACAAAGCCAAAAGTCCTTTAGTGAAACAGTAGGTATGCATTTTGTTTTTCTAGCTTGAGCAAAATGATTTATTATTTCGTAACAGGTAGATAGTTAAGCTTAGGTGACTTCAGTGGCAGGCGCCTGGCGCCCCCTAGAATTCAGCACCCGGGTGCCCCGCACCCCTTGCACCCCCGAGTAAAGACAGCCCTGATCACAGCTAATACGAGCAGAGCTTTCACCACTGTGGCTCTTTTTTTTTAAGGGAATACCCACCTTGGGGAGACCTTCCAGGCTCCATCTCTCCAAGGATTTAGAAGACCGAGATTTTGCGGTTATGGGCGGCTCCCAATGCGATGTCTGGCTGCCACCCCCAGCTTGTCATTCTGATGGTTCTGTTTTGATGGGTGGGGCAGGAATGGTTAAGTGTAACAGATGGGAACCTCGGTGGATCTTTGCCAAACAGCTGCTAAGAGTTGGTAGGAAGGTACGGATTTAAGTCGAGAAGCTGCAGGCAGGTGGCGATGCATAACCCTTTCCCTGCCTGCCGCTTTCCTCCTGTGTCCCCTTCTCCCTGCTGCCTCATTGCCAGAGCAAAGCAAATATGGCTAGTAATCTGGAAAGCAAGTCCTGTAAAGGAAAGATGGAAGCAACTGAGGGTCTTCCCTTTGGAGAAGACTGAAGAAGAAGAAGAGTTTGGATTTGATATCCCGCTTTATCACTACCCGAAGAAGTCTCAAAGCGGCTCACATTCTCCTTTCCCTTCTTCCCCCACAACAAACACTCTGTGAGGTGAGGGGGGCTGAGAGACTTCAGAGAAGTGTGACTAGCCCAAGGTCACCCAGCAGCTGCATGTGGAGGAGCGGAGACGCGAACCCAGTTCACCTGATTACGAGTCTACTGCTCTTAACCACTACACCACAGTGGTTGAGAAAGGACAGGCTAACCCTCTTCAAATACCCAAAGGGTTGCCAGATAGAAGAGGGCAAAGACTTCTTTCCTGCTTCCTGCCAAGGCAGGACTGGATCAGGGGCAGAGCTATCTGCTCCGGCACCTGGAGCGGCGCATATGCTGTGCACCTGAGGGCGGGGCTAGCTGCCCGGGGGTGGAGCTAGCTGCCAGTGGGGGCGGGGCTAGCCACCGCGGGGGCACCACCCACAGCGAGTGGTGAGCGTCCCAGGGGGGTGCCGCCCATGGCGAGCGGCGAGCGTCCCGGGGGGGCGGGGCAGTGATGTCACCCCACTCAGGGATGACACCCAAGGTGGGCCGTATCCACCACACACCCCTTTCTCCACCAGTGGACTGGATCTGAAGCCGTTTCAAGAAGGGTAATTTTGGTTGAACATTAGGAGACACTCCAATGTTTAATGGAAGAGCAGTTCAACCATGGAATCCACCTTGCAGAGGGAGTGGTGGGCTCTCCCTTGCTTGGAGATCTTCTCTTTGGAATGCTCTGGGTCGGAATTCTGTGTGTCAAGCAGTGGGCTAGACTCTATGGCCTTCGGGGACCCCTTCAACTCTAGGATTTACCTGCAAAACAGCGTGTCCAGAAACCTAGCTGCAGAGGGGCAGGGTTTCGCAGGGAGAAAGTGGCGGATGGGAAAGGTTCAGGTAGGTAGCCGTGTTGGTCTGACGCAGTCGATACACACACACCGTATTTTTCGCTCCATAAGATGCACCTGAACATAAGACGCACCTAGTTTTTAGAGGAGGAAAGGGGGAAAGCCCTGTTTTTTTGAGGATCAGCTCAAAGTCATGCAGCTTCTTTTGCAAAGGGAAAAGCCCTGCTTTTTGGGGGATCAGCTCAAAGTGGTGCAGCTTCTTTTTCAAAGAGGAAAAGCCCCGTTTTTATGGGGTTCAACTCACAGTTCTGCAGCTTCTAGTCCTACAGGAAAGGGAGCCATTTCTACAGTTTCCAGACAGATAATCTAATCAGCCAGTCACATGTCGCTGGGGAAACAAACAGCCTCCCTCTGCATTCAACAATGAAGGCCTGGGCAAAGGGGCGGGGCTGGAAAGGGAGCCTTATCTCTCTCCCCAATCGCTTGCTAAACAGCTGTTCAGCGGCTTCCTTTCAACACCCTCTTCTCTCTTTGTAAAAAAAAGAGCACAATCTACTTTTGGCCCCTAGGCAATTTGGCTCCAGGGACCATGCATTCGCTCCATAAGACGAACAGACATTTCCCCTTACTTTTTAGGAGGAAAAAAGTGTGTCTTATATATATATATAATGTCCAGTAGCACCTTAGAGACCAACTAAGTTTGTTCTTGGTATACGGTAAGCTTTCGTATCTGAAGAAGTGTGCATGCACACGAAAGCTTATACCAAGAACAAACTTAGTTGGTCTCTCAGGGGCTACTGGACAATTTTATTTATTTTTATATATCTTTCGGAGAGGAAAGGGTTAAGCACCCCATTCCGCTCACTGCTTTCTCTGCTTCAAATCATGCCCTCCCCACACTGCTTTCCAACTGTTCAGTAGAGAGCCAGATTCTCCGCAAAATGTCTCATCCCATCCTTAAGGGCCAGATTTTACTTGATTTTATCGCAAGCTGCCGTGGGAGGGAATCATGTGAGCGTGACTCTTTCATTCTTCACAAGCCCTATTTATCCTGGCATTCCCATTCAGCTGTATGGGTTTGGTAGTTGATACAGAGAGTAAGCCAGCTTCCTTTGATGTGTCTGTGTTTACCTCTTTTCTTTTCTTTTTTTACTGTTTTTGGTATAGCACTTTCCTAAAGTAAACTCAGCCCTGTGGATGGGAGGCTTATATAAATCTTATTTGGGGCAAGTGTGTTAAAGATGATCTCAGCCACTACTTAAAAGCAGTTTGCTGGAGATGGCTGCATTCCAGTCTGCAGTACAACTGTTTTTCATGCAAAATGCATCAAGGGTATATATTTTTTTTCCCCAGTCTGGAAAGAGTGCTGGCAAAACTCCTCTTTGGGGATATTCTTCTGGGCCCTGGCGATAGAGAATATTTTTTAAGTTACAGTATTCATCATCTTGTTAGGTCAGTTTTTATTCCCAGCTATGAGGTCAGTGTGCCTTTAGTTCTCTTTGGCCAGGTTTGCTGTTAATCACCATAATCAAGTCCAGCGATCAGGGGATGATACAGTGAAATATATTAAGTCCCGGTGATTGGAATTAGCATTCGGGGCAGGGCAGGGCAACTTATGATTCACAAAGTTTGATGCAGTTCAGGAACTGAAGTTCAGGTACTTCCTCTCTCGGAGGAAGAGAGGGGAACCTGCCCCACTGTATATGAGGGGGGGGGCTGTGTGGAGAGAGTCTCCTCCTTTAAATTCCTGGGAGTTGACCTCACTTGGAAAATCAACATAACTCAGGTGGTCAGAAAGGCCCAACAGAGACTCCATTTCCTCAGGGTCTTTCGAAAGAATAATGTTAAACAAATTGATGAACTCCTTTTACTTGTCCACAATAGAAAGTGTCCTTTCAAATTGTATCACAGTGTGGTATGCTGGCCTGACAGCCACGGACAGAAAGTCCCTACAGAGGGTGGTGAATCATGTGCTGTCCCTTGAGTCTGCTAGATGACATCGCATCTAACAGATTGAGGTTGAATCCTGACAAGACAGAAGTACTGTTTTTGGGGGACAGGGGGCGGGCAGGTGTGGGGGATTCCCTGGTCTTGAATGGCATAACTGTGCCCCTGAAGGACCAGGTGCGCAGCCTGGGAGTCATTTTGGACTCACAGCTGTCCATGGAGGCGCAGGTTAATTCTGTGTCCAGGGCGGCTGTCTACCAGCTCCATCTGGTATGCAGGCTGAGACCCTACCTGTCCGCAGACTGTCTCACCAGAGTGGTGCATGCTCTGGTTATCTCCTGCTTGGACTACTGCAGTGCGCTCTACGTGGGGCTACCTTTGAAGGTGACCCGGAAACTGTAATTAATCCAGAATGCGGCAGCTAGACTGGTGACTGGGAGTGGCCGCCGGGACCACATAACACCGGTCCTGAGAGATCTACATTGGCTCCCAGTACATTTCCGAGCACAATTCAAAGTGTTGGTGCTGACCTTTAAAGCCCTAAACGGCCTCGGTCCTGTATACCTGAAGGAGCGTCTCCACCCCCACCATTCAGCCCGGACACTGAGATCCAGCGCTGAGGGCCTTCTGGCGGTTCCCTCACTGCGAGAAGCAAAGCTACAGGGAACCAGACAGAGGGCCTTCTCGGTAGTGGCGCCCGCCCTGTGGAACGCCCTCCCATCAGAGGTTAAAAGGATCAACAACTACACAACATTTAGAAAACACCTGAAGGCAGCCCTGTTCAGGGAAGTTTTTAATCTTTGTACCCAGCCAGATGGGCGGGGTACAAAGAATAAATTATTATTATTATTATTATTATTATTATTATTATTATCATCGCAAGGGATCGTTGCCTTAGGAGAGCGAGAAAAATTCTCAGGGATGACTCACACCCCGGCCATCACCTCTTTAATCTTCTATATCTCAGGCAGGCTAAAAAATCGCTTCTATCCATGGGCTGTTAGGCTGTTGAACGGAAAATAACATACCGGTAGTGCAATTGACTTGTGAGGTGGTGTGTTGTTCGATAAGAGATTGAGTGTTTGGGGGGGGGGAGGCTCATTTAATTTCATTGTACACAGGTTGTACAACGACAATAAAAGTATTATTATTACGGTATTATTATTATTATTATTATTATTATTATTATTATTATTATTATTATTATTGCTATGTAAGTCCTTGACAACTGCCCTACAGGATGCGAGAAAATAAGAATAGCCTTGCTGGATCAAACCGAAGCCCATCTATTCCAGCATCCTGCTATCACAGTTGCCAACCAAGTGTCCATTGAAACCCTGCAAGCAGGACCTGAGTGTCCATTCCTGGGTTTACTGCAACTAGTATTCAGAAGCAACAGTGAAAGTAGAACATAGCCACCAGGCTAAGTAGCCCTTGATAGTCCTCTCCTCCTTGAATTTGTCCATTCCTCTTTCAAAGCCATTGGAAAGCAAGCCTGATGAGGAACGGTTGAAGGAATTGGGTATGTTTAGCCTGGAAAAGAAGAGAGAGAGAGAGGATATATGAAAACCATCTTCAAATATCTCAAGGGCTATCACAAGGAAGAGGGAACAAGCTTGTTTCCTCCTGCTCTGGAGGAGGGTAGGTCCCGAACCAATGGCTTCAAGTTTCTTCCGGCTTAACACGGGAAGATCTGTTTGACAGTAACAGATGTTCAGCAGTGGAACAGTCTCCCTCGGGAGGTTGTGGACTCTCCTTCCTTGGAGGTTTTTAAGGAGAGGTTGGCCATCTGTCGTGGATGCCTAAGCTGAGATTCCTGCATTGCAGGGGGTTGGAGTAGATGACCTTTGGGGTCCCATCCAACTCTACAATTCTATGATTTTATGAGCTAGTGGCCATCACTGCATCTTTTGAGAAGGATTCCATAGTTTTACCCATACACTGTGTTGTTATTTATTAAATTTGTGTACTGCGCTTCACCCATAGATGTCAGGGATGTTCACAACTGGGGTGAAAGACTTTATTTGGTCTACCTTGAATCCTCCATCACTCAGCTTCATTCTTCTAAGCTGCAAAAGGAGAGGCTGACCACTGGATAGCTCAGTTGGTTAGAGCGTGGTGCTGATAACACCAAGGTTGCAGGTTCGATCCCCGTATGGGACAGCTGCGTATTCCTGCCTTGCAGAGGGTTGGACTAGATGATCCTCCGGGTCCCTTCCAACTCTACACTTCTATGATTCAACGACAGGATTTCCCAGTCTGTCAACTGGCATTCAGTAAAACGCTGGGGCAACAGTGTAGGCACAGCTATTCTCTTCCAGGCAAATATTAACTCTGCTTTGCTCTTGATGCGGTTCAATGGATGCTGTCTCCGCACCATTTAACTTGGTTGGTTTTTGGTAATGCCTTCATTGTTAACATGAAACACGGACAATAAGGCATGAGCCTCACATTACTTTTAAAAGCACCATTTGACCTGCTTAGAGTGGATTCACTCAAACAAGGAAGCAGCGTCTGTATGAAATTCAACCCATTAGGGAAGGCCGTAGCCCAGAGGGTGTATGCAGAAGGCCTCCGGTTTGCCATGGCTTTCCCCCAAAGAAGCCTGGGAAGTGTACTTTGTTAAAGGTGCTGGGAACTATAGCACTTTGAGGGGGTCTCCTAACAACTTCTAGCACCCTTAAGAAGCTGGGGTTCCCAGAATTATTTGGGGGATGCCATTACTTTTAAAGTGATATAAGAGTGCTTTAAATGTATGGTGCAGATGGGACCAAACATTGGGGAGAGGGGGCGATGAAGTTTCTGCCTGTGATGAACAACAGCTGATGGACTACAGCTCCCATCATCCCTGACCATTAGCCACACTGGCTGGGGCTGATGGAAGTTCCAGTCCAACAGTGTCTGGAGTTCCACAGGTTCCTCGTACCTGCTGAATAGAGAATCATAGAATTGTAGAGTTGGAAGGAACCCTGAGATCATCTTTCTACAGTTAAACCAGGCTATATGATTGGGGTGTGCTGAGCTTATTGTGTGATGTCTACATGTGGCCTTTGTATATGTTAAGCCCAGTGTGCTTGAATTACTGAAGAAAAGGTGTGCAGGGGCGTGGTCCTTTAAGAAATCCCAAGAACATAGAAATGTAGCCTACCAGCCTCTTACCAGGCTAGTAATTTTTGAGTGTTATTTGCAAGGCTGTATAAGGTCAGTCCTTATTCCTTTCTATCCTAAAACTCATAGGCTAGATATCATGGGGTTTGGGTGCCAGTGAAAACAAACGACGGCACTGTCTGCCACATAATACAGTTTTAAACAAGGACTTCTGAGAGATTAAAATCTATCACTGTGCTCCAAAAGAGATACCGTTTCCATGTGACTGCCAATATTTCCTGTTTCTAGCAGAAGAGCATTTCCTGTTTCTAATATCAGCCCAATGCAGCGATACACAAAAAATAAGCCTGGCATTTTGGAAAGAAAGACAAGGTTGGAATGTGTGTTGTTCCCTGTAGTACAGGAAAAAGATGGTCAGTGTATTATTTTAATAGAACTGTTTCCATTATTCTAGAGGAGCTAATTCTAGTCATTAAACAGAGCTCTTTATGAGATTTATGAACCCTGGAATTATGCACGTAAACATCAACATTTCAGGCTTCCTTGAAAGCAAACAATTGTGTCATCATTGCGCAAGCAAATATGTGTAATTACGGAATCTGTGCTTCAGGAATTCTTGAGGAATTCATAGACTGAGCAACCTGATCTGCGGCTCCAGGACTAAGGAGTGCACTACATTCCTCCAGATATCGTGACACAGATATCTGCTCAAAAGCTGTCCCCTTTTTTATTTTAAAAATGTGCATTTTGGGATAAACTACAGCTAGAAATGCAGAACGTGAGAGAAAATATATTTGCAAATGCATATTTTTTTGCGAGAAAACATGTATTTAAATATGATTCCCGTGCTTTTTTATTTTTTAAAAAATCACAAATTAATGCAGAAACAGAATGACACAGACTTGTGAATGAGCACGTGCCAAGCTGTTACAATCTGGAATTAGTTTGATCCATCCATTGCGATGTATAATTAGAGTGCAATATGTGCGTTGAAAATTGCCTTCTGTCAGATCAGACTATGCTTCTCTTGCCAATTGCTGTCTACTCTGACTGGCAGCAGCATGCCAGAGCCTCAGGTGGGGGCCTTTCACAGCCCTTTTATCCGATATCCTTTTAATAGCAAATGCCAGGGAATGAATCTGGGACTTTGGACATGTAGCGTATTTGCTCTGCCTCTGAGCTGCAAGTCTTTTTCTTTCTTTCTTTCTTTCTTTCTTTCTTTCTTTCTTTCTTTCTTTCTTTCTTCCTTCCTTCCTTCCTTCCTTCCTTCCTTCCTTCCTTCCTTCCTTCCTTCCTTCCTTCCTCTTTTATCACTGCTGGCAAGATGTAGTAGGAGAAGCTGTGCAGCAAAAGTGTCAATACTGATCATGTAGTCCAGGGAACGGACAGCACTTTAACTGTGTGGGAGCTGTGTAGAGCCGTGGTTTTCAACCAGTGTGCCGTGCCACCCTGGGCTGCCTTGAATGATGGTCAGGGGTGCCGCAGGCAACACTGGCCTCTGTCCCTCTTTCCTTCCCTCCCTCCTCTGATGCCCTCTCTCGCCTCTGCCTCCCAAAGGCTTGCACAACTGTTTACTGCAGCAGCCCTGGCTACAAGCTCCCCAGGGGAATGGAGCCTCTGGGGCTGGCTAAGGGGTGCTGGCTACCAGGAGCTGAGGGGGGACCTCAGAGTAAGGAAGCAAGCAGACAAGGGAGCCCAGCCAGCCAGTCTGCCAACGCTTGCTGTCAGGAACAGACAGACAAGTCCCAGGCCTCTGTGGGGCAGTGTGAGGAGGCACGTTTCTTTGGGGCTGGGGGGGGGGGGTTCAGCTCAGAGACCAGGACTCTCAAGGAGAAGGGAGAGGAGAGGAGGCTAAGGGAACACTTCACAAGGGAGGGTGTTTGAAAAAGGGTGAGGGGCTGCCGGCTCTGCAGGCAAGGAGTGACATAACTAGGCTCCTGAACCCCACAAGGGTGCAGCAGAAAGAATGTAGTTGGTCAAGGGAGCTGTGGACTCACAAAGGTTGAAAACCTCTGGTTTAGAGAGGAGCAGGCCCTCTCCAGGCATTGATAACGCAGGAGGGCTCAAACGCTTTAGGGGCCCTAGGGATGGAGTAGACATGTGATTCTGTTTGCATTTGAAGGCAAACATCCCTAATTCACAAATTCTGAAAGAAGATGCAAAATAAAACACAAATGCCCTTTCAAATTTGCCCCCCTCAGAATTTTGCAGTGCAGTCCTCCAGCCAAGTAATGTGTGTACTAAGATGCATATACCAGTGTAAATTGTGCAAATAAATGCACATTTTAGTTAAAATAACATATCTGCAAATACACATTATATTTGGGGAAACTGCTTTGCAAATAAATGTGTGACTTGGGCAAGATTGCATGGGGAAATGTTAGAAGCAATCTATGCTAAAGTTGACCCAGGTGGCGCTGTGGGTTAAACCACAGAGCCTAGGGCTTGCTGATCAGAAGGTCGGCGGTTCGAATCCCTGCGACGGGGTGAGCTCCCGTTGCTCGGTCCCAGCTGCCCACCTAGCAGTTCGAAAGCACGTCAAAGTGCAAGTAGATAAATAGGAACCGCTCCGGCGGGAAGGTAAACGGTGTTTCCGTGTGCTGCTCTGGTTCGCCAGAAGCGGCTTAGTCATGCTGGCCACATGACCTGGAAGCTGTACGCCGGCTCTCGGCCAATAAAGCGAGATGAGTGTCGCAACCCCAGAGTCGGACACGACTGGACCAAATGGTCAGGGGTCCCTTTACCTTACCTTTATGCTAAAGTTAGCTGATGAATTTGCATGAGGACTTCTTTTAAAAAAACCTCACAAACTGATGTGGAAATGGGAAATTCTTTGGAGGAATCAATGTTCCTTGAACGTGACTTAAGTGTATGGTGTGTGCACAGCCTTTATTTGTTTCTAAAGAAAGGACTTCCTTCAGCAGCTGATTTGAAGGCTGGCAGCCGTCCTCTTCAGGGATTACTGGCCACACATAAGGGGATGTTTTGTGTTCCTGAGAGAGGCTTTGCCCTCCCATTGTTCCTTTCAGCCTCCTCACCTTGAGAATTCTGCTGAGCCTGATTCAGCAGAATCGCCCACTAATTCACATACCAGTCTGTCAGGTTCCACGGGAGAGGTCTCCTTCTCTACTGCTAGAAGCAAAGATCACAATAATGCAGGTGTGCCCAGTGACTGAGAGTTCAAATGTTGGCTGTTGAGGAGATGTTGTTATTCGGGGAGTATCTGGCTCTGAAGCTGCTGCCCCAATTCATACATTCAGAATTCACCATGCAGAGGAGACTCATTACCATAGTCCAAGGGTGAGGAACTAGCTAACAGGACCAGTGGTCAGGGATGATGGGAGTTGTCCCAAAACATCTGGAGGGCCGAGTTTGCCTATGCCTGCACTAGTGGTTCCCTGCCCGTACCATAGCCACAGCTGTCAACCCTCCCTTTTTTTGCGGGAAACTCCCTTATTCCAATGCCGTTTCCCGCTGCTATCCCGGATTGTTGATATCCCTTAAATTTCCTGGATTTCAAAGGAAGCAGCTCCTCTCCCTCCCTGCCGGCCAGGGAGGCTCCTCAGCTGCGTTGCTCGGCTGCCAATAAGGAGTCTGAGACCGATTTGCATGCCTTGTGCAGCCAGACCCTCACGCCCAACCAGACAGACAGACAGCCTGCCGCCTACGCACTCGGTCTTTCACTCACCCGTTCGCGTGCAGCCTCTAGAGCGCAGGGTGGCGAGGCTACTTGGTGCCATTGCACCGCCCTCACGGCATCCCCTATTTTCAAATCCGAAAGTTGACAGCTATGACCATAGCTACATGGTTTGTTTGTTAGTTTCTCCATTCCTAATTTTCCTTAATGTAAAAGCACCTTTTGAATTTCTCCCTGGCTCTCCATACTAGAAAATAGGGACGTCCCATTCCATAATGATAACTTGACTATTTATACCCCACACATCTTACTGGGTTACCCCAGCCTCTCTGGGCGACTTCCAACATATATAAAAACAATAAAACACAGTGCTATTTTTCTAGAAAAAAGGGTGCCCGAACTCACCATGAATGCCTCCCTTGTTCTCAGAATGGCAATGGTGACTACCTGAGAGGTGCCAGAACTGTGTTCCTTTGAGTTCCGGCTGACAAAAAAAGCCCTGATAAAACATTAAACATTTAGAAACATTTAGGGCTGCCTTCAGATGTTTTCCAATGATTGTATACTGTAGTTGCTTATCTCCTTGGTTTGGGGATCACATAACTCCAAAGCCTCCAACATTTCTCCAATGAAAATAGGGACATCCTGAAGAAAAGTGGGACTTTCCAGGATCAAATCAGAAACTGGGATGGCTTCTGTAAATCTGGGACTGTCCCTGGAAAATAGAGACTCCTGGAGTGTCTGCAGAGCCAGAGGCAAATGTGAGCAGAGCAGTCAATGTGAAGGTACATTATAGACCTGGCAATCCAACACACCTTCACATAAAATCCAACTGTTTATTCCTCTGGAAAGAACCTACGTTGCCCCAGCCTAGGAAAGAAAAAGGAAGTCTACAAGAGCCAGGTGTTACAGGCCTTGACACAGAGCAGGGGAAGCTGTGAAAATGTGTTAGCAAACAGGCAGCAGATGACAAAATGCACACAGCAAAGAATCTCCTCTCCTGGCTTGTGTTTTGATTTCTTTCGCTCTCTTCTCCTCCAAGAACTCAAGAGTAATTTCCAGTCATTGCAACTCCCTCCTGGCTGGGGTGGAGCTCTGGCTGTGCTCACCCAAGACGTCTCAGAGTGTAAATCATTCTCCTCTCCAAGCCTCTCTGCAGTGGCAAACTTCAGCTTCTGGAACTAAGATGCCTTGCAGCCAGGAAGAGGCAAATGGCAGGCAGAAAAGCAGTAAGATGTCATGAAATAAATACACCTCTATTTACGTTACCTAATCTGCTTCAATTGCAAAGCTGAACTCGTTGCAGGATTTAAAGCCAGCTTTGGGTGACGGTAGTTGAGAGGCATGAAAATGCATGTACTGTATATGCCCCCAAATCTTCCCTTTGGGGGCTTCTGCCAGCTCAGGCATTGCCAAACTTCTCAAACTTTATGGGTGTATTAAAGGCAGGGAATGTGAACCAGGTCTCAGGTTAAACTTCTGAAATCTCCAGGTAGGGTTGGGAATGTTCCCGGTCTAAAATCCTGGAGAGCAGCTGCCAGTCAGTGCAGACAGTCAGGGACGGAGCAAGGGTGGGGCGTTGGGGGCGGGCCGCCCCAGGTTCCATCCTCTAGGAGGCGACACTCTGGGCGCCCCCCCCCCCCGCGACTGGTGCCTCCCAAGTCGAGCTCTGGTCACCGCCCGGCAAAAACCTCGCTTGGCGCCGCGGCTGGCTTATTCGCTTGCTCGGCTGCCACGCGCTTTTCTTCTCCCTTCCTGTTGGGCCCTGGTTGGGCGGAGCCACGGGGGTGGGCCAGCGTCATGCCAGTCTGTGTGGGCTGCTGCGGACATGCGCAGTCCTCCTGGACTCCCAAGCTGCCGCCCGGCACCCCTTCTGGGCGGCGGCTGCTCGCACCCAGAAACCCGTAAGACTGCAGCCTTACAAGTTCCGCGCGAGCAGCCGCCGCTGCCGCATGGACGGGGGAGCATTTGCTCCCGACCCGGCAGCCCAGGCGGACTGTGCTCTGTAGCGCATGCGTCATGACGTCACAACACATCCGCTACAGAGTGACTTGCCACTCCCGGCAGCCAAGCGGCTCGGTACGCCACTGCAGACAGTCAGAAGCAGCTTGTCGTGTTCATCTTAGGAGGGGTCATTGTTTTTTCAGGCCTGCTCCAAAGTGAAGGCTATCCAAGTTGGAGACTTTGGGGCGAGAACAAGCCCCAAAGCCACATTCATGTCAATAGGGCTTCTGCCAGAAGCCCAGAAGATATTATGAGCCACATGCTGCAAAGCTGAAATTACGTCAAGCCACCTTCACAGCCTATCAGTAAGGAGGCAATAAAACACCCACTGTCTGCATTTCCTTGTTCTTTTGACAACAGAACAGCTTCTGTGAAATATTATTCACCTCCGGCTGAAAAAGCTCCCAGCAGTGGAATTCCAACAGGCCCACAAAGCTTGCATTTCTTGATTTTTTTCATTTCTAAAAGCAGGTTGTACAAGTTTTTTTTTAAGAACACTTTCACTGCGAAAAAACAGGAAAGCATCAGGGAAACAGCCCTGTCCTGTTATTTATGGACTCGCCTTTCCCCCGGTCTGTGCTTCAGCCCAACACCTGTTTGAGCGGCATCCATGCAATGGGAACAGCTAGGAGTGTTGTCAGCGTAGAGTTAAGCTGCGTGGAGTTCAATTTGTCCCAGGGCACAGGCTCCAAAGAATCTGTTCTCAGCACTAGGACTTCGCCCTGGGGTGTGTGAAGTGCTGAAAAAGACAAGCACCTCTGAGTGTAAAGTGAACTAATAGTAATTGACCACAAGCAAAATCAATCTCCCCGAGATGCTAGTTTCCAGCTATGCGTTATTCTATTTTTCACAGAGGGAATCATTTGTATTTGGGAAGAGTTGCAGCCTGACAGCAACATGCTGAATGCACAAAAAGTTCAATCCTTGGTGAAGACTCTGAATCTCAGCGCTGTGGGTTTGAGCCCTGCCTTGGGCCAAAGATTCCTGCCTGGCAGGGGGTTGGACTAGATCAGGGGTGGCCAACTCCCAAGAGAGTGTGATCTACTTACAGAGTTAAAAACTGGCAGTGAATTACCCCCTTTTGGGGTGTTCAGGTTGAAGTTGTTGAGCTTTTTTGGGGAGGAGGAAAGCCCTGTTTTGGGGGTGCAGGGCAAAAAAACTGAGCTTTTTTTAGGGGAGCCAAAGTTGTTGAACTTCTTTGGGGGAGCCAGTGATCTACCACAGACGTCCAGTGATCACGATCTACTAGATGATCCATGGGCAGTGGCGTCGCAAGGGGGGGGCGGCAGTCTGCCCCAGGTTCCAGGGGAGGAGGGGGGGGACACTTGGGCCGGGCCCACCCTGCCTGCGGGCCCCGAGCAAGCCGCAGAGCGAGGCCGCTCTGCTCGGCGGCTCATGGGTGTGCCCCGCCGCTGCCGCTTTTCGCACGGCGGTTCCCAAGATCGCAGCAGGAGCAGCGACGGCGTGCGCACTCCGTCGCCGGGCCATTGCTGCTCCTGGTGGCAGCGGCCCAGCGACGGAGTGCGCACGCACGCATTTCGCGCATGTGCACTCCGTTGTGACGGTGCGTCGTGACGTCACGACGTAACGTCACGACGCCCCGCCCCCAGGGGGATGCCTCCGTTCGCCGCCCCGGGTAGCGAGGAGGCTTCCTCCGCCCCTGTCCTTGGGGTCTCTTCCAACTCAACCATTGTAGGGGCTGGCGTCGCCCCGGGCACAATCAAGACACACTCCTCCGCTGCCTTTAAATGCTCCCCACTTTCCCCCCCTTTTGCTTCTCTATCCCATGAATCCTTCATGTTTTTCTAAAGAAAAGGGAGAGGGGAAGGCTTTTTAAAATGCCATTATCCAAGCTGACCCCAAAGCCAGGAGACCTCCAAGGTCAAAGTGCTGACAAAACACAGTCCTGATAAAAGCCCTGTCCCCAGGAGCATTGCACATGCTGCAAACCTTTGGGAGGGGACAGAGGTTAATTTGTGAATTGAGGTTAGTGAGAAAACTGGGGAGCAAGCAGCTAATGTCAACAAGGAGCTGTTGGTTTTTCCTACGGATGAGACAATGCCTTTGGAAAGTTTTCTTTCAAAAACCGAAACTACAGTTAAAAACTGATCTCATGTTGCAGAATGTGTATCAAACGGGGAATGATTCCAGATGCAGAAATTGCTTGATCATGTTTTCTTAGATTTCACCGAATTAGATCTTTGGGTCCTCGATCAGACATAGCCAGATGCTTTTTCTTTCTTTCTCGGAACTAGCAAACATTTATTGTTTTCCTTGGATGTAAGATTGTTTAAAAGTAATATTTCCTGTATGCTATAAAATGGTTTTAAGAATGTAAGAATTCCGTGGCAGAATGACAACAAAGTCCACATAGTCCAATATTGGCTGATGTGAATTATAGGCCAAAACATTGAATTATAGAATTGTAGAGTTGGAAGGGACCCCAAGGATCATCTAGTCCAACCCCTTGCAATGTAGAAATCTCAGCTGAAGCATCCATGACAGATGGCCACCCTTCTAGAAGGGAAGGTTGAAGCAAAGCAGTAAATTGGCTTCCTTTGAACACTCTATATCAGAGGTAGCAACGAGCTGCCTTTCAGATGCTGTAGGACCAAAAGTCACATCAACCTTGACCGCTGGTCAGTTCAGCAGAGGCTGATGGGAGCACTTGGTTATCTCATTATATTGTAGAGTGGGAAAAGGTTCAGAAAAGGGCAAGCCAACACAGAAATGGAAACAAGAACAAACGCCGACAAAGGAAGAATGGATTGTGAAATTAATGGAGTATGCAGAATTGGATAAGATGACTGGGAGAATCCGCCAACAGCGGGACCAGAAGTTCATCAAAGACTGGACTAAATTTCCAGACTACTTAAAGGAAAATTGCATTCAATTGAATACGTTGGTAGGGTTGCAAGAAGCTTTGTAGAGTAAGGAAGAAATATTGTTGTTAATACGAAGATATAGTGATTAATTTTTAGAAAGTAATAATGTAAAACAATGATTGGTTTAGGAAATATAGATATAAGGAATAGATATTAGAATGTCATAAGGAAGGTCTGACGGAAGTCACGGCTGTAAAAAGCCAAAACGGTATAAGATGTGAAAACGAATATGTGAATTTATTATTGTATTTTCATAAAACGAATAAAAAATGATTTTAGAAAGAAAGAAAGAAAGAAAGAAAGAAAGAAAGAAGGAAAGAAGGAAAGAAAAGGGCAAGCCAACACGACCAAGCAGGTGGAGCAACTTCTCAACGAGGAAATGTTGCAGTTTTTGGAACTTTCTGGTTTTGAGAAAAGACAAGCGAGAAGGGGGCATGATAGACTTTGTAAAATCATTCATGACATGGAGAAAGCGGATCGAGGAAGGGTTTTCTCCCTCTTCAAATGTTAGAAGATTCGAGACAGGTGAAAGAACCTCTTCACGCAGTGTGGATCTGAACTGTGGAACTCCCTTCCACAAGAGACAGTCGTGGTGGTCACCAACACAAATGGCTCTAAAAGAGGACTGGACAGATTCATGGAGAATAATAAGTCTGTCAATGGCTATTAGCCATGATGACTATGCTCTGCCTCCAGGGTTGGAGGGCGGCAAAGCTTCTGAAACCACAAGAGGAGAGAGCGCTCTTGTGTTCAGATCCTGCTTCAGGAAAGCCCTGGCAGGCTTCCAGAGAACGTTGAGATTCCTGGGCACAGAATTTGACAGCCACGTTTCTCCCAGGTTCTCGAATTATTACAAATAAGTGATGCCAATAAAAGGTTTGATGATGAAGATGATTATAAACAAACCCCTCTTTACCTCTTTTTTAAAATTATAATATAATGGGCTGTCCCTTTCTTTTGCTCATTTTTTAAAAAAAATATGTTCTCCTCTGTCTCTGCATTCTTCTCCTTTTTTTAATGGTCATAAAGATTTGGTGCCCCCAAACGATGTTTCCTTTCCCAGGCCTCCTCGTATTGTTTCCTCAGCTCCCATTTTTCAAGCCCTCGGAGACACAAAGGTTGCTCATAAACATGCTTTCGGCTGGTGGATTCATGTGTGGTTCTCTATAGCAACAAACAAAACCATGAGTCAGAAACTGGCATAGAGCTATAAACACGACATTGCCCAGCGTTTTCTTAATTTCTGTGGCATGCTGCTGAGCCCTGCTGTAGAAAATCAAGTTGCCCCTGATATCTACTCTTGAGTTTCTAACAGAAGTACACCCCTTTTTCTCATTCTGTTGTGCAATTGTTAAAGTTCTCCAGAGCCCCCCCTCCATCAGAACATTTTGCAGACACCACGTCAGCAACATTTTAATTTTGTGTTGCACTTGAATGACTGAAAAACAGGTTCGGTTCTACTTCCTCACCCCCATCCCAACTCCTGGAAATTAGGAACAGAGGACCCAGATGCAAAAGGGGACAGGATTCCTGCAGCTTTAATAATTTACTTGCATGGCATCCAGCCACCCTAGGTAGGAAAATCACGTAGGTACCTTCAGCTAGCCACTGGCCCGGTTCAGATGCAAAGTTCTGGATCCAACAACTCACATGTTAGAGCAGATCCTCCAAGTGTCCCTATTTTCCAGGGACATCCCTGATTTAAAGAAGCCATCCCACTTTCTGATTTGATCCCCAAATGTCCCACTTTTCCTTAGGACAGTGATGGCTAACCTTGACACTCCAGATGTTTTGGGACTACAACTCCCATAATCTCTGACCACTGATCCTGTTACCTAGGGATGATGGGAGTTGTAGTTCCAAAACATCTGGGGTGTCAAGGTTAGCCATCACTGCCTTAGGATGTCCCTATTTTCACTGGATAAATGTTGGAGGGTATGGAGTTATCCGACCCCAGAGCCATCTGAAGGCAATCCTATATAGGGAAGGGTTTTTTAAAATGTTTTATTATGTTTTTATATATGTTGGAAACTGCCCAGAATGGCTGGGGCAACCCAGTAAGATATGTGGGGTATAAATAGTAAAATTATCATTATGGAATGGGATGACCCT